>JARVGQ010000474.1:31660907-31671015 GCA_031762355.1 Hypsolebias martinsi | reverse complement strand
CTGGTGGCCCATGGGCCACTTTAGGTTTGTTGGAAGGAGCTTTTGTGGCCACTAGGGGTGACATTATAAATATAAAACAACTAATAATTTATATTTTTATAATTTTAAACAAATGAAAAGACTAGATTCTTTTAAAGAGATGTTTTTTTTTAATTAATAAAAGCTATGAACTATGCAGACCTAGGTAATATTTTTAATTGTGGAAAAATAAATTAAGTATAGAAATAAAGCATAACGTTAACGTGGGTATGCTTTACTCCTTGTACTTGTTCCAGCATTTAAATATTTGCAAAATAAATGACAGGAAAATGTCTTAAACTACCAGTAATCATTTTTTGTTGGTTGTACAACAACAAATAAAATTAAGTTTTATGGTAGTTTTGGTCAAAGCTTGAAAAAGCCACTGTGGAGGAACCAAAGAGCCGCACGTGGCTCTAGAGCCGCAGGTTGCAGACCCCTGGTCTAAACTGATGAACCTTGGGGTTCACCTCTCTCTCCCTCTTAGGAAGTTGTTCTGGGCTCTTTGGTTACCACTGGTTTACCTGTCTCTATGGTTTGGTCAATTTTTCTCTTGTGGACATGTCCATGGAGGTTGTCCACTGTCCTCCTCTGGACCTTAAGCTTCTGAATAATCTGCAGCTGTAGTCACAGGAACATCAGGCTGTTTGGATATGGTCTTGACCTTTAACGTGCTTTTCAATCATTTTATTTCTGAGCTCCTGAGATAATTCTCTCAGCTTTCTGTGGTCCATGTTCAGTGTGTTACGCACCATGAGACCAAACAGCATCATGACTACATCCCCCTTTGAAAAGCAGATTGAAAGACGCCTGTGATGCTTGTTTTGTAATTTATTCAGTTGATGCACAATTCAAAAGTCAAATCTGAGTTTCATTAGTTCTCAATTAAGATAATAATTGACAGTTTCAAGTTCTTTCTAAATCACAGCCCTTGTTCAGCTGGTTAACCTGAAGTGCTCGTTTTCTTTGGTTTACTTTGTATCGTTTGTGTATTTTATGGCAGGTTCCTGCTTCTGCAGCTCAAAGACTTCTGTGGTGAATTCCTTAAGAAGAAGTTGAGCCTGACTAACTGCGTGGCGGTCCACAGTCTGGCTCACATGTACACCCTGGACCAGCTGGCTCTACGAGCTGCAGACATGATCCGACGCAACTTCCACAAGGTTATCCAGGACGAGGAGTTCTACACGCTCCCCTTTCACCTGGTCCGTGATTGGCTGTCGGACGCAGAGATCACCGTGGATTCAGAGGAGGTGCTGTTTGAGGCTGTGGTGAAGTGGGTGCAGAAGAACCTAGAGGACCGGAGCCGCTACTTTGAGGAGCTCTTCCGTCTCCTCAGGCTGCCCCAGATAAAGCCCACCTACCTGACCAGAGTGGTAAAGAACGAGCGGCTGGTGTCGTCCAACGAGTCCTGCCTCCGGCTGGTGTCGGAGGCCGTGGAGGGTCACGCTATTCGCTTTGAAAACCTCAAGTCAGCAGATATGGAGTTCTGGTCTTCACACGTGGCCTCCTTTCAGCCTCGCTTCGGCCAGAACATGGACGTCATCATGGTAGTGGGTGGAGTATCTGAGGGAGGGGACTACCTGAGCGAGTGCGTTGGCTACTTCATTTACGAGGATCGTTGGGTCAACTTGCCTCACATCCACAACCACCTGGACGGCCACGCCATCGCCACCACAGAGTCCCACGTCTACGTAGCGGGCTCCATGGAACCAGGCTTCGCTAAGACCGTGGAACGCTACAACCCTAATTTCAACACGTGGGAGCAGGTCAGCAACTTGACGACACGCAAGCACTCGTTCGGCTTAACTTGCATCAAGGATATCCTGTACAGCATCGGCGGCCACGGCAACTTCAGTCCAGGCTTCAAAGATGTCAGCGTGTACGAGCCCGAGCAGGACAAGTGGCACAATCTGGAGTCTGCTCCCAAGATCCTGCGGGACGTGAAGGCGGTGAGCGTGGAGGATCGGTACGTGTACGTCACAGCGCGCACACCTGTGGATACAGACAACGACGACGGACTGAAGACGGTGACCACTCGTTACGACACGGAGAGCCGCCAGTGGCAGGATGTTGACTCCCTGCCACTGATTGACAACTACTGCGTCTTCCAAATGGCGGTGGCGTCAACGAATTTCTACCACACGGCTTCTTGCTGCCCCAAGAATTACACCGTGAGGGATGAAGTTGCCAGGCAGAAGATCAGCGTGCGCATCTCTGATGAGATCCTGGAGAGCCTGCCTCCAGAGGTCACCAGCATCGAGGGCGCTGCCATCTGCCACTTCGACGAGGACGTCTTCATCATCGGCGGCTGGAAGAACAGCGACGATGTGGACAAGCAGTATCGCAAAGAGGCCTATCGCTACTGTGCTGAGCGCAAGCGCTGGATGCTGCTGCCGCCCATGCCGCAGCCACGCTGCCGAGCCACGGCCTGCCACGTGCGCATCCCGTACCGTTTCCTGTACGGCTGCCAGCGGTATCCCATGCCCCAGAACCTGGCTCGCCAGCGAGATCGCATGCAGCAGATGCAGCAGCTGCACAGGCGCACGCTCACCTTGCGTCGACAGCTCCAGTCGCAGATAGAGTGCTGAACGGGCCGGCGTCCACCCTGTCCAGGATCCACGCAGCTCCAAGAGTCGCAGCAAACCGCCAAACAGCTGCAGCCGCCCGTTCACAGCGCTGCAGTGGGTCTCGTGTTGCTTTTGTATTAGTTTATTCATCGAAACTGTGGCGTCAGCTCCCAGGCTGTGTTGTGTTATTTACCAGTTTGTGAAAAGCCATGACGTGTGGGCGGGTACGTACTGACCAGCTATGAGTCTGTGAGGAGGAATTTGTGAATAAGAGTCTTATACAGCAGCCAAAACTAAATATACTTTAGTCATTGATGTTAATTCAGATGCTGGTTATCTAGTTGTACATAAATAGTATAAATCTGTATATGTATACATTTATATTGATATTTTACATTCCGTTGTTTGTTCTGGTAAAGAATACGTGACCTCAGTAATAGTACCTGTTTCCGTCATCATTCCATTGTAACTGACAATCCCCTCATGGAAGTGTAACTCGTTTAAACGTCTTAATTTACGTCACTTCTGATCGTGCTGTTGGCCTCCGCGTGTTGCTCTACAGCCTCTACATCTAATGGGAGTTAAGTGTTTATAATATTGCAGGAAGTCTAGACATTTTATTAACCTGTTGTAGACTGCTCTGCTCCGTCTCCTGAACAGCTGTAGTGGATTTTTGGTCATTTTTGCTCTTCGTTTTTTTGGATTTCCGAAGTGATTAAAGACTTGACAATGTTTAATTTGTCATGTTTAAAAATTATATTTTGCATTAAGTACCAAATCAGGAGCGATGGCTCAATCATTCCTCTCTTTTGCACTTTTGAAGACTAGGCATCGATGCATTCCTGTTCATTTGAGGTGAAATGTAGAAAATGTGTACATGTCTGAATGTGGGGGGTGTTCTTGAGTTGTGTTTGCACAGGGTTCAGTTATTGTTCTGGAAAGAATGGCAAAAGTTGAATTGGAGCTGCACTTTTTAACATCTATAATTGTTAATAAAGTCTTAAAGAGGCAATATTTTGCCACTGCACTTTCGTTTTGCTTCATATCAGACAGTGATTGTATGCAGGATTTTTTGTTTTATTAACCTTTCAGCTAATAAGTTTTGAACTTTGAACAAACACGATGTTGTCGGTATGGGCCAAATCGCTTCAAGCATAAACGTCTGGTAAAACCCTGTTTTGTTCTACTTCACTTCCTGATGGGTGATGTGATCTTAGTTTGTTGTCTCCTGTTGTCCACCAAAGAGATTTAAGAGATGGAATGAAAATGAAAAAAATTGAGCAAATTTGATCGAGATTGTTATGAATGTGTTGTGACTGACATTCTAACGGTCTTTGCAGGGCTTCTTAAGGTTACAGAAATGATATTCATTTCCACTTTATGACCAACATAAATAGAAATGCAAATATTAACTGAAATAAGCTACGTATTTGCTTTGCATGTGATATTCTGACGTTGTGTCCTTAATATTGGATGTAAGAATTAATAAAGTCAGCACTTGCAATTAAAGATGTTTTGTAAAAGAAGCACACTTGTATATTATTGCTTTATTGGACACCTATGTCGATGTATCATACAATACAGCAAAATCTGCTATTAAATGCATGTAGTTCCATATACAAGTTACAACCACATGTTTTGGTAGTAAAAGTAATGATTAAAAAAATAAATTACTCCTAGAATAAATTGCTGTTACGCCTGTAGTCGACTTTAAAACCATCAGAATCTCAATGAGCTTGTCTCACCAACTGAATTTAAACCAGGACTAAATATTCTAGATAATCAGGTAAAGGTAAGTTGGTGTATTTTTTTAAATTATTTTATTCATCAGAGCGTGTGCAGTTCATCTTAACTGCTGAAACGACTGCATTATTAATTTTATAACTTTTTAGTATCTGTAACATGTTTTTATTACTGTTTCAAGATGCTCTTTCTTGGGGCCGAGATACGTTTTAAGTAGATATACCAAGAGTTCTATTTATTGGTTAAATAAAGGTTTTGCTATCTCCATGAAAGGTCTGTTACCTTTGAAAACAGACAGAAATTATATTAAAAAATAAACAGCAGGAACCTAAAATCGATGCTTTACACTTTTGGGGGGAAAGTCCACACCGTCGCACCTCAAGTGACGTAACGCCAACGCTGCCTTCGCGTATCAGTCACACTCGTAAATAATTTAAGCGGGTAACTCACAAAAATGTATCTCAAATTTTTTAATTTGTTCATTTAGTTAACAACTAACGTTTATATTTTTAGTTACCTGATTATATTTACCAAGTGTCCATACCTAACTTATTTTGAATCAGGAAACTGCAACTGCTGAAAAAATTCCGACGCTTCTGGGAGCTTTGAACGTAACAGTGGCGTTACGTTGCCGACACGGATGCGCTGTAAAAAACCGGCAACTCGTGAAAGAGTTATCACCAAGAACTCCGCAACAGTCCAGCACCACTTTTTCAGAAAAATGGTAACACTTTCCTGGTAACTTTTAGACGCATTTCAAACACCTAAAGATTAACCATAAAGCAATTAGCTAGTTTACCGGTAGCATGCTAAAATGTTTTTAAGCTAACGCTAACAGACAGCACCGGAAGTAACGAAAATAGGAATAGAAATGCTAAAACTATACATTTGAAATGTTTCCGCTAAACAACGGTATGTTGTAAAGGGTTAGATAGTTTACTAAAGGACAGTGTTACATGTATCAGTCTGGTTTGCTGGGTACAAAACTTCAGTTTTATTTATTTCATTTATTTTACAGATTCCGGAACTGTCCAACCCGTCCGTGTGTATGAAGGATCCCCAGAGGGTCCAGGGGATCCTCCAGTCCATCTTAGAGGCTGGCACGAACACCTTGCAGGTGTCCTCCTTGAAAATCATAAACACAATACTTCTCACACAAGAAGTCATCATAGTCTAAGTTCATTTTCTTGTTTCATTCAGGTGATCTCAGATTTTGACATGACCCTAACAAGGTTTTCTTACAACGGAAAGCGATGTCCAACCTGCCACAGTAAGTTCACCTGTATGCACACTTTCAGCTTCAGCATTTAATTAGATTAATTAAATGCTTTTAAATTCACCCAGCTGCTTCTATCTTGTCACAGTTAACACCAAGGTCCTTGTTTGTTTCCATTGTCACGTCATTTCAACACTTGATTTGCAGATGAGGTTTTATTTAAAAACCATGAGCAATTCCAAATTTTATCCCTACCACAATTGTGGGACTGATTAATTTTATTTTGATTTGTTTAACGCTTACGATTTTAGACACATTCTCCACAGGAAATTATTTAATGAGAAGATACTTTTTATTTAAGGAAATCAGTTTTATTTGTTCAGTGTTAGGATTCATTTTCCTCACATAACAACAAGACGACCACTACATCTCACCTAACTCCATTTATTTATAAAACCAACACACAAGAGTGTTTTAGTAAGGAACAGAAATGCTCCCAGATCCTGTTTACATGGGGTTTGGAGACCAAGAAAACCTCATCATCATACAGTGCTAAACATTTAATACTGTGCTATAAAGGTTTTACAGTACCTGGTTAAACCAATAAAAATTGCAAACATTACAAACTGTATTCGTTTGATTGACTTTAACCTTTTGCAATGCTTATTCTGTTTGCAGATATTCTTGACAACAGCAAAGCCATCTCAGATGAATGCAGAGGAAAGGTAGGATCGATGGTTTTGAGCAGAAAATGTTTTTACTGGTGGAACTATTTTTATTGAGTAATTAGCACAGCAATTCATATAATTAGACGTAATACTCAAAGTTCATATGCATCTCTGATAAGTCACTGAACAATGTTTGACAGATGGCCTTGTCGTTTTTTTATCAAATTATTTCAACTTCAAGTCCTTGAAGACCGTTAGTCCACGTTAGCTGCGGCGATAACACATTATCGTGCAAAAGCATAAACAAGACTTTAAGCTTCAAGAGTTTTACAAAAATAAAAAGAAAATTTTTCTTCTATGATTAAAATTGTTGCTAAAATATATTTTTACTATTTATTTTTCTTTTCTTTTGCAAATTTAGGAATGTTTGACTCTTGAGCATGCATCTGGGGTTGTTTGACTTGCGTTAGTCTGCCATCTAGTGGTTGAAGTGAGAAATGCAAACAGACAGTGAAGAGAAGTTGTTCTTTGCTGTTGTAAAAAAAAATTTAAATACATTCTAATTCAGTTTTTTGTATCTGGGGGGTAAAATGTTTTTCCACGTAACAGTGACGGTCCAGGTTTATCTCGGTGCTCTCTGCTCAGTTAATGATCTCCCGTCTCTCCCAGCTGGACGACCTCCTCAAGACGTATTATCCCATAGAGATCGACTCGTCGCTGTCTGTAGAAGAGAAGCTTCCTTTAATGGTGGAGTGGTGGGTGTTTATCGCTGATATTTACCGTGAAACACTCCGGGTTGTTCCGGTGTCGCTTTGAGGTCAACATTCTCACCGGTGTGTGTAAATCTCACAGGTGGACCAAAGCTCACGACCTCCTGGTGGAGCAGAGAATCAGAAAGGACCAGCTGGCTGAGGCAGTGCGTGGGTCTGAAGCCAGGCTGAGGTCAGAACTTCTCACAGCCTGTGTTTGATGACCGAGAGCAGTTTGTGACGCAGAGACTTTCTGTTTGGATGCTTGAACAGGGACGGCTACGAGCTCTTCTTTGACCACCTGCACAAGCACGGCGTCCCTCTGCTCATCTTCTCCGCTGGAATCGGAGACATCCTGGAAGAGGTGATTCGGCATTTTAACGTCTACCACTCCAACGTCAAGATCTTCTCCAACTACATGGACTTTGACGAGTCTGTGAGTCATCGCGCACGTGTTTGGATTCCCTCTTAAAAGCAGGGCTTCAGATCATCATTAGGCTTCATCTGTGTGGACAGGGGGCGTTGAGGGGGTTCCAGGGAGAGTTGATTCACGTCTACAACAAAAGGGAAGGCGCGCTGCTGAACACGGGCCACTTCCAGGAGCTACGGACACGACCCAACGTGCTGCTGCTCGGAGACTCTCTCGGGGATCTGAACATGGCTGATGGGGTTCAGGACATGCAGAGCATCCTCAAGATCGGGTTCCTGAACGACAAGGTTTGTTGAAGACCGTCGTGTTGGTCACGGTGGTTTCATTACATCATTCAGCATCGATTTCCTCTTTGTTTTAGGTGGAGGAGAGAAAACAGTCCTACCTGGACTCATTTGACATCGTGTTGATAAAAGATGAAACGCTGGAGGTCCCCAACGCCATTGTTCATTATCTCACTGGCAACAAGTGAGTTCTGTCCCCTGGCCCAGGACGCCCAGAGGCCACAGCTGAGCCGCCCGTCTTCAGCTGGGGCCTGTGGGATTTTTACTCAAGAGTTATGTTCTGAAACCTTCACACACCTGGATGTGTGTGTCGGATGAGCCAAAACCCAGTGACTAAACTAGTTCACAGTCAAGCACAGAAAGTGTCTGTTGTTCTAAATGTTTTTCATCTGTTGAGTTACGCCACAGTTTTGGTTTTATTACAGATTTCATGACGGTTAAACGTCTCGGTTTGGTTTAAAGCCTCTTGTGTACGTTAAAACATCTACTTAACCTAAAGCATTTCACTTATTGTTTGTCTCATGCAACACAAGAAGCTTTGTGTGGTTTTTAAAGAATGACCTAAACCTCAGTTTTGACGAAACAGACAAAAAAAAAAAAAAATGCATTTGATTACACGTTCGAAGAATTTAACTAAAAAACTCTTTATTATTAGTGTTAAAGCTTTCTGTTCCAACTAGTTTTCTCCTTAAATATTTGGTTTAATATTTCAGCAAACTGAAGTCTGTTTTAAAATATGAATTTGGACAAACAGTAAATAAAACTAAAGTTAGACTATGTTTTGTTATAAAAGTTTATTTTGTCTTAAAAGATGGGAATATGTGTCACATTTAAGATACAGTCGTACCAAATAAACTGTTCAGTGGTTTTTAATCATTTCTTTTCTAATACCGAGACAAAATATACATTTATATCCCCAGACTGACATTTTTAGTCATGTGTTCATAAATAAAACATTTAGTCTTTTACTGTGGATGTAGTTGTCATTTTTCTTATTTTAAAATGAACTTTTTGTTCTGCTGCAGTGAACCTGAACATCTGTAAATGTCAAGTGCTGAGAATAATTAAAGAAACAGACAAACCTTTAAAAACATGTAAAGTAAAATGTTTTTTCTCTGACTGTGCAGGAGTGAGCAGCAAAGTTGAGGCCATTTTTCCACTTCTTCACATTTTAACGTTATAACTGTTTTTATAAAACTTGTATTCCAGCTGCCGTGACGTGTTCAGTTCATCTGGTCAGAGCTCGTCTCGTCTCACGTGCTCAGACTCTTTATCTTCCAGTTCATCCTCTGTAATTCTCCCGTCTTTATTGTGGTCCTGATGATCAAACATGTCTTTAAGAACGCTGTCGACGTCGACCCCTGGCCGAAGTCGACCTTTGCCCTCTTTAACTTGCAGTCTGATGAACTCTGAAAACTGTTGACAGCACATTATTTAACAGAATGCAGCAAAATATTAAAACCAGAACGACCGTGTCTACTAACCTCTTCTAGTGGGACCTCTTTGTCCCGGTTGAGGTCCAGAGCATCGAAGAGGGGATCAGGACCGTCTCCCGTCCACACAAACATGAAGCCTTCAGGAACTCCTTTGTGCAGCTCCACCAGCTCCAGCTCAAAAAGGAGAACTGCACTTCTGGGAACTCCTGCAGCTGAAGGCAACAAGAAAAACTACATTTAATTTAAAGAAACTGCATTTCCTGCAAAACTGCAGCGTGAATGCTTATTGCAGAAGAACGTGTTGAGAAACAGCTGAAATTAGCTAAAAAAACAAAAAAAACTGAAATGGTAGAATAAGCCTAAGTTAGCAGAAGAAAGCAGAAAGAACACATATTTGATGAATTAGGTTTAAATAAGAAATGCGCACAAAAATTAGGAAATTAGCTAAAAAAAAAAAAATGATGAAATCAGCAACAACATCAAAAACAGCTGAAAAGGCAGAAACTTAAAATATCTGAAGAGCAAAAATAAAAGTGAAACTATTGTGCGGCTGTGGCTGAGTGGTTAGAGCAGTCGTCTTCCAATGCAAGAGTTGGGGGTTCAAATCCACCAGCAGTCTCATGCTGAAGTGTCCCTGGGCAAGACACTGAACCCCTCATTGTCCCATCGGCGTCTGAATGTGATGATTAGTCTCTTTAGAATGATTTGTTCAATTAGCTTTGTACAGATCTAGTAGAGTCCTGTGTGAATGGGTACGAGGCTCAGATTGTTGTAAAGAGCTTAGAGTGTCAAGATGGAAATGTGCTTTATAAGTACAGTCCATTTTAGCTGAAAAAGCTAAATTTAGCACAAAACAGCTAAAAAGCAGCTGAAATAGTAGAAAAAGCTAAAAGGAGCATAACAAGCTGAAATTAGCTTAAAGACCCTGATGCATGCTCAATAATCCAGGTACAAAAATCTAAAAAAGCTAAGTCTGGTCCTCTGGACATTCAAAAAA
>JARVGQ010000474.1:31597273-31613526 GCA_031762355.1 Hypsolebias martinsi | reverse complement strand
AAAAGAGGTCGAAAAACGCGGCCGCCCTCCCGAGATATATTTTTGTTTAAAGAAAGGAATAGTTCAGATTTCTAAGAGCAACTCAAGGACGACGAAGATGAGTGGCGTTCGCGGCGGGAAGGCTCCGACATTCAGCTGCACGCACGCGGACTGCAGAGCTACTTTTCCAAGGGAGTGGAAACTGAAGGAGCACGAGACCGTGCACACCGGGGCAGTAAGGCGTCACATCAAACACATTTCATGTAGCTGTTAAAAAAACAAATGTGAAGGGATGGTTAAAAAAAAAAAAAGTGGTGTATTGTCCGGTAGTTACCTGATCAACCAGGAGGGCGCGGAGGAAGACCTGTCAGGCTAAGCTAACGACTATAAAACGGGATTTTTGCTTTTAAAGTTTGTAAATGGTTCTAAAATGTATCAGATTTCGAAAAAAAAAACTCTAAATCACGTAACGAACCTTCTACGTTAGTTTTGTTGAGTTTTTATAAACTGAACAATATCACATCCGTAGACTGCCGAATCAGTCCGCAAGCGGGAGTCGCATGAAATTTTATCCTGATTTGGCGGAGGGATACATTCAGCAGACTCAAGACAGAGACCCGACACTCGCGTAGTAACGCGGACGTTGTTCGGTTGAAGGAAACTAGGACCAAAAAAATAAAATTTGCATGACAAATGAACGTGAGTTCACAAATGGCGGACCACGGTCTTGAAGCAAACGTCTTATCTGGACCTCAGTAGGTTGGTAAATTTCAGTGGAACTACATTTTCAAAATATTTTTGTTTGCAACTGTTTCCTGTTTATTTGTTTGTGCAGCTTTTCCCGTTTTGAACAGTCAGTTTTCAGCATGGCGACTTTTCTGACATTTAGGAATGCAAAAAATAATAGTAGTAATCCAAAATGTTTAATTAATTTCAGTTGACATAACAAAATTGTATAAAAAATACTAATCTGGGTTTAAAGTTATTTCAACATTTGGGATATTAAACATCCTGAATTTCCATTGAACAATGTGAAAATTTGTTTGCCACGACATTGGCATAATTTCTACATATTTTTAGGTTGCCATCAAACTTTCAGCAACTAGTTTTAAAAAAGGAATTGACAATGTTTGTTAATCTTCCACCTGCAGGAAAATCCACAGTATTTGTTGGAGCAAATTTCAAAAATGATGCCATGGTTATAAAATAGTAAACCTCTAGAAGACAAAGGATTTCTGTGTGGACAATGCAGATTAACATTTTTCAATGAAATACACTTTATAGTGGATGGGCTTGCTAGGAAGGAAAATAAAATTCACTGCTTTGAACCAAGAATTCATCATAGTCAGCAAATTAACAAATTAAATATATGGTGGCACAGCTTTTCTACCTGTAGTTCTACCTCAGGTCCATGTTTGTACTTAAAATGTCAACATGTGGAGAGGTACTGGCCCAAAAAGACACAGTGAACAAAGACCATGGCTGTCGAATTTAATTAAAAAATGTATTTTCTGATTTGTTTAAATTGTTTTTTTTTTTTTGATTAACCTTGTTGAATTTTAGCTAAAGAGCCCTTTGTTCTATTACAGCTCATTACTGTTTGATAGAACATCTGTCCATTATCTTTATCCACTTCTTCTTCTTTGTAACATCACTTCCAAAAATAAATAAAATGTCACCCTTAACCTGAATGTCCACAGCGCCCGTGTCAGTGCACATTTGCTGGTTGTGGTCGTAGCTTCAAGAGAAAATCCCACCTGAGCCGCCACATGGTTCTGCACAAGGGAGTCAAGCAGTTCAAGTAAGTGACTGTTTAGTTTCACGTAGTTCCACAAAGACCTCATTTTAAACTCCTGGTTTGTTCCAGATGCCAAACCACCAGCTGTGCAAAGACTTTCCTCTACGCAGACAAGCTGAAAAGGCACGAGCGCTACGCTCATGGAGATAAAAACAGCTTGAAGGTTTGAGAGCTCTTTGTCCACCAGATGGCAACAAAGCAGCAGTGATTTTTGAAAGCCTGTCTGAAAATGTCTCTCCTCATTAGTGCAATCAGCCCAACTGCTCCTTAACCTTCAAAAAGCGCAGATTGTTTAAGCTGCACTTACAGGAACACGGCGTGGCTGCAAAGTTCAAGTACGTCCACACTATAGCATTAGATGTATGCTTGCTGAGCCCTAATCACTTAAAGCTTAAGACTTGGAAGTTAAAAGCTGAGATTTCAAACACATTAAACCAAGCTGAGCAGGGATGTATTTTGAAAATATTTATTTGCATTTTGCAGATGTTGTAAGGATGGATGTACTGCTACATTTGAGACTCGCATCGCCCGAAAAGCCCATGAGAAGAAGCATGCAGGTTGGTCTAGTTTGGCCTGAATACAACTCGTTAGACCTTTATTAAGGCTCAATTTAATGAAATAATTTCTCAAATTAGGCTGAAGCCTCTAATGCTCCCATCTACAGGTTACCACTGCCGTCATCCCAACTGCCAGGTACTTGAACACACCTGGAGCAAGCTTCAGAAGCACATGGCCAAACACACGGGTAAACGTTTGCAAGTGAAGGCACCAAGTGGCTCAAGTTTTTGTTACGGAGCACCTGGTTAATCATAATCATTCACTGTTACAGCTGCGTTTACGTGCATGGTGTGCAAGAAGGTGTTCAAGAAGGCGGATGCTCTTCGGCAGCACAAACGGAAACACGCGACCCTGAAGCCCGTGCTGGTGTGTCCCAGAGACGACTGCCAGGCCTATTTCTCCACAACCTTTAGCCTGGAGCACCACATCCGCAAAGTGCACCTTCAGCTCCTGAAGTACAAGTGCTCCTTCCCCGACTGCCCACGCATGTTTGCGATGCGGGTGAGAGAACGTGTATAAAACAAGATAAAGAGCATTCGTGGTAAATGAACTTTTCCAATTTAATCTACAGGAAAGCATGAACAGGCACCTTCTTTGCCATGACCCAAGCACCTCAACTCTGCAGGTAAGTCCACTCGTTAACCAAAGGAATCGGGTTTCTTGAACTCGGCTGAAAATCTCCATCTCAGCAGAAACGCTGGAAGCCCAGGAAATCCTGGCAGAAGCGTTTAAACGGCAACAACCAGCCCCTCGTGGAGGGAAACCTGCGTCGCCTCTTCACGCTGCGCATGTGGATCTCCAGACGCGCCAAAGTGGAAGCCAACCTGTCGGGCCTCTTCAACGAGCGGAAGATCCCGCACTACGTCGACCCAGAAGTCAACCTGCGAGACCTGTTCAAGATCAAGCAGACTTGTCCTGTAGAGAGCCTAGAGGCTGCGCCCGTGAAGGGTTAAATGGAAACGTCCCAGTACAGCTGAGGATTTAAAGTAATTTATTTTATAATTTTATGTAAGAATTGGGTCTTTTTAGTTTGAGTAGTTGGCTTTAACACATGTGAAGACTTAAATCCTGATGGGAGGTTCGGAAATGTTTTCGGTGCTTGTAGACCCAATAAAATGAGTTCAGTTTTGCTCAGTTGCTTCAGAGTCTGTTGTTCTGGAGGATCGCCACTCGGCAGCAGCTGATCAGTTGGTTCTTCAGGCTGATTTATCTGCAGAGCTGTGGGCCCACTCAAAACAGCTGCTGTCCTCCTGCATCGCTCCTAGTTTCTGCGTTGACATTTGCCGAACACGTTGGAGCTCATTAAATATGAACAAAGAGCTGCACGTGACTAAGAGCTGAATCAGACTGTTGAGCTTCGAGGGCGCTGAGGCTTCAAACACAAGTGTCATTTCTGTTTAAAAAGCTTCAGGGAAGTTTAAAATGTGGCCCAACGCTTTCTCTAAAGGTAAATGTTGATCCGTTCATTGAACTGGTTTTCACCATGATCACCTGTTGGAGAGGCTGCAATTCATTTTGGGTCAAATTGTTTTCTAAATTATGTAAATTTAGTTTTGGACATATTGGAAGTTAAACACTAGATTAAAGGTTTTTTAAATTTTTTTATTTTTTTTTTTTAAATTAAAACTCCGGTTGCACTAGTTCCATAAAAATCAGTTTTTGGTACAGATTACATTTGTGAATGTAAATGAAGCTGAAGAAATAAAAGCCTTAACATTTTTCAGAAATGTGTATTGCAGCTGCCTCGTGCTGGAGTTCAAGACGAGAGAAGTGAGAGTTGGTCAAACCTTAACGTGCAGTGTCGATCAATATTGCACCAAATGTGTTAATGATTTGACCTCAACACGATTAGTTTTTTCTGTAAAACTGGTTGAGTTAGACCAGAGGTGCCCAGTTTCCCTGAGAAGGCCACATTTAAAATTTATCAGAGGGCTGTGAGCCAAATGCAATATAATGCATGAAATGCAAATACTTGTAATTCCATTTATTATAGGTGTTTAACCTCAAATTTTGTATAAAAAACATCACAGAACAGGCTGTTGGTGGTGGAGGGATCTGGGGGGGTCCTCCCCCAGAGAATTTTGAATAAAACATGTATTTTACAAAGTTTTATTATAGTAGATTAACATGGAAAAAACTGTAAACTCTTTGTTGAAACCTCTGACTGCAAAGCTGCAGGTAAGGGGCGTTCACTTCAGGACAAATTGCAGTTGCTGATTGGTCAGTTGATGACCTGCTGGATTGATTGACAGGTGGCAGGACTGATGAAAAAAAAAAATCAGATTTTACTGGCCCATTTGAGACTGTCACTTAGGTTTGGGAACTGTTTCCTTACAAAATGCTAACAATGTTTTATTTTTCAGTTTAGATTTATGGGTTCTTGAGCACCCCCCCCCCCCTCCCCCCAAAGTCACTACTGGAGCCAATTCATATTTATAATTTAGGTTATTTTTAAACGCTTTATGTGTGATTTATAAATGCATTAGTGCAGGATCAAAGGAAATTGTTTTCAGTGGCAGGAAGCTGTAGGAAGTATGTCAAAATAAAATATAAATTAGTAAAATTAAATTAATGCACAAAACAGCCCAGCTGTATAGTGCCATTAGTCATTGTGCTGACTTTACATTTAACATTAACACTGAAATCAGAATGACTGAGTGTAAACACGTTGACACTTCAAAGGAAATTTTAATACTGTATAGTAATGAGGACAGCTTGAAGGCCAACTTTGATCTGCAGGCCCCACTTTGGACACCCCTGAGTTAGACAATTTTATAATTGCTAATGTCAGTTAGCTTTGGTGGGCATCTTCCATAAGGTTAACATTAATATTTCCAATTGCTGTAATTCCACTTGTGCAGTCAATGTTTACTTTTCAGAGTTTAAAATCTATCCACCGGTCCACGAGAATATTTTGTTAAACTTGACTTTGAGTTTATTACAACAGTTTGAAATACTGATTTCATGCACTCCACTCAGATTACATGTTCTCGGCTATTACCACTAAATTTCAGGTCAATTTTTGTAAAACTTGATGCGTTCCAGCCATTTGTATTAACTGCTTAGCTGTGGCAGCCATCTTGAAATATGTCGACTCCCAAACGTGAGAGTCCATCTGCTGGTTCATAAGATGGAGCATGTACAAAATGTGCGTGCACAATGGCAGGAGTTATCTTTGGCATCAGACGATTGAAAATCCTGCACAATTTGGAAACTTGGACTAAATGATCGTAACTTGAGTATTAAAATTCCACAATTTCCAATTTCTGAAGCAAGGCGATGCTTACCGTTATTTAAAATCGGAATGGTAGGGGGGACCTCTTAGAGTGGCACTTTAATGCTCATAAATCAATATTTCTTTTTGTTTAACCTTGAGATTTTTGTTAAAATCCCTCCTCGCTTCACTGAAGCAGAACCAACTCCCAACAAGATGTCAGGATGAGCCAAAACTGCTCGCTCTGCTGAAGGCCATTAAGCTTCTCAGCCTCAGGCTTCTGAAACTACCTGCAGCCAAACTCACTGGTAAGGATGCTCCTCTGCATCCGTTGTCAGACTGAGAGTTTGCGTTTGCAGTTTTACACGGCCAACATCGTCTGAAGATGTCTGTAATTACCCCGCCTGTGTTTGCGGTGTAGCTCATTTACAAAGTGAAGATAAAAGCAGCGAAATGGACGCCTCTCAACAGAAAATTGCTTCAAATGTGCGTCTTTCTCCGTCAACAAATGGAAGTTTGAAAGGTTGGACTGGTTTCTATGGCAACAAGTTTTAGAATAAAATGTTTACCTTTATTCTGCTTAGTTTATATTTTTATCATAGACGTTCAGCATGTGTGGACATTTCTTTCATGATTGCAAGTTTCTATGAAGACAGTTCAATAAGTGATGAGACTTCCTGTTCACCAGGAACGACCTCTGAACTGAACGTGACCTTTACTGTGATGGGAAGTATTTTAGCACACAAAGGAAGTCAAATATACTAAAAAAAATTTAAGAGTTGGGACGATGTTTTCATATTCAGAAAGTGTTTCAGAATGTCTCGTGAATCCCTGGATTAATTTCAAACGTGCAGAAAATCATTTGATCAACTACAAAGCTCGAGGGCTGTCACCG
Organism: Hypsolebias martinsi; assembly: GCA_031762355.1. NCBI lineage: Eukaryota > Metazoa > Chordata > Actinopteri > Cyprinodontiformes > Rivulidae > Hypsolebias > Hypsolebias martinsi. Next base: position 31,607,082 of record JARVGQ010000474.1, on the reverse strand, counting down.
CCGACTAAATGTCAGTTTTATAAATACTGAGTTAAACTTTGGTGCGATTTACTGGATGAATATTTTAAACCATCTCAGCATGGCTTCATGGCATCAGCCAACACAAACTAACTATTCACACTATTGTGATCCTGTTTATATTTATTATTCCAGGTTCTTGAAACTATTCTTTATGTTTTTCAGTGCAATTCTTGTCCCGCAGATTTTAAGCTATTTCAACAAATCATAAATCAAAACATTCATCTCTTTCATGACATTCCTGCTGTGACTTTTGGTTTTGGTGCAACTTTAGCTTTTTGAAATATTTAGCCTTTTCTGCCACTTTTTCTCATTTAAAAAAAAATTGCGCTCATTTTACAGCCTTCAGATCTTTATGTGTTTACAACCTTTTACTGCTCCTTTCACATTTTGTTCTGCTTCAGCTTCTTTCGACTTCCTTGTGCAAATTTAAACTTTTTTTCAGCTAATTTCAGCTGTTTTATCAGCCATTTTATGATCATTTCATATTCTTTTGGCTAACTACAAAAATTTTGTGCTTCTAACTTCTTTCTGCTAATTTCAGCTTATGCTCCTTTCAGCTGATCTGCGAGTTTCAACTTTTTCTGCTATTTCAGCTATTATAGCTGTTTAATGCTAATTTTTGCCTTTTCAGCTAAATCCCCATTTTTGCACTCATTTAACATTTTTTCAGCCAAATTTAGCAAAATGTGCTCTCTCCACTATACTTCTGCTAATTTCAGCTTATGTCTGCTTTTTCAGCTACTTTTTTGCGTTCAGCTTTAGCAAATTTACTAATTTTTGTGCTCATTTCTGCTTATTTAAACCTAATTAAGCAAATATTTGTTCTTTCTGCTTCCTTCTGCTAATTTAGACTTGTTCTTCTATTTCAGCTACAATTCAGCATGTTTTTGTTCAGCTAATTTCAGCTGTTTGTCAGCATACTGCATTTTTTAAACAGGAAATGCAATTTCTCTAGTTTAATCTCAGCATGTTGTCTCCGCAATTAAAGTGGAAACTAAAAATACATCAATCTTATAGTTTACTTTGGGAATTTAATTTTAAACATTTAAAGCCTCGTATATTACTGTCATTACACGTTGACTATTTTTTGCACAAATTTCTCTTTAGTTTTAATCTTTTGGGCTAACAATGCATCCCAAAAATGAGGCTTAATCCCATTATTTTTTTGCTGTGAAGAACTTTTATCTTGATGATAAATTGTTGGTGAAACCACCTTGACGTCCAACAGTTGGAACTGACCGAGACGCTTCATGGGCAGAAAAATAACATTAAAAAAGAAAAAAAAAAGAAAAGTTGTTTGAACCAAGCAAATAGTAAAACATTGATGTTATTTTTAACTTACTGGATGTTTGGAGTCTCAAAGGGCTCTGACTAAAAAAACATTGAATTTAGTCGTTTGACCTTTTGGTGAAAAGTTGAGTCAAACTAACTTGAACAGAAACAAAACAAACTATTTCCACATCAAATAAAACATTCACATCATGTGTTTGGTCGCTCCACTCTCAGAGAAGTGAATCATATGGAGTCTGTTTACTGCAACGAGTTTTAACAGGACATATTCAAGAGAGACAGTTTTACTTTGAATGTAACCTACATTTTATTTTTCTGTTTAATTCACTGAGCATCCAAGAGAGAGAATTAAACAATATAAATCAAAGTAGGTTAACTACAGCCGAGTCCCGATTTAGCCCCCATTCTCCAAAATAGATGACCCCAAACCTTATTTCTGGTCCATTTTCTTCCGTTCCCATGGCCCTGATTGAAGCTTTTTGTCACTGCAGCAAAACCACAAGTTTGCCAAGACAGGCAAGAAACACAAAATGACCATAAGATGCCCAAGTGGAAATAAGATCAGTTTGTCTGAATCAGAGGGTGCAGCTGCAGCTTTAAGTATAACTGTGACATACGCAGGTTTGAATAACCAATAAAACACACAAAGGTGGGGACGTATGAAAATATACATAAAATATGCATAAAGCTGTTTCCCTGGCCTCCTTCCTCTGATCTCCAACTCTTTCTGTCGTCTTTGATTGTTTTTTGCTTTGCGTTTAAATATTTGTCAGACTTCACTTTGAAAAAAAGTTTAATCTGGAATAAATTGCTGGTGAATACTAATCATAAAAAATAAAAGCCTAACATTCCTTAAAGGGTTACATCTTGGCTGCCAGAGATTTAGAAATATAAAATAAAAATACCGTTATGTGATGTCATGCCACAAGTTGTAGCTGAGTTTTAGTAAAAAACAGCTGAGTTATAGCTGTGTTTGTGTTGGCTAGTACTAAGTGTTGTCATCTGCAACCAAAACAAAGTTCAGCTCAATATGGAAAAAAATCAATGTCTTATTTTTTAAGTTATGGTGGCCATCTTGGATTTTTGATTTGGATTCAGTATGTGATGGGGAATGTTCTCAGCTATAACCTCAGCAAATTTCAGCTCAATGTGTGTAACCATAGCTGAGTAAAAGCCATTTAAATGTAGCTTTGGTGGCCATCTTGATTAAAAAAAAAAAAAAATCTGAATCCAAGTATTTCAGAGCATTGCCCTCATCTACCATTACACCAAATTTTAGCTCAATATCTAAAAATGGCTGATTTATAGTTTGTTTCAATGAGAAAAACGACATCTTTGTTTGCAAATTATATTGCTATGGTAACTGGAGACACCATTAAAAGTACCATATTTTTCAGACTACAAGGCGCATTAAGCGAAACTAAAACCTTTTGACAGATTTTTGAGCGCCGTGTGCCACATAAAATTGGTACGAGGTCACACCACGGTGCCAAGTTTTGATATAACATTTGTGGGGGTACACTTTGCAGTTTGAGCTGCATTAAAGTTGATAGAAGAGCAAAACTCTTTTAAGGTGGATAATAATAGGTGTGCAGTACCCAGTTGTGGCGGTCATCTTGAATTGGGTTGACTCCAGCAGTTATAGGTGTCTTGCCAAATATTATTTTCTGAAGGCCACAACACGATGCAAACTCAGGTGAGCAATTTGACAAATGTTTTAGGCCGGATGCCTTTCCTGATGCAACCTGAGGATTACAAGACCACCACACTGACCACTGAGCTACCTCACTCGCTGTCTTATTAAACACTTAAAGCTAAATTTACCTGTCCCCACAATAATTCTAGCTTTAAACTCTTAAAATCAGCTTTATCTTTTCATTCTGATACTTCCATGCTGGTAACTGCTCAAAGTGATCAGAGTCCTGGTCGAGGACAATTCTTGAAACCCTCACTACATTTAAAAAGCTGCTCACAAAGCCGGTGTTTCCAGAGAGATTTATTTAAATTACAGCCTTTCTAAGCGGCATTATGCAACTATTTTCCATCCAAATTACAGTCAATAAAATGGTTTGATGGTTCACTTAAATCTGAGGGCGCTCATCATCCCTGCACCCCAAAGCTCTGGGCTTTTTAGAAAAATGGTGAGCACTTTAAAACATCAAATACTGTGACAGACACAGAGCGGGTCTGTTGGAGTATTCAGTTCAAGTAAAACAACAACACAATAAAATGGCTGACTTACCGTATTTGTGTTCTTGATGCTTTGTCGCGTTTTGTTGAATGAAAATCACGTTTTGTTCAGATTGTCGAAGGCGAATGAAAGCTCACGTGTGCATAATGATTACCTGTAGTACATTTGCAAAGCTCTGCAGTATTTACCAAAGAGCAGAGAACAATATACAGATACGGCAGAAAAGTGCAGAAAGCAGCAGCATCAGCAGCACGCACGCACGCACGCATGCACGCACGCACGCACGCACGCACACACACAGCTGTTTCTTACAGGATGCTTCACCATGAATGAGGATATTTCTTGCTGGTCTGAAATAGTTGTAAGTTAAAAGTTTTGCAGTCCTTGAATGAATATCACCAATATTTATCAGTGATGTTTACATATTTATTGGTGATATATATGAATCTTCTTCTTCTTCTTCTTCTTTCGGCTTTTCCCTTTTCAGGGGTCGCCGCAGCGAGTCATCCACCTCCACCTCACTCTGTCCTCTGCATCCTCTGTCCTCACTCCAACTACCTTCATGTCCTCTCCATATATCTCCTCTTTGGCCTCCCTCTTTGTCTTTTTCCTGGCAGCCGCTATCATATATGAATATCACATATTTATTGGTGATAAATATCACCAATATTTATTATCACCAATATTTATCACCGATAAATATCACAGATTTTTGTTGATATTTAAATATCACCAATGTACGATATCGGTGATATCATAAATGAATAAATATCACTGACCTCCTTTCAGGACAGAGATTTAACCTTTTAATGCTTGGAGGTAAAGTGTTTTTGTTTTTCTGTCAAATCCTGTAAAAGATGCACATCTCATAAAATAATGATCCTGTGAGGTAAGAATGACTCTCATGTTGTGTTATTCAAAGGTTTGAAGCAGGCTCTGAAACAAATGTGCACATTACTGCAGGTTTATTGTACAGATAAGTGGAAACCACAACTGCTTCCAGCTAGAGCAGACCCCGTCTTTACAGCCAGTCCCACATTTTACTTCAGACACTGGCCCATGGCTACCCCGCTGGTGTCGTCATCTCCTCTTACCCACGTGACCAGCCTCTCAGCCAATAATACTACCATCCTTGATGTAAACAGGTTAGTTGTTTAGTGCAGGCGTGTAACTAAAACTCCTTCCTACCGGAAACAAAAATCCGGAACTAAAGGTTCTGCATCGTTTTAATGTGTTTTTATACTGCAGACTGTCGGTGTACACAACTTTCAGTAGCATAACAAATATAATACTGACAGAAATATATTTCACTCAGCTACAACCCACATCAAAGTTTAGATTAATATGGAAAACTGACTCAATTATAAATGCCATCTTGTGGCAGCCATCTTGAACTGGGTTGACCCCAGTAGTTAACCAGTGGCAGTGATGTACACCCAGTGAGATATTTTACCAACAGAATGAACAAACAAATATTTAATGTCAATGTTTTAAACAAAAATATTGCTTATTGTGTGGTCAAAGCGTTCATCAGGGATAATGCTCAGCCACTACCACTAAATTTTAGCTCAGTTTTATTTAAAACAAACAAACAGCGTTTATTCTCTGAAGCTTTTCTGATGCACAAACGAGATGCTTGCAGCCAAGATGGGAGTGGAATCATTCAGTAATTGTAGCCGAATAAACCCCACCAAGTCAAGGTCAAGTTCAAGGTCAAGGTGTCTTTATCATCATCCAAACTACGTAGATAAATTGAATTTTCTGTGAAAATGGCTTGCTGGACATAGCTAAAACTAAAGTAATCAATGGGTAATTTAGAACTAAAAGTAGTTAAAAATAGAGGGAAAATGTAGCTAAAAGCATTTTACTATAAGTATCAAAAAGCTAGCTAAAAGCTAAAAGTTGAAAAGGCTTGCTACACATAGCCAAGAGCTAGCTAAAAGTAGGAAAACAATAGCTAAAATGCAAAATGTCTAAAAGCTAGAATAAAAACTATAGCTAAAGATAGCAAAGGCTGGCTTAACACTAAAAATATTTAGAGGTTAGCTGCTCAAATGTTAGCTAAAAATTAAAAGTAGCAAAGGGCCAGTCAAACACAGCAAGGATTAGCTAAAAGCTAATGAGCAAAACAGCAGCTGAATGCCAAAAGTTGCTAAATTTTTGGTCGTAGTAGCAAAATCCTAGCTATACGGGAAAGTAGATTAGGATTAACTAAAAATAGCAAAGCTAAAACTATCAAAATGCTAGCTAAAAACCAAAAGCAGCAGAAATAGTGGCTAAAAGCTGAAAGCAGAACAAAAATAGAAAGTAAATGTAGCACCAGCAGACAACAGTAGAACAAAAATATGCATCCATCACCAGAAAAAGCTGAACATTTTGACAAATGAGTGTCTTAACAGCACAAATATGTAGAAGTAGCTAGATTGCAAAAAATATATGCAAATGAAAGAAAATGTAAAACTCTGGTGTAAATGCTGAATCAGCAGTCACACTGTTGGGCTTTAACTGTCACCGAAGGCCTCATCATCGACCTCTGGTCTGTAAAATCTCTGGGAAGGATTCCTGTTTGACTGTCTCACCTGCATGAACTCTCCGGGCAGCGTTTGAGCAGTCTGAACTTCTGACTCTGTTTCCCTTTGAGTTAATCTGCAAATCTACAACACACACCAAAAATAATACAAAGAAGATCAAAAAGCACGGAGCAGAGTGGAGATTAATAACAGAGTGATGTATTGTATCACATACTGTGGCAGATTTTGCTTGCACAAACTGATCTGGTTCTCCATTAGACCTTCCATGCAGGAGGTCTCGGTTCCTAGGAAACTGGAGCAGACGCAGCAGTGACCAGCAGGCTGAAAGTTGTCCCAAAAGGCTGAAAGGCTTTTTTAAAATGTTCTTCTGTCTCTGGGATGTTGTACGGAGGCTTTTATCACCATTGGGCCGATTGTTTTGTGAACATTTGGACTGGATCTTCTCAAATCCTGTAATTTGAAACACTGTTAAATGTCATTTTTCATCATTACGTGATGTCACTGCAACAACAAAGCCCTCCTTTATACCTGTGTTTGGATGAGCAAAGCAAAATTACATCTGCTTCGCAGGTTTTGCTTTTTTTTTTTTTATTGCAATTTGTTGCTTCCAGGTTCATTTCACCCACTCAGAAAAGTTGTGCACGAATCAACAAGTTGATCATCACATATATGCTGTCCTAAAGAGAAAGCTGCATTCCTGTTCCATATTTTAGTTGTTTTTAAACAAAGTATGGGCAAAAACTGTTTAACTTATCATCCACCACCTCTGTCCATATGTGTTTGTCTGTACTGTTAGCAAAAAATTCATGGATCACTGGAAGAATTTTCATTGACACTTCCAGAAAGTACTGGAAGCATGCACGTCTACACCCGATTAACCTTTGGAGTCCCCTCTTGATTCAAGATGGCCGTAGCAGCAAAGCAATCACAAACATGGCTACAGCCCAAATACTGTATAGTTACATCTAACTGTGTTTTGCTACTTTGAACTATGTTTGGCTGTTTTAGCTTTTGGCTAGTTTTGCTGCTTTTAGCTAGCATTTTGCTACTTTTAGCTTTGGGTTAAAAAAATCTATTTTTAAATACACTGCAGCTTTGAGTTAGTGATTTGCTACATTTAGCTAATGTTTTTCCTTTTTTAGCCACCTGTGATCCTTTTCTGTTCTGCTCCTTTTAGCTTGGGTTCTGCTGGTTTTAGGCTAAATCAGTTTAGGCTTCTACAGTAATTTTCAGCTAAATTATTCAGCATTCACACTTCAGCTTTTTCTTAGAAATTAATTTTCTCCAGTTTCCAAATTTATTTATTAATTAAAGCAAATATTTAGTCCAGGTTTTGCACACAATTAACTAGGGATGCACGATATTATCGGCATGGTATGGTATCAGCCGATAGCGATAAAGTTAAATTTCGGACATCGGCCATTCCATCAAAATAACTCACTGATATTAAAGGCAAAGTTTTTGTACGACAATCCAGTGACAAGGACGTCTGCAGCACCAGCACATTTGGTAGCAGTCCAGCATGACGGAGACCATGCAGAATAAAGTAGCATTTTAATTCCAAGCTATGTAGTCTCTGTAAGTAGATCTGTGTGTGTGTGTGTGGGGGGGAATTGGTATTGGTATCGGTTATCAGCCAAATAAGTTTTAATATATCATCACATCGGATATCGGCAAAAAAATCCAATATTGTGCGTTTCTACAATTAACCGGATTTTACAAGAATATTTGTGTATCATTTGGGAACTCTAACTCAAGAGGTGAGCCAGTATTCTGATATTATATTTACGACATTTCTATTGAAATCTATTCAAGAAAATAGAAAAGATTGTGCACAGTTTAACATATAAATACAGTACTGTGATTGTGTTTTAAACTAAAACAAGTACACGGCTTGTTTTACACCTATTTGTTTATCTAGAAAATGGCGTAAAGATAATTAAAAAAACTTGGATGCTTCCTTTGTGTTTATAGAAAGACAAAGCTTTTAAGGCAACTATATTTTGTTTAAAAGAGTCAGAAGTCTGCATTTCAAACATAAATCTGTTCTTCTGGACAATAAATGGGTAAAATGTAATGAAATCTGTTGCTGCTGGTGATGGATGGGTTAAATGCAGAGAGCCAATTTCGCCATTGTATGGGAACATACAATGACAATACATACACATGATTATTATTATTATTATTATTATTACTTAAAAAGACTTTTGCACAATCCCTGCGTGTTCAAAACGCCCCAGTGCTCCACCACCGTTTCAAAGATCTGCACAACGCAGCCGCAAATGTGAAGAGTGGCACGCTGACATGATTTATCTCAGCCGAGCCATTTTGATCCGATTAGCAGTGATTTTCTCAGCCAATGATCTGTGTTGCCAGAGATGAGGCATGATTACCAGAGACACAAATTTAGGTTTGATTACACTTCCTTTTGTTGACGTGCACATTACAGCATCCCAGTGATGTCCTCATTTCCTCATATTTATTGCATTTGCTGCTTCATCAATCAAAGCCCGGCCTTCGATAAGGACCTCGAGTCGAGCTCCATCAGTAATTAAAAGTGCTGCAAGTGATTGGATCGGTCAACGAGTTTTACATGTTCAGCAGAATAAAGTTCATGCTAACAAGAAAGATGCTGATTAAACTGACCCTGGCATTGTTCTCCTCTCAACCAGCGTCCATTTCCTGAACCTTACGTGTCTGTCTGCACTTGTCTCGGGTCAGCGTGAGACACATGAAGAGTTTCTGCCTGATTTTAAAGCGGCTGTTTAATCATTGCTAATGAAAATGCACTCGTGGCAGCAGGAGTCGGTGTTCTAACGAGTGTGAGTGATTAGTTTTCATGAGCTTAGTGGTGTCGGTGCAGAAAAAAGTGGCACCTGAACCAGCGAACTGAACGAGATCGGTTTAGTTTTTACTGATGCACTTTTCTTTGGGGGGTGGGGGGTTGTCGGCTCTTTATATGAGGATGAAAACGCATTAAAAAAAAAATAAAACAGCCAGAACTGAGGACAAGTGTGGACTTGAATAGAAATGTCAAAGAAAACAATTGTCTTTGTTTAGTAAGAATAAAAATTAACATTTTTAAAAAAAAAACTTCAATAAACTCCAGATCTCAGATTAATAGACTTTAATTGAATAGTTCAAGTTGATGGGGGGTTTGCTGAAAGACGAACAATGAATATCTTACCTGTAGTAGATAGCTCTTTGAACGGCCTTAGTTGAAAGAAAAATGGTTTAATTCTGGCTGAATTATCGAATTATCAGCTGGTCTCCAACATGAGCTGCTGCTCGTCTTCTTTAGTCTCAAACATATTAGAGCGAGTCATTCAAAAGATATTTCCTAAATCTTCACACAGCTGTTTATTTTGCATTACACCTTTTATTTATTGTGGTTGTTTGCAAGAGCAAATAGCAGCACTTCCTATGCCTGGAGCGCTTCTGGCAAATATATCATATTTTTGATAGACTTTCTGTATAATGCTAAACTAACAGAATATAAACATTTATTAAAATACGTTGGCACGATCTGCTGTGGTTGTTTTATTTTTATTTCAGTTTAGAATTGGTTTAAGATGGCAGCAGTCCTCTGGTCTTGGACTGACTCAAATGAGCAGTTAGCTCAATCATCCAGACTAAATAAAACTCTGTTTCTCTGATACCCTGATGCATGCTCAGTAATCCAGGTAGAAAAATCCAAAAAGGCTGATGGTCCTCCTTGATCATGTGAGCAGCTGGTTTTGTCTGTCATCAGCAAACTGGTTGATCCACTGTGAGAG
>JARVGQ010000474.1:31578757-31593315 GCA_031762355.1 Hypsolebias martinsi | reverse complement strand
TAAACACGTTTTTTTCAATGTAAAACAACAACAGCGTACTTAGAACGCCGTTTTAATGTGATTCCAAGCAGTTAGCTGACAGAATACCCTCAAAAAATATGTACAGTATACATATATATATATATGATTTTTCTTATTAAATCATCCATAAAGATAAAATATTCTGTTATTTTATAAAACCTTTGATGTGTCTTTAAACTGGTTATTTGTTGTTCAAAGATTTATTAAAGATTAATGAGTCATATCAGGAATAACTTCATGACTGCTGAACTATTTATTTTTAATAAAGGCAGTGGAAAATGTATTTATGAGAAATCTAAGAACCAAGTGGAAATTCCCACAATATTAACGTTAATAATGCATTTTAATACGATTTTTATTAAGTTGAACCAACCAGTTTCTTCTTCGTTGACTGGTCGTTCCCTCCAAAGCAGCCAGGAATTGTTTCATATAGTTAAAAAAAATCCTTTAATTTTTATTTAAAGTGTTGCTAACTGACTCTGTATAAGATTCAGCTCCTGGTTTCTGATTAATATGATTATGTTTTGAGTCTGTTGAGCTGAAGTTGAGCATCATTCTCATCCTTGGGGTCGAGTACTGAATATTTGTGACTGTCGTTGTTTTTGACTTTACTGGCTGTTCATCCTTGTTCTGTAAGCGCCCCGGCTGCATGTCATTATGATTCTTGGAGGATGACAGTTCAGTTGTTTTCATTCTGCAGACAATAAACAAGTCCAACATTTCTCTCCGTTTCGTTTTTTGACAGTTGAACATTCTCTGCAAAATGTATAAATACTCCAACAACGTTCAGTCAGGTCATCTGGACGGTTTCTTTTATTGTTGTTGTTTTGAACCATTTTGTCTATGGATGCCTCAGAGGAGTCGCCGGGAGGTAGGACGGGTCCCAGAAACCTTTTTATCACCTGCTAACTGACTGGTCCACTGTTGAAGTGTGCTGCTTGGGACTGCGTTTGTTTGTGACTCCTTGGACTGATGAAGTCCTTTGGATGAAGGATGAAACATCTCAACAACAACAAAAAAAAAAAAAGAAACCATCCAGATGACTTGACTTAACATTGATGGATTTTTTCTTTCCTGGATAACTGAGCATGTACTTTGATGAAAAAGACTGTTCAAACTGCTTTTCTCTCCTTTAGCCGTTTCATTTATTATTTCTTAATAGAAATCTAATAAATCAGCTAAAACAAAATCCCTCAACAAAAATCAAAACGTAAATCTACAGGCATCTTTTGACAGGATTTTTTTTTTTCATTCTTTTGTCACGTCAAAATGAAATATTAATGAAAAATTCTTACTACTTGGCCTCAAAGTTGTCCAGCTCCAATGAGAAATAAAAACTCAAACTGTTACAGATCGGCGAGCCACTTTTAACACATTTAATTTATCATTTTGGAGCCAGATACAGACAAGATAAGATAAGATTAGATAAGATAAGATAAGATAAGATAAGATAAGATAGCACTTTATTGATCTCACATGAACAAGGGCCAGATCTGGCCCACGAGCCTTGAGTTTGACACATACTCTCAGTGGTTCCTAACACTGGCCCTTGAGGAACATCATCCTGCACATTTTACTTGTTTCCCTGCTTTGACGCACCTGATTTGAATGACTAAGTGATGAACCGGCTTCTGCAGAACTTGAGGAAGTAATTAAATCACTGAATCAGGCGTGTTGGCGCAGGAAACAACTGAAGCATGCAGGAAGGTGTTCCTCAGGGACCAGGGTTGGGAACCGCTGCATCCTCCATCGCATGAACTGACAGCAACCTGTTTCAGCTCAAATATTAAGCTACCTGAATAAAAAGGTTTTAGTTAAATAGTAATGTTTAGATTCCAGGAAACACATGAGAGGAACAATTTTTGACCAAGATGTGCAGCCAGGAAATAAAATATTAACAGAGTGTTTCAGATTTCAACATTTTTCAGTAACTGCTCAAAAAAAAAAAATTAACTGTAAGCTCTGAAAGAAAACAACCTTGCTGAAAGGTTTTTTTTTTTTTTAACTTCTTAAAAGCTAAAACAACCATGTTTCCCCTTAATGGCTTTCTGCTTTGTTTCAACGAGCTCAACCTGAAGCCTTCTGGATTCCACTCCTCCAGACACGTTCCTTAATTACATTTTGCTATTTTTCCCTGCACAACAGAGACAAAATGGCAACAGAAAGGAAATTGAAAGTATGTAAACCATTTTCAAACTAGACAAATGCAATCACATCGTACAGCAAACTGCTGTCGTCTGTTTTTTTCTCTCCTCGCTGCAGACATTTGCTTCTGTGTGGTGGCTCGACATAAAGGCCAGATGACTGCACGGCGTTCGTTAGCGTGTGGGTGCAAAAGAAACGGTTATAGTACGTTGTGTCCACAGCTGAGGAGGTCATTCTTTATGTTTCTGTCAGCCATTATCAGTGACAGGTCTTTTACTGTGTGTTAATGAAACCCCTAATCAACTGCCTCTCTGAGAACAACCATTTGTTTAACTGGTTCTGCTTTTAGCAGCTGGAGTCCCCAGATGTTTTGGTTTGTCTGTGCTTTGCTCTCTTTTGAATGTCAAGAGTCAAACCGAGGCAGTGAGAGCCTCCACGTGTGAAAGAATGAGAGGATTAGACTGAAATCTCTTGACAACAAATTACGTTTTGCTTATGTCTGTTAGCAAAATATCTCGTCAATCACTGGACACATTTTATTCAAATTCTCATAAAGTAATTATGGAGTTTACGTTTTACAGCCCATTGACTGTTCGAGTGAAGCTAATTTAAGATGAAGCTGCAGCTGATGTTATGTTGTTTGTGTTGTTTATTTGTTGTATGCACACTAACACAAGGTCAACAATGCAATGAAATGTTCAGAATGAGAGGAACCGATTTGACTCGCTACAAACAAACAACAACAAAAATAAATACTAACGCATGCAATAAGGAAATACAGTACCAAAATGTGAAAATGAAATATAATATTTACAAGGTCCAAAATAAATATAGTAAACAACAACATGGTAGAGTATGACAGTGAAAGTAGAATGAGTTAGTGTGAATAAGTATTTCACAGGTAGTGCTATACCATATTTTTCAAACTATAAGGCGCATCAAGCGAAACTAAAACATTTTGGCAGATTTTTGAGCACCGTGTATCACATAAAAATCAGTTTGAGGTCAGTAAGCACAATCAGAATCAATACATAAGGTGCACCGGACTATAAGGCTCACTGTTGATTTTTGAGAAAATTCAAGGATTTAAAGTGCGCCTTATAGTCCGAAAAATACGGTAAGCTTAAATGCACATGATATAATCCAATTTGTAAATGTAAATAATGGATCTTCTTCATACATCAAAGTTAGTCATGGAGTTCCTCATGGTTCAGTGCTTGGACCAATGCTCTTTATATGCGTGCGTTAAGTAAGGTTATTAAACAGCATGGGATAAATTTTCATTGTTATGCTGATGATACACAGTTATATTTGTTTATGAAACGCAGTGAATCCAATCAGTTACTTAGTCTACAAGGCAGTCTGCTCCTCGGATAAATAATATTAACTTATTTTTATATATATGAATGTTTCTGTGCAGTGTCCTGAGATGACTTCTGTTGTGACCTACTATAAATAAACTGAATAAAAAAAAACTGAATTGATATATGTTGTACATAACAAACATAAACTACACAGGTTGTGTGACAGGTCATTGCACAGGTGAGTAACATTGAAATTAATTGATTTATTAACTTTTAACATTCACAAACAGGCCCATAACTCCTGTAAAAATGTTAATAAATAGCAAAAATTAGATTCTGGTAGTAGCTGAGAGTCATTCGCAATCGCAACACACATTCCAAGTGCTCCCCATTAGAGGAGGATTTTACTGAATATTTTAACATTTGCTCTGAGAGTTAATGCTGACGTCTGATAGAAAATTATCCCGTTAGCCACCAGAGAAATGTTCATGTATCTTTCAGAAAACAACCATCAGACGAGCCTCTAAACGATGAGCATTTGGAGTCAATTCAATTTGAGACGGTTACCACCTAATTTAATTTAACTGATTTTATGGTCACATATAACATGGTAGTAGCTGAGAGTCATTTCCAGTGCGTGTTCATTCAAAGAATGCAGGGCTTTTAATTTGGTAAGTGTTTGTGACAGCTTCCTGAACATTTAAAATGAAATAATGATTTTAGTTGTAATTATTTGCCCAGAAGGAAAGGGGTTGTCTCCTCTGCCTTCGTCTCTCTGTCCTCTTCATCGGTCTGTTGATGTTGAAGTTACGTCTTGTTGCCCACCTGGACCACACGGTACTGAGGCTGTTGGTCCTGACACTTGCTTAGGGAGGTGGGGATTAGAGACACCTCCAAAGGTCAGGGGACGCAATAAAAACAGCAGAGACTCTGAATAATGATGGTGGACAGTTATTACACAGGAGCACAAGCAACGCCTGCAGGGTCAGCGTTGAGTCAGCTGATGTGATTTCAGACCAAACTTCTCTAAAGATTTTCATCAACCTCCAATTATTCCCCAAATCTCAGACAAAAGCCTCGCGGCCGAGAGAAATGAGTCGTTATGAACAGGTTATTTTACTGTCAGAAGCCGCCTCACGTTTGTCTCTGATTCCAGAGGAGAGAACAAACCTTCTAAAATCAAACTCCCAGCATTCAAAGAAAGAATGAATCTTGCCTGTCGTCTGTCGTACCAGGGATTTAGATAATATTTTGCTGAAAAACGACTGATGAAAATGTACTTTGTAGGTAATCTCAGACGGTTTCATGAAGTCACACCCAGAGCAACAACTTTCAACTTTAACAACTTACATTAGCTCAACATCTATAAGCTTATTGAGATATTTATTTATTAACCTTTATTTAACCAAGACAATCCCACTGAGATCACAGCTCTCTGGGCCTGAAGACCAGTTAACATGCACATTTTTGGACTGTATGACAAGAACCTGATTTTGGATTTGAGTTCAGCCAAACATCAAGAAATGACAGGATTCAGGTGCTGAAAGGCAGAAAACAGCCACTAACCTTCTCAGGCAGGTGAGGCGAGGTGTCGAGACATATGTCAGAGCTTGAATTACAGTGTCAGTGATGGTATTAACGTCACTGTGGGTGAACAGCTGGAGAGGGAGGCCTTGGATGCTGTGAGTTGATCCGACAGTGGAACAAACTTTAATCGTGGTCTGAAAAGAGAAGCGGGGTTAAGCACAGGGAGGCAGAAGTCCAAGAACAAATCCAGAGGGGAATCCTTAATCCAGAATCCGAAGAGAATAAGTTACCAGGTCAGAAAGGCAGAATGAGCCAGACGTGGGGCAGGCAGAGCAGCAGATCCAGGAAACAGGCGGGAGGTCGAGACAAGAGGGTCAGGCATGGACGTGAACAAAGCGCTGCAAATCTGGCACCAAAAAAGGTTGAATAATCTGGCAGAGATCTCGTGTGCATGGGCAACGTTTTAGCTATTTTTATGTAGATTAAGGTCATTTATTGGACTGACTACAAATGTTGCTCAGTTATGATTACTTTCTGAAACAGACACACATACACACACAAACTCTCTCGGTTCGGACTCAGAATGCAAACTGAGATGACGAGCACCAAAAAAAAACCTGGTTTTAGTTTCAAAACCCAATTTCTAAAAGGCTGACGTGGCAGCAAACTGCACGTGCAAAACATTGAGGAGGACGTGGACAGAAATGAAGCGAAGACAAACTAAATGGGCCGATGAGGCGAATGGCTGCAGCTGTGGCAGGTGAGCGGTGTGCAGGTGGAAGTGGGCGTGGCAGGAATGGCTGAGGAAGGAGACAACTAACTGAAGAAGTGAGCAATGGTGCAGAAAAACACAAGAACTGGAAAAAACACATATCCTGCCAGAAAAACACGACGACGGTCTGGACTGTAACAGAAAGTGACCCACTCTTCTGAAGCATGGAAACCGAATGAAAGGCTCTGCTGGTTGTTCTACGGCTGTAAAATGGAAGGAAGACAGGAGAGCTACAGAGACGATGCCAGAGAGAGATTAAATGTGACTCTCGAGGATGAAAAAGAAAGACGGGGCTGTTCAACACTCTCCCACACTGGCAAAGTTTCATGAGCTCAAGAGGACTCGCTGTGCTCTGAGTCACAGCAGATGGGTAGTTCTGTCGAGTGCTAATAGAGGTGTGCAAAAAAAATAATAATCTACCACAGATCCTTTCTATGAAGACAGTATTGATTGTTCTTTGTGGGGTGGAGAAAAGACAAGCAGACACCTAAACATCATCAAACACCTGGAAAGTTCAGCTCTTTGTCACCCGAGATGTAAAAAGCAGCTGAGCAGCAACAGACGACTGATTCTTCACAAAAAGAGGCAGAAAACAGGAGTGAAAGCCACAAAATATTTCACGAGCCGTGTGATTATTCAGAACTAAACAAACTGTTCAGAACGTAATGAGATGCCACCAGCTCAGCATCAGTTTGATCAAGTGGCGAACAGATAAGAATAAGATCAACAGGTTCATTTAAATTAAACAGGCTCCCTCGCTTTTTGTTTTTAGGTCTCGTTTAAAAACTCACTTTTACTCCCTGGCTTTTTGACGCTGTGTGAGTTGATTTTAACTTGTCTGTATTCTATAATGTTAGCCATTTAGTTCTTATTTTTATTTATTTGGATCTATGTACCATATTTTTCACCGTATAAGTCACATCTTTTTGCATAAATCTGTAAGTCCTGTGACTTATACACCGAAGCGACTAATATATGTTTTTTTTCCATATTTATAACACAATTTTTGGCTGAGATCTGACGATTTAATTCATTCTGACATGGAAAATATTGAACACTAACATTTTCAGCCACTAGAGGGCCCTCAACTAATTTGCAAGCCAAGTGTTTCATTACTAGGTAAAGGTGGTTATTAATGAGACACTTTGCTTGCCATACCAAGCCACTTTCGTCTTGCTCCTGAACTCCTGGAGCAAACGTCAAATCAGCTGCATTTCGCTGCACCGCCCAGGCGAAATGCAGCTGATTTGACTGTTAAAGTGCATTTATTAATGCAAAGTTCAACTGAGACACAACTTTATTATGATGTCAAGCAAACAAATATTTGTTTTTAGGTGGTTATCTTGTTAAATTTTGAAGACATGCACAGTGAGTCATTCCTCTGCGCGCACCTGCTTCCACAAATTTAATTTTGAACTGAAGCTGATTTGACCATTAAAGTGCATTTATTAAGGAAAAGTTCAACTGAGACACACCGTTACTATAATTTTTGAGCAAACACATTATTGATTTTAAGTGTTAATCTTGTTAAATATTTGTTCAAGTCCTCCCGTGCACGTTCCCACGGCCGCCATTTGGCAGCCAATCATTTGTTGGCACAACACCATCCCACATTTCCAGGATGTCACCGGTGATGCATAATAGATGTGACGTATACGACAAAGTGACTTATTCATGTTTTTCCACTTTATTAAACATATTTGGACTGATGTGACTTATGCGTCGGTGCAACGTGTGCGGCAGAAAGTATTGTATTTTATCCTGTGTTCTTTGCTTTTGTTTTACGTTTTCGCTTGGCTTGTTGCTGTTTTAAGTGTTTTATAAATGAAGTGTAAAATCAGTAACAAGAACATGCTGGGATCTGTCTTTTTTGTGTATTTTTTTGTTTTTAGGTTTAGTTTCTTTGTCATTTCTTATCGTTTCCGGTGATTCCATTTTCCCTCAGTTTCAGCTGATTCTGGTCCTTCAGCTCCTGCCCCGCCCACTCTCACCTGTCCCCAGTTGTCATGACGCCAGGTGTTTCCACTCCATGCATTAGTCCATGTAGTCTGTCAGTTTTTAATTCCTCGGTGGAGCAGTGTGTGTGCTTCATGTCCTCTGTGTCGCCTCGAGTTTGTTTTTCAGCTTTTGCTGCCACGTCATTCTTTTGTTTCATTTTTTGAATAAATCTTAAGCTGTACTCGAGCTACTCGTGTCAGTCTGCATCCTTGGGTCCTACTGTCCTCCATTAACTGTGACAGAAAATGCAAAATAAAAATTAGGTTTCTTCTTTACACATTTTATTCATCTGGAGAAATAACCTTAACTTTTTATTCGACCAGCTCAGAAACGTAACTGAATGTAATTCATGATCTGATCCCAACACATACTCCGAGCCCTTACAGATTGTGTAATATTTTTCTTTAAAGCTGTACTGTTGGATTCATTCCCATACGCCTGTTAGCAAAATATCTTTAAAACATTGGAAGGATTTTAATAAAAAAACAAACAAGACAGTATTTAAAAGAAAATTTAAAGAAAATGTAACAACAGCTATTTCACTTTAGCAAAGCACATTGACCCTCGTTTTGTTTTTGTTTAATCCACTTTGGATAATTTCGGTTTAATCTGATGAGAGTTATTATTAATTATTAGTTCATGCTCACATAAATGCAGTTTATTTGTGAAAAAGGTGATAGCAGAACATTTTCCTGTGTAATAATAAGCACTTTTATGAACTGACTTATAACGTTCGGACTGCTCCATCGTGCACTCAGGGATTATAAAACACTTAATTGGTTTCTTTTAGCCGTCTTGCTGCTCGGTGCAAAATAAATAAAGTGATATGTTCCTTTGATTTATGTAGCTGTGTGTGATAAGATAAGCAGGCCTTAATTACATTCCCTCCAGCGGTGCCACTCTGTGTTATTTATATATGAGCCTCAGTTTGGCATTCCTCCGTGCACAGCGGTGTTCTCAGATGAAAGATGGTGCATTATACATGGACGCTGCTAAAACAAGTCACAGACGTGGCCTCATTTAGCAACAGGAAGAGAAAAACACCAGAAGCTGCTCCTTCTGTCTCGCCGACATGAACGATGGTCAGCAAGTATCTTTATTGAGACAGATTTCATGTAGCTACAAACTTTTAAGACGTTTTATTGAGGTAAGTAGCCAGCTGTCGACTCTGAGGCAGAAAACATCAACGTTACATTTTGAAAGGTGTGATGAGACGTGACACATTGTACTCACGTGCATCCAGTTATATTTCTCTGTGAACATATGTTTTATTAAACCATTAAATCAACACAGGCCACTCTGAGGAGCTTTACAGTGAAGTTGCACTTAAATCATTGTTTGATACAGCAGCTACAACCATAGATATTTTAAATTATATTTCAATTTAATTAATGACATGAAACAAAGTTCTACTTTTTATTTATTTTCTATAATAAGGATGAGCTTCTACGCTTTCACGTGAAATAAAAACTTAACAAAACGGTATGTTTTACCCAAATCTGCTTTCTAAAAAAAATAACGACCATAATTTCGAACAAGCTGGGACGCTCTAAAATGTAAATAAAAACAGAATGCAGTGATTTGCAATTTTCACGAAATCTCATTGTGTGAATGTTCATGAAGCATTCACACTATTCTGACCCATTTCTTTTTCTATACGTTTGTCGGTATCTTACAATTTTTGTGCTATTTCAACAAGTCATAAATCAGAACGTTCAGGACAATCCTGCTATGACATTTGGTGCTGGTGCAACTTTAGCTTTTTTTATTTTTATTTTATTTATTTAGTCTTTTCTGCCTTTTTTTTTCCTCATAGAAAAAGAATTGAGCTCATTTTACATCCTTCACATCTTTAGATGTGCTTACAATCTTTTACTGCTCGTTTCACATTTTGTTCTGCTTCAGATTCTTTCAGCATCTTTGTGCAGATTTAAAATTTTCAGCTACTTTCAGCTAATTGTTCAGCTTTTTGCCATCCTTTGAAATTCTTTCGGCAAACTACAAAACGTTTGTGCTTCTTATAACTTCTTTCTGCTAATTTCAGCCTATTTCTGCAAGTTTGAGCTTTATCTGCTACTTCAGCTACTATTTAGCTGTTTTATACTAATTTTAGCTTGTTTGGCTAATTGCACATTTTTTGCACTAATTTAAACTATTTTCCAGCCTAATTAAGCAAAACTTTCTACTTCTGGTAATTTAAGCTTCTTTCTGCTTTTTTAGCTACTTTTCAGCTTTTTTTAATGGTTGCTAATTTGGGCTTTTTTCAGATTTTTCCACTCCTTTGTGCTTATTTCTGCTTCAGCCTAATTGGGCAAATGTGTTCTTTTTGCTTTCTTCTAATTTAAGCTTGTTCTACCTTTAGCACTTTTAGCTAATTTCAGCTGTTTTCAGATAAATTCTTTTTTTTTTGTCCTAATTTCTGCTACTTTCAGCCAAATTAAATTAGTTCTGCTCATTTCAGCTTGTTATGCTCCTTTCAACTTATTTCTGCTCCTTTCAATTATTTCAGCTACTATTTAGCCATTTTATGCCAATTCAAGCATTTCCAGATAATTCCACATTTTTTGCAATAACCAACTTTTTTCAGTCCAACCGAGCAAAAAAATGTGCTCCCGCCACTTCCTTCTGGTAATTTAAGCTTCCTTCTGCTGTTTTAGCTACCTTTAAGCTACTTTTTTGTTTATTTGTAATTTCAGCCTTTTTTAAGCTAATTTCCTAATTTTTGTGCTCATTTCAGCTTATTTAAACATAATTCAGCAAATAAGCATTTTTTTCCTGCATTGTTAATGTAGGCTTGTTCTTCCATTTCATCTACATGTCAGAATGTTTTTAAGCTAATTTCAGCAGTTTTTCAGTAAGTTCTTCAGCAATAAGCATTGTCGCAGGAAATGCAATTAGTTTTATTTACAATGGAACAAGGTAAACATTAATGTTTAATTGAAAATTTTGATTTTATGGCAGCGATGCATCTCAAAGAATATGGGATGGGGTTGTGTTTCCAAGCATCCTCTATTTTTTTTAACAACAGTCTGTAAAGGTCTAAGACCTGAAAAGACCAACTGTTGCCGTTTTTGTCCCATTTTTGTCTAAATTAGTTTTCCTGTTGTTCAACGGTCCGTCGTTTACTTTGCTGGATTTCCTGCTGGAAGGGGGAACACAATCATCTAAAACCTGTTTCTATTTTCCTGCACTGATGCTGCTTTTCTTCAGTGTCTGCCCATGCCAGAGGCACTAATGCACCCCCATACAATCAGAGAGGCAAGCTATTGAGCTGTGTGCTGATGACAGGCTGGATGGTGCCTCTCCCCTTTATTACTGAGGATGTGGTTTCCATGAAGACTTTCAGATTCTGTTTTGTCTGATCACACGACAGTTCCCCAACTTCCCTCAGTCTGTTTTAAACAAGTTCAAGATGGCGACATTCATGGATGATGTTCACGTAGGGCTTCTTCTTTGTATGATAGAGCTTTAAGCAGCATTAGTGGATGACACAGATTTCCACACAGTGATTTGTGGAAGTTTTTCCTGAGCCCATGTCCAGAACCAGACCTGCTTTAATTCAGCGTCACCTGAGGACGTCCGGTCTTTTCGGTCTTTTACGAACAGATTTCTCCCGATTGTTGAAATGTTTGGATGAAATTATGAAACGTTAATGGGATTTTTAAAGTACTGCCAATTTTGCATTGAGGAGCATTATTCTGGAACTGTTGGAATATTTTTAGATGCAGTTTTTGCAGACTGGTCTAAAATGCTCTTTATACACTCAGTCGTCTTACTGACTTGTTGCAAATGAACATAATCCACAGATAAATCGTCCTCCAGCCGTTTCCAGATTATACCACTTACTTTTACAGCCTTTTCTTGCCCCTTTCCCATCTTTTTAGAGATTCTGACATAAAATTTAAAACGTACCTTGTCCCCCAAAATGGTACAATTTCTTAGAGTTGATTTGTTAAAACGTTCCATTTGTGAATAAAATGTGAGTTTTTGAGCTCATTGCATTGTTTTTAAATCATGTTTTACACACGTTCTAGTTTTAGTGAATAAAATGGAAGTGTTTCAAAAAGTCCTCCTTTTATTGTCATACTAAATGCTTCAAGTTGTTGCTTCCACATGCAATGTGCACGTGCTTGGATTGTAACACAAGCGTTTATTCGAGATAGAAGGAATTACTGAGCCATAAATGCCTAAACTATCCAAAGTGAAGTGGCGCACAAGCAAACACGAGTTAAAGTGAAGTCACAGCTGACGAGTCGCATCAGTGACAGGAGGACAGGAGAGGCCAAACGAGACGACGGCAGGCTGACATTTGATCAAGGAACAACTCGTGCACCCGTGGGTACAACGTTGCCTCGGTGCACGCTGACTCACGTCGGTCCAGCGCTCGTCTCATCCGTCCCACTGCATCAGTGAAGCTTCTCATGCTCGTCACGGCCAGAAGGATCCTCGTCGAGTTGTTTTTCAGACGCTGGCTGCAGTTGATGTCCTGCTGCTTGGAGCTGCGGTGAACTTGGTAAATTGCCCGGCGGCTCTTGTGACACCCGCTGCGGCTCTCGAGCAGGACTCAGCAGACAGACGTGTGCACGGCGAGCTCCTTCAACAGGAGAACAGCTTCTTCCGTTTGGAGCATCCACACGAGTTGCCACCTTCTTTTTTTTTCTTGCTTGGTGCTCAAGCTCAAACCTCTGGATAAGACGAGACAATCGATGCTATAAGCGATCAGCGAGCGTACACGGAGAATTATTTCGAGGCAGCGTCTAAAAATGAAGTTTTTACAAGCAGTTCTTGCAAGTTAAAGTGATCAGGGTAAATTTACATTTGAAATGATCAGAGTGAAACGTGTAGAAGTTAAAAGACGCTGAAGCCTTTTGGTGTCGTGTTTTAAATCTTCAGCTTAAGAAGTCAGAACAATACGCCTCATGTCATGTGAGAGCTGCAGAGCCTCAAATGTTTCTTTGAAAACCCATTTTTATTTCTGCCATCTTTCAGAGCAGCTTCAAGTCTGATGCAGACATTTAGGAGGATTGTTTCCTCACATTCTGAGTGGCAGAATAGATTTCCATAGATGGCAGTGGATGTTCTTGGCAAGATTCTCTCGAGACAAAGCTGATATGGGTCCCCGAGGTACAACCCCCCCCTGAAAGGAGCAGATGAGACACGCTGAGTGGGCAGAGGCAAGAAAGGGACGCTGACACGAGCATGATGTTCCCAGGATTCAGCCTCCTCCCACGATTGTAGAAGTGTTTTTGATGAAGAAGACTAAATATGACCCAAGCGCACTCACGTGTCCTCCCTTTGTCTAAACAAGGACTTGTTGTGTCAGAGAATCCGTCCCTTCGTAGAAGCAGGATGACTGGAAACCTCTCTTGGTTTTCATCAGAGATGTTGGAGTCAGTCTTTTGCAGAGGTCTGCGTTTTCCTGTCGACTTCAAACGTTGAGGTCGTCTTTCCTCGAGAGATGGAAGAGGGTTTGGTGCTGCTGGTCTGAAGCTGGTGGAGACGTAGGAGGATCATATCTCCTCTATGGAGTCAGCTGGGACCAGGCCTCGCTTCTTTCCACTGCTCAGTTTCAGGAATTTCTCGCCATCTTCCCGCTTCCCCACGCAAATCTAGAGGACGGAGACGGAAAATGAGACCGTTTTTGTAAAATAGAAATATACGGAAAATCCTTTAAGGATTTATTTATAAATTAAAACTGAACTGTTGCACTGACAGAGCAGGAAAAACACATTTCCTGTAAAAGGTACTCCCTGCAAAGTTATGAAGTTGGACCAAAAGAGAGAAATCCTGAAGAACTAACAGATGCACATTTGATCTCATATCTATGGCTAACGTGTCCTTAAAATTAAAATTTACAAGCAAAAAGCGGTATGTGTTTGTTTACGAAGAGAAACAGCCAAAGCGGGTGAAAAAAAAGGCTGATGTTAAATTTACCAGTCGAGCAAAGTTTAGTAAAAATGTAAGTTTAAATGTTTAGCTCTGTTTTTACAGTTCTGCTTGATCTTCAGGATTAATTCTTGACAGCTGTCTTCCTCGTTTCTTCTCTCTTCTTTTGTGTTTAGCAGTTACCGTAATTTCTGGACTATAAGCCGCTACTTTTTTCTCAAACTTTGAACACCGCGGCTACAATGCTGCGGCTAATTTATGGATTTTTATTTATATATTTTTTTGACGGGCTAACAAGCTTACTGGAGCTAAAACATTTAGCCTCGTCACACCGGGGTGCTCACATCTGCCCAGTACACGTCTCTCTTGGGGGGTGAGTCCTCGTGACTCAGACTACCTGTATAAATAGAGGCTAAAACAAATCTGACCAATGAAATTATCGAACAGGTCAAACCAATGGAACTTGGTTTCATTGGTCCACGTTCTCTCCTCTCCTCCCCACCCTGCAGGAGTTTCCCCCCTCCCTGGGGGCACAACAAAGTATTAGCAGCCACTCGAAATAAGTGTGAATCGTAAATCAAATCACCAGTGGTTTTGTGAAAGTGATATTGAGAGCGACAACGAAAGAGAGACCGAGGATGTGTGTGATGAAGTTTTTTCTGAGGCTGCTCAATTCTGACTGAAGAAGATGACTTTAGTGGTTTTAGTGTGCAGGAAGAAGATGACATGATCAATGATTTTCCTGGTAGGCTACTGTATTTACTTAAAAAAAACAACAACTGTGTTACAGACACTGTTCAGAAAAAAAAATACTGTACGTGCTGGTGACTATTTAATTAAGTTTTAAACAATATTTCTGTGTAAATATATCATGTTACAAAGTGGACACCTGTGGCTTATAAATA
>JARVGQ010000474.1:31515790-31527973 GCA_031762355.1 Hypsolebias martinsi | reverse complement strand
TCTACATGAAGGAATAACGTACGTTGCTTCCAGCGCATTAAAAATAAAACTAAACCCCTCAACTTCCACTGAGCTGTTTGCTTGTAAATCCTTTGTCATGTAGCAGGGGATGGAGAGGGAAATCTTTGCAGCTGTTGGAGAATCAGCTGGAAGTTTGTTGCAGAGTTCGCTGGTCAGCTGCTTTCACTTTCAGCTTTGCGCATTTTATCGTATTTCGAAAATACTGTACCGTAATTTTATTTGACACTTCTTGCAAACAACCGTTCTCTTGCTAAGCTCTGTCTTCCCCCAGAACACTGTATGATCTGAAATTATTTTTTAAAGACGAAGGAGCGAGTTGAATCACTCTGTCTCCCTCCTCCATGCTAGCAGGCTCTGTTCAGATAAAGGGGGCTGTCTAACTAGCTTGCTGTATGGTGGCCTACATGACCAAAATTCTTCGGTGGCCGAATGGACACAATGCAATATGCAGCACGCTCAGGAGTAGGCGAGGGAAAAAAATTTAAAATTAAACTTATTTTAAAATCGATTTTGGGGCTTTTAGAATCGATTCTGAATCGCCAGGACTAAGAATCTAGATTCTTAAAAAAATTGATTTTTTCCTGCACCCCTAATGATCAGTGAGCACTTCTACACACATTGGTATTGCTGTTGAAAATTTTACTCCACTGTGCCCCCTACATTTTTCCAACAGTTATATCTCAGTTATACATAATCTGATATGCGTCACATTTTAAGGGCGTCATCAGTGTACACTTCAACACACTTTGGTATTGTGGTTAAACTTTGACTCCAGTGTGCCCCCTAGATTATTCCAACAGTTATATCTGAGTGAAATATCGTCCAATATGTACCAGATTTATTGTGGATGATCACTGAGCACTGCTTGACACTTTCATATTGCTGTTTAACATTTCACTCATTTTATTGTTGGATGTAACTGGGACCCTGTGTACATAATCTTGTTTCATCACATGTACCACATGTGATGCGAATGACAAAGACTCTCTGACTCTGAATGCTTCATAAACATTCACACTATCAACATTTAAAAACCTCGAGATAATAAGTGAATGTTAATCATTTCCTTGAAGCGCTAAATGTGACAGTTAATACGTTGCCACAAAGGAGGAAAATGTAGCTTTAGCGTAGAAAAAAATAAAAAATAACTTGATTGTTGCTTCCCAACAAACAGAAACCTGCTTGTATTAGAAATAAATATGTCTCTGGGGAAATTCATTCAATTCAATTCAAATATACTTTATTAATCCCGTAGGGAAATTAATTGTTGTTGTAGCTCATCTTGGTTTCACTAGAGTTGTTCTAGATGCTGATGTCTTTGGGCAGGAAGGATCTTTTGTAGCAGTCCGTCCCACAGAGGATCCGAAGAAACTGGCTACAGATGTTGATCTGTCCACCCAGACCCAGCAGACCTCTCGGTCCTCTTGGGCAGCAGGACTGCCTGAACGCCGAGCAGAACTTCTCCCCGAGCGACGGCCATTTCTCCCAGCAGCCTGCCAAGCTCCTTGTTGCTGCAGGTGCCAGGGGATGATCTTGGACCTCCCGCTGTCACAAGTTGTGTTTCCCACTACCTTCAAGATCTCTGCAGTCAGGCACTCGAGCACTGCCTCCAGGTAGACGGGAATGCATCCACAGCACCTCCTTTTCAACTCATTTGGGATTTAGGGCTGCAGTTGAGATTTGAGCTTTTGAGATGTCAATCAGCTGCTCCCAGTTGAGGAAAACCATCATGTTGTTATGGTTACGCATCACAAATGTCCAAAAGTAAAAAAAGGTTTCAGCAAAAATGCTGCCAGCAGCACAGCATCTGATACCAGAGAATGTAATCATCTGAAAAAAGCGATTTGCATTCAGAAAAAAAATAGCAATTAAAGTTTTCAAAAGCAAAATCTCTGAATGAATGTGAGAGCTACTCCCACATGCAGCCACCTTGAGCGCCACAGTTCTGGAATGACCCTGGTTAAGAGTCGAGCAACATTCTGATGGTGTCAGAGGGATCTTCTAGAAATCATTTCAGTTTGGCAGGCTTTAAATTTTAATCCTGGTTCATTAAAAGTTTGATCAGAGAACTTACTGAGCACGTCTGCAGGTTGAGGGTGACCAGCTCCGGACAGTGAGCTCCGATGTGCTTCAGCGCCTCGTCTTCGAGCTGTGGGAGAGATGGTCAGTGAGCTCAAATTAAACTAATCCGTCATCATAATCTCTTAAGAATCATTCTCAGTGTAGTTTAACAGCAAAATTGACACGTTTAGTGTCGTTTTACATTTGAATCAATGAGCTGAGGGACCTTGAATTGTCTTTAAACGCAGCATTGTTGACTGTTAATATAATAAAATGGTGAAAAATAAAGACATCACATTTGCTGTAAACAGTGACTGGCAAGTATTTTAGCCCAAAACATCCTCTGCTGAGCAGGAAATCTTTCACGCCAAGTATACAGTTCCTGCTTTCTATTTAGAATCAAAATATAAGGAACTAGTTTCATTCTGAGAAAGCTGTAGCACTTCTGATTCCCAGGGTGATAAAAGTTTGAATGAAGCAAAACGCAGCTCGTTTGAATAACTTGGATCGTACCTGAGTGCAGCCTTTGAGGAAAAGGCATTTGAGTCCAGGGCAGGAGCGCACCAGGGCCTGGACGCCGTCCTTCGTGACCTGATCACACCAGGAGATGTTCAGCTGCTCCAACAGGGGACAACCCTCACTGAGAGGAGGCACAAAGAGAAGGGTGAGAAGCAGATGATGGCAAGTAACAACCTCACCAAGTGGAACAAAAGAGGGAAAAATACTACAACTAAAAAAAGATGAGATTTTAGGAATCGTAACAAACAAATGCTAGTTTTGGTGATAAAGGCCAAAGATCAGCGAAAGGATAAGTCGTGATGAAGATGCAACGCACCTGAGAGCTTTAAGTGACAGGTTTGTGATGGAGGTACAAGAGGCGAGGTCCAGGTGCTTCAGCTTCGGACAGAACTTACTGAGACTATTACATGTGCTGCAAAAGGAGGAAGACGATGAAAGCTCATCTCAAGACCAACACTGCTGCAGTTCGTTTTCAAGCAAACGCACCTGTCGGTGATCTTGGTGCAGCCATTCAGACTAAGCAGCTCAATATTCCTGCAGTTCTGCGAAAAAGTCCTGAAGCAAAAGACAAAAAATATATATTAACTTTAGCGCAGTCTAGTCAAACATGTCTGAACTAAAACAACATTTTTCACCCTATAAGTCGCAGTTTTTGTAGAATTTGCATGTCCTGCGGCTTATTTATGGATTTTTCCCAATATTTATAAACCAATTTTTGGCTGAGATATGACCGTTTTCTTTCATATGAAAATATTGAACACCATCATTTACAGCTTCTAGATGGCACTCGAGCTGTATAACATACCGTTGTGTCATGCAATAGGCAAAAGTGGCTATTAATGACACAGTCGGCTTGCCATAGTCTGCCACCTTCATCCAGCTCGCCTGGAGCAACCATCAAATCAGCTTCATTTCGTTGTGACTCCCCCGTGAAATGCAGCTAATTGACCATTGAAGTGCATTTATTAAGTAAAAGTTCAACTGATGTTTTAGGTTGTTATCTTGTTAAACTTAGCATGTTAGCTTGTTAAATTTCTAGTAAATGCACAGCGTTCTTCCTTCCTGATTTTCTCCATCTGCGTGCTCCCGGAGCATTGAGGCAGCGAACACTTCTGAAATGCAGCTGATTTTACCGTTAAAGTGCATTTATAAAGCAAAAGGTAGACTGAGATACACCTTTACTATAAAGTCGAGCAAACAAATAATTGTTTTTGGTGGTTATTCTGTTAAATTTCTAAGAAACGCACAGCGACCGCTCTGTCTGTGCGCTTCTGCGGCCACGAATCGACTTTTGAAACGCAGCTGATTTGAACGGCAAAGTGCATTTATTAAGAAAACGTTAGACTGAGACACACATCTACTATAATTTCGAGCAAACAAATTGTTAAAATCCTCCCGTGCACACTCCTGCGGCCGCCATTTGGCAGCCAATCGATTTTTGCCACAACAACGGCCCACATGTCCGGGTTGTCAGCGGTGACGCATAACAGATGTGACGTATTTATGGATTTTCCATTTTTTTTAGACATATTTGGACTGATGCGACGTGTACAGTGGAAAATATGGTACAAGCTTAAATAAATGTCGTTCTCGTCAAACTCACCTTAAGGCGCTGTCACCGACACCTAGGCAACCTCTCAAGCTCAGCTTCCTAAGGAACCCTCCACATCGCTTCGAAATGTTCTCCACCACTCGGCCCTGCGACAGAAACAGTCAGCTGGTCCGGCTGCGGTCGCTCGGGGCGTGACAGGACAAATAAACAAACGGTAGTTCAGGATTTGCTCACCTCGATGTCTCTTTGAAAATCAAAGAGGTCGATTCGCTGCCAGTTGCTGCCATCCAAGGCTAGGACGTTCCAGGACTGGAGCAGCGAAGAAGAAACAAGCATCAATCAAGTTTTTTTTTTTTTTTTTTAAATATACCAATTTTGTGCATACGAGGACATGCAGACGGTGAACAGACTCACCCGTGAGACCTGGGCACAACGACAGAGTGTCACCACATCCAGGAAGGAGAAGATTCTGGAAGACAGAGAGACGGTTTACAGATCCTGACCCTGCTGCCAGAAGATTAACGCTACGCTGCCCTCAGCTCAACTTTGCCCCCACTCACAGCGCTGGGGTGAGTCAATCAGCTAATATTATCTTTGACAGTCAGCAGCGTACGTTTACCCATCTGCAGTGAAGCTTGTCAGAAAGAGCCTAAAGTCAGTATCTCACTGCGCTGCGTCAGATTTCAAATGGAAGTCGCAGCACTTTCCAAAATATCTGGAATCGTTTCGGGTGTTCTCAATCTCCTCGTGATGAAGCCACATCTGTGTCGCACAGACTGAGAAGGTTAGAAAAGATAAATGTAAAATTTTACCACATTGATTAAGCAACAGGAATGTGATGCCCTTAAGACGTCCGGAGCGCACCCAGACCAAAATAATTACCATATTTTCTGGCGTACAAGTCCGTTTTTTTATTGCATAGATTTGTCAGTCCTGCAACTTATACACTGAAGCAACTTATACATATTTCCCCCCATATTAACAACACAATTTTAGACTGATGCTTTAAATGTCAAAGAAATGCACCAGTGAGTCCTCCCATGCACGCTCGCTTCTCTCAGCTGGTGCAGGCGAGGAACGCTGGAGAGCTAACAGCTCTGGCCATGATTGATTGATGGATGGATGGATGGATGGATGGATGGATGGATGGATGGAGGAATGGATGGATGGATGGCACAGCACCACCCAGGCAAAATGAAGCTGTTTTGACCATTAAATAAAAGCATATTAAATGCGACTTTTACGCCGAAGCGACTTCTATGTGTTTTTTTCCTTTTCATGATCCTTTTTGGACTGATATGACTTATACGCTGGAAAATACGGTATTAGTCTCAATTTTGTTTACGGTCTCCCACTTCTGTAATCAGTGTGGAAATAAACACAAACCACACACACGGTGGAGGTGCTTAAACGTGAACGCTGCAGGAAGACATGTAGAATGCAAGCAGAGTTGGACATGTGATTATATGCATGACTTAGAAATCAGTTTTGCATCACACGCACATGAAAACAGTGCGACTTTCTTTGCCGCAGGAGCCGGAGGATGTGGAGTGAGTCGCAGCATCGTCTGCAGGCCTGGCTGGGGTAGACACAGGACAAGCAGTGTGTCTGGCATCGCTGAGGCTTCAGTAATGGTTATTTTCTATTTTTTAAGAAGCTCCTCAAGTTTTTTTTCCTCCTTTTCCTGAAATTCATTTAAATATTTTATAGCCACGTGGATCTGCTTCTAAATACGTTTAGCATACGGGAGCAGCGTAAATGCGTGTCCTAGTGAGCATGCTTGACATGATCCAGAGATGCACTCTGTGTAAATGTGACTGTGTGTGTGGGGGGGGGATAATAGTGCAGGGCTTCTGGTGTTTTGTGTATGATTTGTGGAGTGTAAAAAAGGCAACATGCCCTTAAAAAACCTGCAGCAAAGCTGACGGAAGTCTTCAGAGATGCCACTCACCGTAGCAGCAGCTCCTTTGGCAGCTTCTTATTGATGACCGCCTCGTCACTGTTTGTGAACATCTGAAACGAAGCAGAGGAGAACATCAGTCCTGGCAGCCTGTCTCACAGTGACGTGGGCCCCTTCCATCCACACAGACACAAACAAATGATGGAGATCTCATTATCTCAGATGGATTCTACGGCAATTCTTTCAAACAGACTGAAGATAAAACAGCAAATGTCAGCTCAGCTGGACATTGTCCTGAGAACATAAGATGGGATGGCCTTTGCTTTCTTATCTTTTACACATGCATGTTTTCTAACATCTGAGTGACTTACGCTATCGAGTTTGCACCACATCGGCAAATACTGACAGTCTACACATCGACGTCAGCTGCAACGTTTCTGTTGTGACAAGTTTCTGCAAGCAGCTAATAGATTTCCACTAAATAAATAAACAAATAAATAAAATAAAAAACCCGCTAGCTGTGCAAGCATAAATTTTAATCTATAATCTGCAGGAAAACAAGGAGCTCAATGTACAAAAAGATAAATTAAGGTTTATTACAGATGCAGATGCGCACACACCCATTTACCCAAAAGTGACGTTTACGGTACCTATAGTTTGTGGGAAGTCATCAATCTCTACTAGACAAGATAATAACGTTTGGGAGCATCCTCAGATGAAGCAACATCTGACTCCATCCATTTTCTCAACCACAGACTTCGAAAAACAAATCTGAACCAGGGCTTCAGTGTGCAAATAAAAATGCAACATAATTTACAATCCGTGACAAGACATTTGGAAATCCTCCTCCATTAAACATATCGCCCATTCATGATTCAAAAATAAATCATGTGTTTATTCATTGTCTCTAAACAAAAGGAATAACTTACAGCACAAATTTAATTACGGGTGTTTATCCAAAACCACACAATGGCATCAGTTTCTGCGGGACTTTTAATAAAATCACTCATCGGCTCAAAAAGCAAACAGACATGAATGTTCGTGTGCTGAAAATAATTTGTGGACCTTTAAAGAGCCAGTGAGCCTTGGGTCGAAGCTTTTCTCTGCCTCCTTGATAAAAACACACACACTATGCCCACACACAGCTGTCCACACACAGGCTGCCTGCCAGAGAAGACGTGTCACATTTTCAGGGAGAAAGGAGGCACAGACAGCCGCTGTTTGGATTTGGGGCAAAACCGACCGGGTCAGAACGCTGCTCTCCACCCAAACAATCCAGGGCCACTTCCAGGGAGGCAGACGTGCACGTGTAACAGGCGTAGTGTCCCCTTTCTGTAAATCCAACGTAAACTGGACCAGATTCTGCACGAATTTAGGCATTATGTTTTGGTCACTGGTCAACTATAATCAGTGATGCAAGCCCGCCAGAAGGCTGGAAAAAAAAAAATAAATAAAAGAAACTCTTTACGCTGCAACTTCCAGATGAAGATGAAAATAAAACGTACAGATGCATCTAAAAATTAGAATATTGTGAAAAAGTTGTTTTTTTTTTCATCTGTCATTTCAGAAAGTGAAACTCGTATGTTACATAAAGGCTTGACGTATTTCACAGTTTCTTGTCATTTTCATGATTACGGCTTACAAATAAGGAAAAACGGGCGGCACGGTGGATCAGTTGGTAGAGCTGTTGCCCCTTAGCGAGAGGGTTACCAGATAGAATCCAGGCTGAAGGCCTTTCTGGCATGTTCTCTCCGTGCATGGTTTTCTCCAGGTGCTCCGGTTTCCTCCCACAGACTAAAAACATGCATGTTTGGCTGATTGGTAACTCTGAATTGTCTCTAGATGTGAGTGAGAGAGTGAATGGTTGTTTGTCTCTTTTGTCTCCAGGTGTCTCTGTGATGGACTGGAGACCTGTCCAGGGTGTACCCCACCCCTCTCAGTGACTGCTGGACATGGGCACCAGTGACCACGTGACCCGAAAAGGAAGAAGCGAGGAAAGATAATGGATGGATAAACACAGTTTTCAGTCTCTCAAAAAACCAGAATATTCCACAAACAGCTTTTGGTTCTTTTGGGCAGGAGCTAAGTCCTGCTGGAAAATGAACTCAGCATCTCCAAAAAAAAACTTTTCAGCAGAAAGAAGCATGAAGTTTCTAAAATGTCCTGGTTGTTGCTGCATTGACTGTGGTCTTCAAACACAGTGGACCAACACCAGCAAAGGACATGGACCCAAACCATCACTACTGTGAAAATATCCTGATGCATGCTCAATAATCCAGGTAAAAAAATCTAAAAAAGTTAAGTCTGGTCCTCTGGACTTTACAGAATGTCCAGAGGACAAGACTTGACTTTTTTAGACTACTGTGGAAACTTCACTCGGGACTTGAAGCAATGCGGATTCTGGACTTCTCCACTCTTCCTCCAGACTCTGGGACCTTGATTTCCAAAATGACATGAACATTTACTTTCATCTGAAAAGAGGACACTGGACCACTGAGCAACAGTCCAGTTCTTTGTCTCCTCAGCAGGTAAGACACTTCTGATATCTCTGGTTCAGGAGTAGCTTAACTTGAGGAATGAGACATTTGTAGCTCATGTCTAGGAATTATTCAGCTGATTAGAATGTGACACCAGTTGACAATATTGAACCTCTTAACAATAATGACCCGTCTTCTGTTACAAACAAAGTCCAGTTGTTTCTGTATTGAATGCTTTTTTGATTTTATCATGTCCTGGATGACTGAGAATCTTCACCAGCATATCTTAACAATAATATTCTAATATTCTGAGATATTGAATTTTGGTTTTTCATTTTTTTGTAAGTCATAATCATCAAAATTTCAAGAAATAAAGGCTTGAAATGTTTCACTATGTGTGATGAATCTACCGGGTATATGAATTTCACTTTCTGAATTATTGAAAAAAAAAAATAATAATAATACCTGTAATAATAAATAAATGACTTTTTCATGATATATATTCGGATTATTTGAGATGCACCTGTAATTATATTCTCAAAATAATGCAACCTTAATTACACACCACACTGTACAGTTTGATTAGTTTGACAAAAAGTCAAGAGAGACAATTAGATTGATGTTTAAAATAAAATAAAATAATTAAAAAAAAAGAGTTGACCTTCCTCATTTTTATATTTCGTACTTTTGAGAAATGCCCATTTTAATGAATTTATTTATTTTCAACCTTATTAGAAGTCCTGAATTTTTCCCATTTCTATATTTTTGTTAAAATGTTGCTGGTGTAAAACACAATGATGGATATAAATTTAATTAGATTAATGAAAAAAACAATACAGTGTTGAAAATGTTTCATAAAGAGACTTTAGGATTATTAGTTTTCTACATCGCCTTATACTGTATACCGTAGCTGTTTTTTTTCTTTTAATTATCCTTTTTAATTACCATTTTATTTTTACTTGTTTAAAAAAAATTGTACGCATCCTTTATGATTGTCTATTGTTGTCATCATTCTTTGTTAAAATCAGGTAACTTTTGAAAATGAGTCCTCAAGGCTTAATGGGATTAACCTGTAGAAATAAAGTTTGAATGAATAGGATAATTTTGGCATACGTTTCTCCCCACTACCCCCACATTTTTTTTCCTTTCCCGTTTTCATTAATTTTGTTTTCACCAACTATTTTTGATTCCTGTCTGTGCCCCATATTTGAGGAAATAAGCTAAAAACTGTTATGTTTTTGAATTATTTGCCATCGGTTTAACAAACTTCCGCTAACATATTTCAAAGTACAACGCGTTTTTTTTAATCAAGAACTGTTTTTAACCTCTTTAGTAGATTTTGAGGAATAGGTACGTGAGATGAATAGTAAAAACGTTATAAGATGTTGTGGACATTAGATTAATCTCTTAAGTACAGTACAAGTTCAGAAAACGTCTGTAAAAGCGACGGGCACCTCTGAAAGGCCTTACATTGATCACAGTAGGGAGCTTTTATTTTGAAGGCCATATAAAAGTGGTTCCGGCTTCCTGCTCTCTGGAATGCAGCTAGCTTTAGCAGACTCGCCGCAGCTGTCGGGCCAGAAGGTAACGGCCTGAGATTTTCAGTCAGCTGTTGCTCCGTTAAAAATACAAAAAACACACACACATAAATCCCACGCTAGCTGGGGATTAAACAACATCAACTGCTCGGGCTACACCAGCTAATGTCACCGGCCGGATACACAATATTCGTGCATTACGAACGCCTCGTCCATAACCCCATCTACGCGTGCGCAGCTCTTACAAAGTTTATTTTACACTTCCGATCAAAAAGGTCCCCTTTTGGTCGGTTTATTTGATAAACCCGTTATGAATTTGGGTTATTCTGGGGGTTAAACTCAAGCAATGTTATTTTTGTTTGCTTGTGAGTGTGGTACTCACAAGCAGAGGCCCCCCTCTGAAAGAAGAAAGGAAAGAAAGGGGGGAAACGCACATTATTTCCAATTTAACACATGGCTGCAACAACAAAACACCTCAAAGGCTCATTCAGCGAGCGTCCCTTTCCCATAACAGCTAAAAGTGTGTGTTTTGGCGTGCGCCGTGGCCTCGCAGTCTTTGTTTTGACGGCGCAGGGGGAAAACGGCAAACGTTTTTATTTTAGCACGAATTGGGGAAGAAAAAAAAAACAAGATAAACCGCATTTAGCTTCACCCGAGACAGCGCGGAACGTGAGACGGAACACATCGACCTGCCAGGCCTCGGCTGCGTGTTGTCCGAACAAAAACAACCGTGTTTTCCGACCTAATCCTCGACACCGACCGCGGAAGCTTTAGCAACGCACACGCACGCTAACGTTTCCGTGACTGTCAGGTAATTTAAAAAAAAGAACACGGTTGGCTCACCTCGAACCGGCTCCGAGACACACCGTTTACCTCCTTCCCCATGTCGGACTCCGGTTCTACCGACTCAATGGATTCGGTGTAGACGCAGCAAAAAGCAAAAACGGAGCCTTCTCACGATGATCATGTCCCCTCGGTCACTTCTGGCGTGCGGGGTGGACGTTTCACGAGCCTCGACGCGAACAAAAAGACCCCACGTCCGTGGAAAAATGAGGGTTTAGTGGCAGCAGCCCGGCCAATAAGCCAGCTCACTTCTTATCTGCTCGGCTCGTCCTCTCCTCCTCCCCCTAGATCCATCCACACAAAAGCCCCGACAGGAACGGGAGCTACGCCTTCACCACTTCAAAACACTAAATGTAATGTTGTTTCTCGTCTATGGCGGACAGCTTCTTCTTGCTTATTCGCCGGAGTTTGAGCTCGAAGTGCGCTGTGCGGGGTGTCAACCTTTTAATGTGCACACGTCGCACAAATACCTGGCCTAACTGGCTTCAGGGGGACACGGAGACACATTATAAAAGAGAAATAGTTTGTCACTCACGAGAACAGACACACTTTAAACGATATACTATTATATATTTACACTTTTACCCCTCAAAATAATAAAGCCAGGTTTGTTTTTAGTTAAATTTTTTGTGTCAGTGAAGTGACAGCAACACTGTCAACCCACGGAATCTGCGTTAGCCTGCTGTGACACACAAAAACCATTCAAATGCATCATTTTGTAATATTTGCATACATTTAAACTTTGTTATTGCAGAACTAAAAGCCACTTCCGCTTTTGTCGATTGGGACACGCCCCGTAGGCAATCGGATCCAATCATCGTTCAGAACGGCAGCGCGTCATATTCATGCAGGGGAACACATGTTTGACAACAGGTTTAATGTCTGCAGGGACACATTTAGATGTGGGACAGGCTTTTGCAAAAAGCTAAATTCATTGTCAGTTGATTTTGTTTTTCTTGTTAACGACATCACCCACCTCTTACTGTAGAAGAAACTATTTGAAGTTAAGCAATAAATGTTAATGTCATAGATGATTAAAGATAAGCACCATCTTTAGCAAAATGCTAACAATTGGAGTTTTTTTTTTGTATATTTTATGTTTAGGTTTGATTACTTTTACTTGATTGTATTAAATAAATGTTCACACTCATTCTTCAGTATTTAATTTAATAAAAACCACCATGCAATTTTCTATGAATTTTCATTCATTCAACCTTTATTTAGGCAGGTTAATCTCATTGAGCCTCGAGGACTCATTTACAAGAGAGACCT
>JARVGQ010000474.1:31286521-31300175 GCA_031762355.1 Hypsolebias martinsi | reverse complement strand
GGACTCTGTGGTCTACACTCATCTCCAGGCCAGAGGTCACTCTTTCAGGGATGAAGATGTTCACATCCTTGATAGAGGAACATTAGTCTGAGAGAGGAGTGAAGGAGGCCATCTTTGTGAGAAGAAACTGTCCATTATTAAACAGAGGTGGAGGCCTCCATGTCCAACTGTCCCCCTCTAGTATCAGTCAGCCCTCTGTGAATAGCAAGCGGCCATCAGGGCACTAACGATCAATCGTTAGGCTGATGGTCCTCCTTGATCATGTGAGCAGCTAGTTTCAGCTGTCAGCAGCAAACTGGTTGATCCACTATGAGAAGGTGCTATTTATAAGACTGAGACTGTTGCAGCTCCTCAGACTGAAGAAATCTTTTGGTCAAAAGATGAAACGTTTCAACGATTTAAATTTTTGTTTATTGTTTTAATCCGTCCAGAGGACCTGACTTCACCTTGTTAGACTCACTTCTAACATGTGCACTCCTCATCCAAACAAAACTTAATTTAACAACAGATGCACGTTCCATTTTCACCAGAACTCATCTCTGACTTATCTGGGTACAAGCCTCGAACTAAAACTAGAAAGGAAACAAACAAACAACCTTGAATTGCTTCACTTTTATTTATTTATTTGACATTAAGGTTTTTTTTTTTTAACTCCTCAGATCATCCAGAGACAGAATCCACGGGACAGTTTTCCAGCATGACAGCGCAGGAGCGAGATGAGAAGGGGGAGAACAGTCTGGGGAGTAACTGACAGCATTTGGAGGGACGATGCAGAGGAGAGTGACGGGCTCGGGTCTTGAGAACTGGTGAAGAAATGTGTGGAGTCACGCTGGATGAGCTGCGAGTCAAACGATAGAAAGTTTCATGATGTGAGCCAAGCTTTCTGTGTTCCTTCACCTTGAAAGGGTAAGAAAAAGGGAGTTAGTGAGATTTATGAGCTGGTGAAGAATGATCCTCTGACAGCAGAACACAGACGCCACTTGGGCCCTTTTTTATAATAAAAGAGGACGAGGCCAAGGTCAGTGTCACTTTCCTGCTTTAAAAGTCCCTTTAAAGAGGCTAAAAACGTTCTTGGGTACATTTTAAGACTCACAGGATTTATATAATCCTGCTGGAAGCACTTAAACATGTGGCGTGTGTTCTGCTTTATTTTTGAAATCGAGGCCGATCGTCCCTTAGTTTAGGCTTCCATCTTGTGGTGAAGCTGAAGCTTACCGGAGTCCTGCTGCAGCTGACTTTTTAATATCCATTTTAAAGAAATATGTAGGATATTCTTCTCATTTCAACACCTGTTTGTTTTTCTCATCATTCCATTGCTACTTCTTATTAAAAACATTCTTGTATTGATTTATAGATAAATCGATATCAATCTTATCGTTTGTCGATAAAGTCACGGTGTTTCAACTGTTTTGTAAAAACTGTTCTTTATGATTTGGGTTGTATAATTTCCAAAACTAAATCCTTATCGAATTTAAATTTTAAAAAAGCTATTTTCTTTAAATGAAAAATTTGTCAAAGCGCCTCAAAAAATATGAAAACTGTTGTTCGTGTATTACGGTAATTTAAATTATATTAAGTAACAAAATGGATGTCGTTCATCTAAAAGTCACAGTGAGGCTTTTTCATTTTGTGATTTAGAAAATGAACTACATTTTCAATCCAAAGGTGTAACTACCTCTAATTTTCAAAACGATTCATCTGCTGCCACCGTTTGACACATTTGAGCTGGATTTACTGTAAACTGGCAACGTATCTGAAAATAGAAATGACAGTTTTCTATGTAAGCATTTTATAATGTACTCCATTGTTCATAGTGTTTTGTTTGTTTCTGAAAGAGGTATTTTTTCTAATCTGAAGTGAATGTGAGGAGCTCAGCTGCCAAATGACTCACAGGCCCACATGTGACGAGCAGAACCAAGAGCCCCAAACCAGAACCACGGTGGACGAGTTTCTGCTGTTTTAACTATTAATCAGACCCTGCTTCATAAAAGTCTAGTCCCTGTAAAACATCTTGAGTTTATTGAATTAAATTTAATATAATGGGAACAAGCTGAGAAGTGAAAAGGTTTCCAGTTGTGCCACAGAAGAATGTGTCATGCTGTTTGTAAATAAAAGTCTGTGAAAGTTTGTTTTTTAACCTTTAACCTGACTGGATGAGCTGTAAGTTGGATGTTGAGGCTCTGCAGCCGAAGCTGTCCCGTGTCGTCCACCGACTCCTTTCTGCTCCCGGCTCAGAAAGCAACATCTGAGAAAAGACTTGTTTAAACTAACGCTCTTATTTTGTCTTTTACTTCCTGTTCTCTTGTTTCTCAATGTTTTGTGTTTGATTTTACGTGGGCAACTTTATGATATAAAAATAAACATGTTTTTCTCCTATTCAGCATGTGCGTTGTGTGTGTGTTTTATTATTATTATTATTATTTTATTTGCACCACAAGATAAAACACAAAACAAAATAATGCAGACAAAAAAATTCCATGGAGAGGTAAAAAGCTCAAGGAGGTTATGTAAAGCCTTTCTCCAGAAAAAAAAAAATCATATGTATTATCTGTTAAATAATCAAATCAAAACACTAATAAAAATTAAGCACATTAGATTTAGTATAATTTTAACATAAGAACCAAGGAGAAACTTGTTGAAGAAAACTGATAAACATCCATAATAATAAATTAGTTGTTTAGAATAATAAACCTGTAAGTTATATTTTATAATAAATACCCTTAATGCTGTCCAAGTGTAGTCATGAGTAGTCATTCATGTAGTCAATCACAGTTATTATGTTTATTAAATAAATCTCAGCCTTGATAAATTGGCACCATTTCAGAACGTAATCATAAAAAATGAAAAACATCTTCCAAACATTTGCAAAAAATAAACAAATAGGTCTATAATATTTTACTAAAACAGGAGGTCTGTATTTGAAAAGAATTTATAGTCAGTCATAAAGAATGATAATTTCTTCATCCATTCAATTAGCTATTATAATTTTTATATAAACCTTCAGTAAGAAAACAATGTTAAACAGAAATAAACTGTTCTTTATGTTAAAATAATTGTGCTTTAAATGTGCAGATATGATGTTACACTTCTTTTTCTAAACTTATCCTGCATCAAACAGTATTTGCATTGGATGTAAAAACTTTTTATATTAAACTGGCTTGGCTAATGTTGTCTAAATCAAAGTCAAATTGTAAATCAGTTAGTACAGTACATATACAGTATTAATTATTTTTCACTGTGATTTTAAAGAGCCTTTTTCTTTTATTTTTTTAACCTCAACATCTGTTTAAAAAGCGAAACCGGAAGTAATTTACACATTTTGTTTTCCACAAACTGATGGAACTGGGAGTAAACTTAACCTTTATGAGCACTGACACGACATGTCGAGGTTACTGAGTGCATTTTGGTTAATGTTTATAGTATTTGGACACGTTTTTGGCTCTTCACATATTCTTTATAAACATCTTGTTTCAATGCTCTTACCGGATGTACTACCGAAAGTATTGACTGAGTGCTGTTTTGATGTTTATATGTTGATGGTTTTGAAGCGTTATCGAGTTTTCTCTTTTAGACTGATTTGAATTTAGATATATTTTTTGTCTGTTTTGATAAACTTGAACTCTATAACTGTAAAGTTATTATTACTGTATTTGTTTTATTGTAAAGCAGCTAGACTTTACAGGCATCCGGTAAATACTTTCAAAATAAGAGTAAAACCAAATTTTTTTGGTCACCTGACGCCGCCAGACGACGTTCTTCAGCGCTTCATCTTGGAGCAATTACTTCATCTTTGATAGCCCGGAAGACTTGCTAGGCGATGATGTCGCGCTAAAGCAGGTAAGTTTTGATTCTTCAAATTTGCGCTATATAAACTAATTTTCTGAAGATTTAATTAAAAAGTGTCTCATTGTTACAGGATTAGTTAATGTAGCTGTCCACTCGACATACGGTGTGTTTAATTCACATTTATGTTATAACTGTTAGCTAGCCAGGTCGAACTTGTTGAAGGTAAGTTAGCCGATTGAGCTAACAGAGAGTTTTTATTTTCATAGTTCGATCTGTTTTTATTTATTTATTTGTTTATTTTTTTTAAAAGTCACATGAACCAGTGATCCGTTTTGACATCTTGCTAACAGGAACAGTCAACGTCGCCGGTCAGCTGTTTGTTTTTAGCAGAAGTGACGAGTCGTGAGTCATGGGATCTCTAACCAAATGGAACTAGAATTGCTCTTTATGTAAACATTGCAGTTTTATAGCGAAGTAAATCATTTTGACACTGGTTATCAGACTCAGTGGATTATCTATAAGTTGAAGAGGGAGTCGAAAATGTATCAACTTCTCTGGCTGAGTTACTTCTAAAAAAATTGCTGTGGATTAATCTCATCAACTGCAAGTTTTAGGCAAGTATTTGTAAAACTACCTGAAATATAACAATGTTTATTTTTTTCCAGGATCAGCTGGCTGTGGAAGCCTTTTAAAATTGAGTTGACAATAAGTTGTACACTCATGGATTTTGTTGGCAAGTTTCTGTAATTCTTTCCCAGTGGTTCATTAGATATTTTGCTAACAGACACACAAACAGACACAAACACAGGAAAATGCATTATCATCCACATTTGCCTTTTAACTTGCAGGGGAGAAACTTGCTTAGTCTCAAAGATTTAGTGCTTCTTTGACACGAATTACAAAATTCAGCAATATGTTGTAACAAAAATATGGTTTTAGGATGTTTTAAATGTTTAAGATAAGTTTATTTCAGCTGCACCCTTCTGCAGGAGTCGCCACGGCAACTGAGCTTGCATGAAAGATTTGGCAATGTGTTTACACTGGATGCCCATCCTGATGCAACCCGGGCTTGAACCTGCAACCACCAAGCCACCATAGCCCCCTTTTAAATCAAAATATATTTTAACAAATTGTCCAAACTGTATGTTTTGGTGTTTTCTTTTAATGAGTCTTCATCGTTTTGTTGGGAGGAGAGGAAGTGATGTCGTTTACTTGAATCCTACAGCTTCCCTCTGGTCAAAATGACTCCTGAGGCCTCAGTTTTAAATCTAAGGCCTCAGGAGTTATTTTGACCCCAGGGCAGCAGGAGGTAAAAAAAAATGAAACGAGGAAAGTGACTTGAGCTGACTCTTTGTTCGTCCAGGGGGGAGTTTCCGATCTGACAGCGGGAATGCCGGGTGGAAACTACGCGGAGCTGGGGGGGAGCCTCCCTGCCCTCGCCTCCTTGAACGCCTCTTACTCCACGTCGCTGTCCCTCCCGTCCCCTTACCTGCCTGTAAGGGCCATCTCCGACGTCCGCCGCACCTTCTGCCTCTTCGTGACGTTCGACCTCCTCTTCATCAGTCTCCTCTGGATCATAGAGATGAACGTGAGCGAGACGAGTTCACGACGTGTCGATGATTCAGCGAGTTGCTTTGACTCTGCTCTTCTGTCCCGCAGATCACTGGAACGCTCTGGGAAAACTTGGAAGATCAGGTTGTCAGATACAACTTCAAGTCTTCTTTCTTTGACATAGTTGTAAGTAAACATCAGCAAACATTTCTGCTTTATTTTTACCAATTCGCAGGAAGAAATGCTTGTCTGTATGAAAATCTCCGTCCCTTTCATTCCAGCTTCTTGCCGTCTTTCGTTTCCTTTGTCTACAAATCGGTTATGCAGCGTTTCGATTGAAGCACTGGTGGGTCATTGCGGTAAGTCAGCTGCAGCAGTTTGAGCTGAGCACGCTCTCTTCAAAGCAAATTAAATCTCACGTCTTGTTCGCTGAGTCTGAACAAGAACTTCCGTCTTGGCTGCAGATTTCCACTCTGGTGACAACCGTCTTCCTCGTCGTGAAGGTCATCATATCCAACGTGAGCGTCCTTCTTCTTCTTCTGCTGCTCTTTTTTTTTTTTTTTTACAGTGAACATAAAATCCAGCTTCTTGCTGTGGTTCTTGTAAAACTTGTGATTTCTGTCGTAGCTTCTGTCTAA
This sequence comes from Hypsolebias martinsi, assembly GCA_031762355.1. Lineage (NCBI taxonomy): Eukaryota > Metazoa > Chordata > Actinopteri > Cyprinodontiformes > Rivulidae > Hypsolebias > Hypsolebias martinsi. Next base: position 31,294,200 of record JARVGQ010000474.1, on the reverse strand, counting down.
AAATGCCTTTGGCTACGTCTTGCCCATCACCTCCTTCGTAGTGGCCTGGGTGGAGACCTGGTTCCTCGACTTTAAAGTTCTGACTCAAGAAGCCGCCGACGACAGAGGTGACGTTAAAAAAAGACAAGTTTAAGCGCGGCTCATGAAAAATGTGTGTTCTTTACCTGATTTCTTCCTCTGACCTCAGCTTATTTAGCCGTGGTGAACGCAGCCTGTGAAAGGGCTCCTGTCATCTACCCCCGAGCTGTTTCAGATGCCTTCTACTCCCCACCTGAATCTGTCGTAGGTGATTGTCTGAAGTTGTGGGTTTAACTCCTGTACGTTGATGCATTTCATGTTGGAGCAAAAGGTTGAGTTTCTGCCCTGAACCTTTGCAGACTCAGAAGAGGATCTGGATGAAGAGGGCCTTGGGCGAAAAGCTGTCAGTGCTCAGGTACCTGCGTCGGTTACTTTTTATTATTTAATTATTTTTGTTCTCACTCGCTGCTCATCGTCTCCTGTTATTGCTGTTTCTGCAGGATAAGGAGTACGTCCGGCAGGGTTGGGAGGCCATGTCTGTGGTGGAGCAGATTCTCACCCAGGAGGACAACTGGAAGTTTGAGAAAAATAACGTCAGTACTTCAATTCTTATGCACGTGCACTGAAACACCCTTTTTACTGTCCTGTTCAAAAGTTTGGTTCTGAATCTGGCAGAGCTTTAAAATCAAACAAATACGCCAAGACGTGCGTCTTGGTCAGGAATAATGTGCCTTTTGGTAGCTATTTGTTGTACAACGATGACACGACTGGCAAAAAAAAAAGCACACAATACAAACAACAGTAGTCCTTCGCTACTTCGCTGTTCGTTTATCGTGGACTTGCTCTATCGTGGTTTTTCAAAATAAGATTGGACATGACACAACTGGCTGACTGATGGATGAGCAGCATGAGTTTTGAATTTAAAACAAGTTATTTAGCACCTGCTGCACCTTTGTGCAGCCCATATTGCAGGATAAGCTTCCTCCTGCAGCTGAACAGCTGATCTGCATGCAGAGCGGAGAAGTGGGCGTGGCCAAGAGCGCTTGTTGGTGGCTGAGGAGGCACAGGGAGGGAACTCATGACATTCTGTGCCCTTTTTTTAGAGGATTTAGTTTAGAAATATTGTTTAGAATATTGCAAGAGTGTGGGAAGGTTTTAAAATATCTTAATATTGAACGTATTTTCAGGTGTATAAGTTGCATCAGTCATAAAAAGCATCATGAAGAGGAAAAAACATGTCTCTTAGGCCTATAAGTCGTATTTATTATGCCTTTATTTAATGGTCAAAACAGCTTCATTTTATCTGTGCGGCACAACGCCATCCATCCACCCATCCATCCATCCACCCATCCATTCATCCATTCATCCATCCATCCATCCACCCATCTATCCATCCATTCATCCATCCATCCATTCATTCATCCATCCATCCCATCCATGCATCCATCCATCCATCTGTCGCAGCCAGAGAGGCGATTCCTCCGCCTGCACCAGCTGAGTGAAGCGAGTGTGCACGGGAGGACTTGTTGTTGCAGTTATTCGAAATTTAAAGTGTCAGTCAAAAATGCGTTATGAATATGGAAAAAAAAATGTATAGAAGTTGCAGAACTGACAAATCTATGCAAAAAAACCTGAGACTTAAACGCCAGAAAATACAGTGTGTGTTAGTGTGTGTGTAAACTACTACTTATACTACTATTCCTGCTTCGTGGTTTCTCACTTATCGCTGGGCTTCAGGGCACAGATCCCCAGTGATAAATGAGGGACTACTTAATGGGAATCAACAGGAGAAGCCCAGCCTCCTTTGTAGCTCCACAGCTGAGGCGTGTGTCACGGTACAGACATGTTTCAGAAACTAAACTGGTCACAGAAAGTTGGACTTTCCATATTTTAATCACAGTAGAGGTTTTAATTTTTTACAGATTTTACAGCAGACGATGCACCGATCCACTTTTTTCACTTCCGACACCGATATCTGCAGTTCACTGCCGGTCGATACAGAAAAACAGTCTGAATTAACTTACAACATTGTTTTTTAAACACAGACATAAATGTACTGAATTACAAATTTATTGAAAACGCCGCACCAGTACAGCACACTTAAACACACCAGTAGATTCACAAGCTTGGTCAAACATGTAAAAACAACAGAACTTTAATTTCTTCAGTCAGTGCAGTTATGAGTATAACATCCAATGTAAAATAAATAATAATAAAGATACTGAAACTGACAAAAATGATAGGTTTGGTCAAATATAAAAAAAATAAACTTCAACAAACTTTGCAAATGGTTCATGAATTCTCAATGTAATGTAAAATAAATAATAAAGGAGCTGAAATAAGAGGAATAAACAACTTATTCACTAGCTTGGTTGGCAGATATTTACAATAAACAGCAATCAGCTCCTGTCCTTATGGATCGGTCACATTGTCACGATACCCAATCAATATTTTTTCGATATCGGTACTAATATTGGATCGGTGCATCTCTAGATTGCAACTTGTTGATGATGTCCCTTTAACTTATAATGTTTTTCAAACAAACTTCCTACGCCCACAACTTATGTTGGTGCATAAACAAGTTCATCAAAACGTGGGGATTTTTGTCTTGGTTCACTCAGGGTGGGCCGCCCGTCTATAAGCCTCAGGATTTCCTCTTGAATCCCCTCAGAATGCAAAGAACAGACACTAAGCTTCCACGGATACAGTTATGTTTTAGCTGAAAGTATCTTCAAACCTGGACGTGACGGTTTGTTATAGCTGCTCGTATTTTTGACGTAAAACACTGAAGAAATGTTTCGTGTGAACGTCGGTTTTCTGCCTCTCGTGGTTCAATGGCTTTCAAACACGTGCAGCATGAGAATGGTTTTGTTCTACTCTGAGTGACAGGAGCTTTCGTGTTAATGTTTGTAATATATTATCTGCTTCAGCGGCACTTTTCTGCGGGGTACCACAGGGCTCAGTTCTTGGACCCCTTATGTTTTCACTCATTTGCTCTCATTGGGGTCTATCCTGAGGAAACGTGGTCTTTCTTTTCACTGCTACGATGACAACTGTCAGATTTTTCAGCGTTAAAACCCAATAGTTCTTGCTCCGTTCACCCTCTGTTAATGTCTTGATGACATCAAGGCATGGACGGCTTCAGATTTTAAAGTTTTTACTTAGACGTTCTCTTCTTTCTTCCTGATTTAGACGGGATGTCCGCGCTGTTTGCCCTGCTTCTATCTGCCATCAAGCACAGTCAGACGTCCTTCTTGGTGCGTTTATAAATCTGTTAGCCTTTGGCTGATATTTGAAAGCATTTCTGCGAATCTGAGCTCTGCTCAGTCTCTGAACTTGAGCGTATCAATTTAAACAAACGTGTTCAACTTGTTGCAGCTTGTGGAGAAACGTGGCTCGACCGTAACACATTTACTCTCAGCTGGTGCATCAGATTCACTCATAAAGTTTATAGAACCAGTTTAGTAGCATGTCAAACGGGAAGCGAAACCCAGCTCTTGTCAAACAACATTTTTCTCTACAGTTTCTTCCCCTTTATGTTAAACTTTGCTTCTTCTATATTTTATATGTTGGAAGTAAAAACAAAACAAAACTTTTTGGGGGCTGAGTGTGTTTTTTAAAAGAAACAAAGAGGAATTTTGTGCAAGTGAAACTGAAATCTGTGTTTCATGTCGTGGCAGGACATGGGAGACTCCGTTTACACTCTGGAGATTCCCTACCATGGAAAGACTTTTATTCTGAAGGTACGATGGATGTGAAACTGAGTATCTGAACAACAAAGTTATTTTTAAAGTTGTTGATTGAAAACTTGACATCTCTATTTGTTGTCTGCAATCTGTGTCTAAAAATATTCAAGGACACTGAATATTCCTACATGTTCTCATCAGAAAACACCAACAGATGACAAGAGGCGCATTTAAAACAAAACTGATCAATTTTTGTTTATCTCGTGTATAAGTTGGGATCAGCTGTGTCCTTGAGTGCCAGTCGTTGCAGATAAATTATTCACTCAACCTGTTTTTATAAATCTTTTAAATTTACTGTATTGTGTCAATGTTTTTGAAGCATTCACTCTTTTATGAACTATTTTTCTTCTGTACTTTTTTCTGCATCTTTGTTAGTCCCACAATTTTTGTGCTATTCCAACAAATCATAAATCAAAACTTTCAGCTCTTTCAGGACAATCCTGCTGTGGCTTTTGGTTTTGGTGCAACTTTAGCTTTTTGAAATATTTAGACTTTTCTGTCATTTTGTCTCATAGAAAATTAATTGATCTCATTTTACATGCTTCAAATCTTTAGATCAGTTTACAACTTTACTGCTCCTTTCACATTTTGTTCTGCTTCAGCTTCTTTCAGCTTCTTTGTGCAAATTGTAACTTTTTCGGCTACTTTCAGCTAATTTCAGTTGCTTTTTCAGCTGTTTTGCACTCCTTTCAGATTCTTTCTGCTAACTACATTTTTTGTGCTTCTAACTTATTTCTGCTCCTTTCAACTTATTTTTGCAGCTTTTTCTGCTATTTCAGCTACTATTTAGTTGTTTTTATGCTAATTTTGGCTTTTTTTTGGCCAATTCCACATTTTTTTTGCACTCATTTGAACTTTTCAGCTTAATTCAGCAAAAATGTGCTCTCGCCACTTCCTTCTGGAAATTTAAGCTTCTTTTAGAAATCTTAAGCTACTTTTCAGCCTTTTTTCATGTGTGCTAATTTCAGCTTTTTTCAGCTAAAATCCACTTTTTAGTGCTCATTTCTGCTTTTTTCATTCCAGCTGAGTAAATGTGTTCTGTCTATTTTATTCTAATATCCACTTTTTTTTTTTCAAGCTCTTTTCAGCTCCTTCCACATTCTCCTGGTATTTGAAGCCTCTCTCTGCCTTTTCAGCTACTTTTCAGCTATTCTTTTGCTAACTTCAGCTTTTTTTAAGTTAATTTCCTGTTTTTGTGGTAATTTCTACTTATTTAAACTCAATTTAGCAAATATGTGTTCTTTCTGATTTATTTTGTTCATCTAGGCTTGTTCTTCAATTTCAGCTACATTTAAGCATGTTTTTAGCTAATGTCAGCTGTTTTTCAGCAAGTTCTTCAGCCATAAGCATTCACACTGCATTAATTTCTCTAGTTTTAATTGTGAACACTTAGTTCCTCTAGTTCTACACAAACTGGATTAGCTGAACTACAGAAACAGAAATCCACTCAGTTTGTTTTTGACTCTAATGAAAACGTCACAACGGTCCATGTAGACGACAAATGAACTCCATGAACTTGTTTAGAAGGAAAACAGATTTTTCCTGTAAATTAACGAGCACAAATGTTACAAATGAACATAAAGCTTATTTTAATTTCCACATTAGTTCTGCGTGAGCACAAAACCAAAACGTTTATTTTCAGATGACATGCGCTCGAATCATTTTAAATGTGTTAGCTTTCTGCTTGTTGCAGGTTCTAGTGCACATTCTGTCCTAAGGCCTCGTGTCTGATGTGTCCAGGCGCTGATGCAGTGTCCTGCGGAGCTCGTCTACCAGGAGGTGATTCTGCAGCCAGAGAAGATGGTCCAGTGGAACAGAACCGTTTCTGTCTGCCAGGTGGTTCTTCTTTCTTTCTGCTCTGCTCGTGCTTCTCTGATGCTTCGCAGCTCTGCAGCCTGACGCCGCTCTCTGTCCTCAGGTCCTTCAGCGGATTGACGACAACACGCTGGTGTCGTACGACGTCTCGGCTGGTGCGGCCGGGGGAGTCGTGTCAGCCAGGTGCATCAATACGTGGCGCATTTTTTCCTCTCGTCTTTCCCTATAATCGAGTTTGTCAGGATCTTCAGTCTGAGACACCTCAGATCTCACTGATGCTTTGTTCTTTCCTCTAAAGGGACTTCATTAACGTTCGGCGCATTGAACGCAAAGGAGACTGTTACATGTCGGCTGGCATGGCAACCAACCACGACTCCAAACCCCCGTGCAGCCGCTACGTCAGGTCGGCCTTCAGCCGCTTCCTGTCGACAGTCCAGTAAATTAGAGCTTCGTTTTAGTTTTAGTCTGACTTCCTGTCTAAACTGTGTCGTTGTGGGTTTCAGGGGGGAGAACGGCCCAGGGGGGTTTGTGGTTCTGAAGTCCAGCAGTAATCCGTCCGTCTGCACCTTCATCTGGGTCCTGAACACAGACCTCAAGGTGGGAAAGTTGCTGATCGTTTTCAAAATGTTCCAGTTAAAGTGTGAGGATTGTAACTGGAGTACAGTCGTCCCTCGTTTATGGTGGGGGTTACGTTCTGGACACCCCCCCCCCGCAACAAGTGAAAACTGTGAAGTAGGAACATTGTATTCATTTTAGTATTTATAAATATTTAAGGCTTTATAAACCCTTCCCACACTCTTACAATGTTCTAAACTCTTGAACCCACGTCATTTTAACAACATCTGTGTAGAAGCTACTGCAAAATTTAAAATGGTACTAACCAGCCTCGGTGAGTTGGTCCAGTTCTGGTCTGGTTCTGATCAGTTCTCTGCAGCCGTTGAGCACCAAGACGCTTTTAGAGAGAGCTGGACCTTCGGATAGACGGCACCAAACCACACGACGGTCCCGATCGCGTCCAAATCCAGATGAGAAATGTTCCAGTGAGCTCCGGAGAAAAACACCGGACCTCCAAGCGACGCCTCCCCACTCGAGAGGCCTCGTGGGCCGGCAAGCAGCGCTCAGACTGACCGATGAGGCTGGAGGCCCGGTTCTGCTCCAACTCCCGGTTCGTTCCGTACGGGTCTCTGCGTCCGCTGGGCGCCGAAGTCGCTGTGCATAAGGACCGAACTTTTTCGGATCGGATCAAAACTTTCTCCACTTCAGCAGAAAGCAGCAGCTGGAAGCACTGTTGGCTTCTGGGTAATGTAGTTTTTTTTTTGACTGGCGATGCAGTGTAGGCTTATTGAGAGAAAATACAAAATGGCGGCGCATATCCAAAGGATTTTTAAAACCTTTTTATCTCGTACCGTCCCAATCACGTGAGTAATATTAAAAGTTGACAGTCGTGTCATGTACAATAAAAATTTTTTTTTTTCTCTTGTACAATCTTTGAAAAAGCGTGAAAGAGCGAGTCTGCAAAAGTGAAACGGTGAAGTAGCGAGGGACTTCTGTACTTCAGGGAACAAATCAAGTAGAAGACGATTAACCCTTTCACTTGTGATGCTTTCTCAGGGTCATTTGCCTCGATACCTCATCCACCAGAGCCTGGCCGCCACCATGTTTGAGTTCATGTCCCATTTACGCCAACGCATCGTCGACGTTCGGCTTCACCACTCGCACCACCACCACCGCCACACCTAAAACAGGAGAGACATCCTGATGCTGGACCTCCACCACTTCTACAAACCTGGTGTAGCAGCTCGTGGGATGCTCCTGAAACAAAAGTGCAACCATAACTGAACAGACTTCATTTGTAAGCACAGGGGATCAAATTTCCGACGTTGTTGTTAACGTGGACCTGTGACGTGCTCCGCCTTGCAGCGTGCGACAAGAAGTGTCCCAGGCTGAGGTCGCGGTGCTCTTTACAAGATGACCTGCAGAAGGATGGGACTCATCGGTTGTGGAAGACGGCCGACTTCTTAAAGAAGAACTGCTGCAACAGCCTGAAAACAGCCGAGCCGTATCTGACAGAGCACGCCGTTTATCATTAATTTGCTGCTT
>JARVGQ010000474.1:31210984-31223251 GCA_031762355.1 Hypsolebias martinsi | reverse complement strand
GCCCTCTGGAGTGAGGGTGAAACGTTTCTACTAAAAAGAAACTGTCCAGATGACCTGATTGAGAGTTATCAGACAAACAGGAGATGTTAAAAACATAGAAGAATAAAAATAAAAATAAAAAAAATCTAAAACTAGATAAAAACATAAAACTTAAATGCATCAAGTTGCAAAATGGAATCTAAAATTAACAAAAAGTTGCAGTGGAAATGTCACATGCAGCCAAACGCTGAAAACTCCAAGATGCAGACAGGACTTGCTAAAGGGATGAAGTTGCAAAAAACTAGGTTAAATCTAAAAGTAGCCAAAGGATAGCTAGAAGCTAAAGGTAGCACAAGAAGATAAAATAGACCCTAAAACAAGTTTTAAAGAAAATGTTTTTGTTTTGTAAAAAATATTTCTAAGTGTTGTTTTGAAAAGGATAAAAGTTGCAAAATATAAAAACCATAGCAGTCATCTCCTGAATATGCATATTTTGATTTATGGGAGAAATGACTAAAATAACAGAAAGTATATGTACGTGGTTAAATAACTAAAAACATGTAGAAAAAATATGGAAAAACAACAAAATTCTATGTGAGGAAAATATATATTATTTATTTATCTGCTTCCTGATACATTCATTGCTTTTTTTTTTTACCGTATTAATAACCTTCATATCCCTTTTTATTACTTAAGGTCATTATGAATGATATTACAATGTTTTAATGTCAACATTATAATTGTTTTTGATGTGAATATTTGTAAGAAGACAGCAAAGTGTCATGATTCATTATCTTTTTATGCACTGAAGACATTTGAATGATGTAGTAGACTCTGTGGTTCGTTCATGGGAATCCTTGAGAAATGTCTCCAGCGGTTCCTTTGTGCCTTTGCTCACAGCTTTAGTTCTGATCATTCTGGAGCTGAGACACAGGAGAGGGGGGGAGGATGGAGAGATTCCTACAAGACAAACAAACTTTGTTTTAGTCAGCCGAACGGGTCAGAAACTCAGACGGGACACGGCGCGTATAAGTTCAGTCCTTGTGATGCACTGGCTTCCTGTGAGCCTGACTGTTCAGTTCAGTTTATTTCTATAGCGCCAAGTCACAACAGAAGTCAGTGCACTATGCAACAACATTCACATACACTATAAAAAGCCAATTAGTAAAAGTTCTCTGTCTAAGGAAGCAGCAGATTGTGTTGAATCTTCACTTTGTCGCAGTCTCCCACCCTGAGCGAGCACAAAGGCGACAGTGGAAAGGAAAAACTCCCTTTTAACTGAAAGAAACCTCCAGCAGAACCAGGCTCAGGACGAGCGGCCATCTGCATCAACCGGCTGGGGTTTGAGAGGACAGGAAGGAGAATCAGACATAGAATAACAAGTCCAGGTCTACTTTCTATAAATAGGAAGAAAGACAAAAACAATATACGGATAGAAATAATTACAAATGCAAACAGGTAAAGTAAAGACGCAGCAGAGTGAGGGACTGTGGTCAGTTTGTCCTCCAGCAGTCTAAGCCTATAGTGTCATAACTAAGGGACAGCTCAGGAACCCAGGATGACCCAACTATAGGATTTAACTTGAAGGAAAGTCTTAATCCCAGTCTTCAAACTGGACAATGTGTCAGCGTCACGGACAGAAACTGGAAGTTGGTTCCACAAGAGAGGAGCCTGAAAGATCTTCCTCCCATTCTGCTTTTAGAAACTCTAGGAACCTCAAGTAAACCTGTAGTCTGAGAGTTACGTGATCTGTTAGCAAAATATGGAAAAATAAGATCTGTAATATAAGATGGAGCTAGGTTGTTGAGGGCTTTGTAGGTTTGAGGTAAGATTTTGAATTCTGTTCTCCAAAGCTTTTGATGAAATCCACACCTGATTGTTTGTGAATCCTTTTTTTTTTTTTTACGGCAGTCTCCAGCTTGGGTTCAGTATTATTGTGAGATTCCAAAATAAACTGGCTCATCATCAACATGTGTCCCCCCCCAGGAATACAGTCAGCTCATCCCAGGCACAACTGTGGGAACGCTGTCAGATGACTCTGGGAATGTGATTCAGCTGATTGAGGAGGCCTATGCGGTAAAATAAATAAATAAATAAATAAAAAAGGTTTTGTTGTTTGGAAAATATGCAGAACATGCAAATGAATCTTGCATATTGTAGCTGAAAGGATAATCACGACTTTATGTGAGCAGAAAATTCGCTCTAAAGTGGAGCTGGAGCTGCTGGGAGTCCCAGACGAGTTGATTCTCTCCTTCAACGCCAACTGCCTAAACGGAGAGGTCATCCCTGGAGTCAAGTCCTGCTCTGGACTGAAGATCGGGGACACGGTACAAATTGTTAGAAATGATTATTATTTTCCATTTGTGTCCACATTTATAACCTGATGTCTCGTGCTGTAGGTGTCCTTCAGTGTGGAGGCTCAGCTGCGTGGCTGCCCTAAAGAGAAGAGCCGCAAGTTTACCATCAAACCTCTGGGCTTCAAGGATTCTCTGGAGGTCACGGTGGACTTTGCTTGCGGCTGCGACTGCGAGGCGAAGTCGGTGGCCAACAGTGCCGTCTGCAGCAACGGCAACGGGACCTACGAGTGCGGCGTTTGCCAGTGCCACCAGGGTCGAATGGGTCCGAGATGCGAGTGCTCACTGGAGGACTACAGTCCATCTGACGATGCCAACTGCATCCCCAAACCAGGCAGCTCGATGTGCAGCGGGAGAGGCGACTGTTTGTGTGGACAGTGCTCCTGTCATGCAAATGATTTCGGACAGGTGTGGGGAAAGTACTGCGAGTGTGACGACTTCAACTGCCTGCGCTTCAAGGGCGCCCTCTGCTCTGGTGAGTGAATGCACAGTGACTACATTACCATGTCACTGTGGCATTTTGCAACTACCGTATTTTCCGCCGTACACGTCATGCCGCCCTATAAGTTGCATCAGTCCAAATATGTCTAATAAAGTGAAAAAGTCCATAAATACATTACATCTATTAGGCGTCACCGCTGACAACCCTGAAATGTGGTTGGGTTTTGTGCCAAAAATTGTTTGGCTGCTAAATGGTGGCCAAGGGAGCATGCACGGAGCACTTTAACAAGAATTTAACAAGATTAACACTTAAAAACAATTATTTTATTTGCTCAACATTACAGCAAAGGTGTGTCTCAGTTGAACTTTTACTTAATAAATGCACTTAGACGGTCAAATCAGCTGCATTTCACTGGAGCGGTGCAACAAAATGAAGCTGATTTGACGGTTGCTCCAGGCAGAAGAATTCTATGGCAAGCTGATTGTGTAATTAATAGTCACTTTTACCTTTTACATGACACGACATATCATACTACTCGAGTGCCATCTAGTGGCTGAAAATGTTAGTGTTCAATATTTTCAGTCAGAATTAATGAAAATGGTCATATCTCAGCCAAAAATGTATTTATAAATATGAGAAAAACATAAAAATGTTGCTTCGGTGTATAAGTTGCAGGGAATGCTAATTATGCAAAAAAAAAAAAAAAAACTGTCAGCACTCCTAAGTGTAGTAAACACACTTTGTTGCTTTACACCAATGCATTTCAGTGCAGTGCAATGTAACATGTAGGGTGGGTCTAAATTGACTTGCTGCTTCATCGGATCTGAACCGGAGTCTCAACTTTCAGAACTTTTACCTTAACTAGTCAGACAAAGTTTTTTTTTAATGTTAGAGTTGAGTCAGAAGAGTCAAAAACTGGAAGAGCGCAATGTAACCAAAGAAAAGGCGGAATAATTTAAAAGGAGAAAAATCAGGAACACATCAGTATCAAAGCATCCAAAGAGTCTTTTATGCAGCTAAAAGCAAAACAGGGTTTGCTGCTTTGTAAAGAAATGTACATTATAAATCTTAAAAACACTGTTTACAACATATAATAGAAGATTTGAAAGGCCATCACTGCGGTGCCTGATCCTCGTCCCTGAAGGTCACTGTCCTGAATGTTTTAGCTGTCACTCTGTTTTCACACACCTGATTAGATTTGCATTCAGACTTAAAACATCCGATCCAGCCTGGTCCGAACCCGATCGTTTTTTTTCAAGCCCGACCTGAAACCGACCAACTAACTGTGATTACAGACCAAAAAAAAATAAATAAAAATTAAAAAAAGACTATTTTTAATTAAGCTTTTAAAGCTTTCGGAAGCAAATCAGTTTGACATGATTTAAAAACGTATTTCAAAGAAAGGAAGATATAAGATTTATTGTTTATTAACAAGAGTCAGTCGACTATTATAGTTATTATAATATTATAGTTATTAACGGTCAGCGGACGCGTGTAGCTGATGATCCAAATTGGGTCGTTGTCCGTGCGCGACCGCTGACACAGCATCTGAGTCCAGTCGAGCTTGAGGTGGGTCGCTGGCAGTGGTCCATCTGAAGTTCTTAACCGAACTTTTTTTTTTAACCTCGTTCAAGCGGATGTTTGACGGCACGTGTCCGCTGATGCACTCAAAAGCCCAACACCGACCTGGCCCGCCCATCCAGCACATTATTTTGGGCGAGGTTGGGCCGGGCAGGGTGCAGGCCCAGGTTAGAAATGACAGCTCTACACCTGATGTGAATGAATGAAGTCTTCCTCAAACTTTGAAGACCTGCAGAAGAGCAGGGAATCAACGAAACCCTGCAGGATGACCAGCCTTGGACACCGCTGGCCCATCACATGGCTACTACAGATAAAAAAAATAGTATATACCGACCAAATATTCATATTTTTGGACTGTGGGTGGAGAACCTGTACCTGCAGAACCCTATTCTGCACAGAAAAGGTTCAGCTGAGATCTGAGCTAAGACAGTTCTCGCTCTGAGGTGATGGTGCTCAGTGTTGGTAAAATTAACTGAATTTGTGAATTTCTTCATTTGAAATTCTGGAAATATTCAAAGTATAACGGAAACTCACATGAAGCAAATCTAAACAGCAGTTAAGATCTTAAGACCCTTCATCATACTGCAACGTAAAAACTATTTAAAACATATTTTTATGAAAGGAAGAGTCTGACCGGTGTGAAGTTTTGACCACAACACATGTTTGTTCACCCGTATAATAACTTATTTTGATTATTTTGTGAGCACATTTTATTGAATTGTTGAATTTGTAAGTTTTGCACAGTGGGTCAGGAAAGATTAAGCTGCCCCTCCCTTCCTTCTCTCTATCCTGTCAGGCCTCCTCCTACCTTGCTGGGACATATCCTTCTGCTCACTCTCTCTGTAAACACAACTCAGTCGGTTTACATAGCTTTCTGTTACTTCGCCTGAAAGACGTCAACGCATTTAAAAGTCCTTTTCCTCAGCACATTCACTTCTGTGCACAAAACTACATTATGTGTTTGCTGACTGTACATACACCTCAGAAGTGCCAGATGCTGTCAGGTCAGTACATTTGGAGCTTTCTTATGAGCAGATGACACTTTGGTTCTGCAGCCAGAGTTCGACTGGCGTTCTTAGAGCTCATCGTAACTGCTCGATTATGAGCCGCGACAGCGGTGCAGTTCAACGGAGAAGAGGAAACACGCTTTCCTCCATGAGTGGTTTAACGTAGCAGCTCGTTGTGGTAACTCGGAGCTCAAGGAGAGGCCGAGCATCAGCAACACACGGTGCTCTTCCAAACTGACGTGCATTTGTCTGAGCGTGCTTCAGCAACGGGTCGTTTCAAATTTACAGTGGAAAGGAGAGGCACCTTCTCAGCTCAAAGTAGAAGAAACCTTCTCGTTTTCTTTAACTCGTTCCATCTTTAACGAATCACGCTGCGTTCACTGCACCTCAGTTCAGTTGAAAAACAGTTGTTTGTGACGTGATCTGTCGTTTAATGTGTAACAAAAGGCTGACGGGGCAGAAAAACGTACATGAATGATGAGATGTAGGAAAAGATGGAGGAACAGACGTGACGGGCTTTCAAGCACAATCCACCGACCAAGGAGGAAACACATCGACTCTATTTATAAGGAGGCTGACAAGACAAAATGACAACACCTGGACTGGAGACAGGTGCAACAGGAGCTGAACAAGGAAGAAAAACACTGGGGAGTGCAAGAAGCATAAGGACCGAAGAAATGACAGGACAGAACAGATTCCCACAGTTTGGGTAACAACAATGATTTTAAATACACAAACCATCATACTCTGACCTGAGCAGGAAAAAAGATGTGTAGATCTTCAAACGTCCCTCTGTGTCAGGGCAGGATGTGATGTTTCCTTGGATTGTCCTGTAAGGCTTGCAGGAGTTTCACCTGCCTTCCTTCATCGTGCATCCCATGTATTTGAAACCATTTTATTCAGTTTATAAACTTTTACTCCTAAACTCTCAAAAGTATCCAACAAAGTTCAGTCAGGTCACCTGGACAGTTTATTCTTTGTTGTTGTTGTTGAGACTTTTTTTTCCTGCATCCAAAGAACTTCATCAATCCAAAGAGCCACAAACAAACTCAGTCCCGCAAGCAGCACACTCCCATAGTCAGTTTGCTGGTGATAAGATTGTTTCTGTGGTCCGCCCTCTCCCCCGTCGACTCCTCTGAGGCAGCCGTAGCTAAAGTTCATGCTCAATAATCCAGGTAGAAACTCCAACAAAGTTCAGTCACTCAATCAAATGCTTGTGGGACTGAGTTTGTTTGTGGCTCCTCAGATTGATGAAGTCCTTTGGATGAAGGATGAAACGTCTCAACAACAAAAAAATAATCTGTCCAGATGACTGACTGAACTGTTTTGGATTTTAAACTTGGATTATTGTGACCTTTGATATCTCATAAGTATATTTTCAGCTTTGTCTCCCACACGATGGTTTGTAACATAAACCAGGATTTATCGAGGAACCTCCCGGTGATGGTTTATGAAAACATTGCGTCATGTTTTCTCTGAACAGACTGGGCGAGCTTGGAGGTTTGAAAGCTTTGGCAACATGTGGGGCTCTTTCCTGGCTTTCTCAAGTCCATTTTGTTCCGTGTGGTACGGTTCTTGGTATTTTTCAGGTGTGTCCAAGTTTTGCAACCATCTTTTCTTGGGTTGGACATGAAAAACTCGCTGGAATGCTGCTGATTCTTGCCTTTAAGCTGCTGTATTCATTCATCTGCTCACTACAGACTCATGTTTGGGCTGCTGTTTAACACACCATATTATTTTACACTATTAGTGTTTAGTGTATATCTTAGATCCTTGTATACAGTTTCTTTTGATACTTTATATTTTTGCTACTTTTGGGTGTAACTGAGACCTTGAGTACACAATTTCATTCCACCTCATGTACCACATGTGATGCGAATGACAAAAAAGAACATTGAACTTTGGAAGAACAATTTCTGAGCAAAACGTTTTATCGTAAACTTGAAAAGTATATACTGTCACAAGCACTTCCAACTACAAAGGAGATTTAGGGCCACGCTAAGAAGAAAAAAAAACATTACGAATGAGAATACAGTCATAGTACGAGAATAATGTTGAAATATTACGAGAATAAAGTCAAAATAATACAAGAATAAAGTCATAGTATTACCAGAATAAACTTGTAGTATTACCAGAATAAACTCGTAATATTACCAGAATAAAGTCGTATTATTACAAAAATAAAGTCGTACGAGGATAATGCTGAAATAATACAAGAATAAAGTCCTAATATTACCAGAACAATGTCCTAGTATTACCAAAATAAAAGCCTAATATTACCAAAATAAACTCGTAAATTACCAGAATAAAGTCGTATTATTACAACAATAAAGTTGTGCGAGGATAATGTTGAAATAATACAATAATAAAGTCCTAATATTACCAGAATAAACTAATATTATTACCAGAATAAACTCATAATACAGGTAGTCCTCGACTTAAGGCGCCCTTGACTTACGGCAACTCAGACTTACGAACGGGTTTGCGGCGCAGTATAATGAGTTCAGACTTACATTAAAATCGAGTTACGAACAGTTTTTAGGTACGGAACCCGTTCGTAAGTCGAGGACTACCTGTATTACCAGAATAAACTCATAGTATTACCAGAATAAACTCATAGTATTACCAGAATAAAGTTGTAATATTACCAGAATAAAGTCGTAATATTACAACATTGAAGTTGTATGAGGATAATGTTGAAATAATACAAGAATAAAGTCCTAATATTACCAGAATAAAGTCCTAATATTACCAAAATAAAGTTCTAATATTACCAGAATAAAGTCATATTATTACAACAATAATGTCGTACAAGGATAATGTTGAAATAATACAAGAATAAAGTCCTAATAATACCAAAATAAACTCATAATATTACCAGAATAAAGTCCTAATATTACCAGAATAAAGTCATAATATTACAACAATAAAGTTGTACGAGGATAATGTTGAAATAATACAAAAATAAAGTCCTAATATTACCAGAATAAAGTCCTAATATCACCAGACTAAAGTCCTAATATTACCAGAATAAAGTCATATTATTACAACAATAATGTCGTACAAGAATAATGTTGAAATAATAC
Organism: Hypsolebias martinsi; assembly: GCA_031762355.1. Lineage (NCBI taxonomy): Eukaryota > Metazoa > Chordata > Actinopteri > Cyprinodontiformes > Rivulidae > Hypsolebias > Hypsolebias martinsi. Next base: position 31,214,802 of record JARVGQ010000474.1, on the reverse strand, counting down.
AAGAATAAAGTCCTAATATTACCAAAATAAACTCATATTACCAGAATAAAGTCCTAATATTACCAGAATAAAGTCGTAATATTACAACAATAAAGTTGTACGAGGATAATGTTGAAATAATACAAGAATAAAGTCCTAATATTACCAAAATAAACTCATAATATTACCAGAATAAACTCATAGTATTACCAGAATAAAGTCGTATTATTATCAGAACTCCAACATGAAAAGTTCATCTTACAACTGCGGTAAAATGATGATTGTTGACATCGGTTGTACAATAGCAGGGGCCTTATGCACTGAGGCATTGAGGCATTGCAGTTAATGTCTGCATTGAGGGATTTAGCGGTGACATAATGTGGATGGAGGCATATTTCACAGTGACCCAAAAATGATCACAGACATCTTCATAAACAGAGTGACTCGAATTGGCAGCTGTCCACAGCAGGCGCGAGCCGACCCAAGAAGGTATTACAACTTTATTCTCCTAATATTATGACTTTTTTTTCTCATAATGTAATTTTTTTTTCTTAGCATGCCCCTAAAGCTCCATCATACCCAACTTTCTCATGCCTAAAGTTTGAATTATAAAAAGAAATTGTTGACAAGTTTCTCAAGGGATGTTGGTTTTATGGCTTTCGGTGCAGAAAGAGCTTTGGCCTCAGGTTCTTAAGTGTTCTCTAAAGAGTGCGTGTCTCTCAGTCCCACTTCAGTCCGAGCTGTAGTTCAAATATGCTCAGTGTTTCTTCATGTGCTGCGTGGGAGGGCGTGGTGCAGGCCTGGGGAGCAGGAGTCAGCAAGCACAGCTCCAGGCCTCATAAATACGAGGAACGAGTGAGGAGGAACACTTGCATTCCTCTGCTGGCAGTTTGCCATTCTTTCCTCTTCCTTTAGCGGTGGAATGCTTTGTTTTAACACTCTGTCTGTTCCCCTGTTCTTCAGCCACGCCTTCCCATTTAAACCTCTCCAAACTGCAGATTAATGGACGGGAATGATGTGCAATCTCACAGAAGTTGGACGATGCAAACCTTCAAACTTCCTTTGATGTGTGAAACAAGACGACTAATCCTGCTGGCCTTGTGCAGCAACTGTTTCATGATTTCTTGTTTGTGCAGCGTCTACCTCCCTCTGTTGTTGGAGCAAGACAGATTAGTCATGGCTGAGCATCATGAAACTCATAGCAGCCGTGTGGCCTCACATCGCTGATGAAACACAATGAAAGGAGACGACGCGGTGCGAGTGCAAACCAAAGCATCATTTCCTTGATTTCACGACTGATTTGTTTTGAGCTGTTGAATCAGGGGGGCCCTCAGAGATATGTCATGACCCCTCCTGTCTGATCCAGCTGGGTTGTGACTCCCACACTTGGCTGTTAGTCGTCAAATCCTGTTTGTGTTGCTTGTAAGAGTCTCCAGGGACCTGCCGCTGGTTCTGAGGTTGCTTCATGTGCTGATGTTGCGTCTGTTGGTAATCCAGGGTTGTGACACTTTAACAACTTTGTGGTACTTCACTAGGCTGAACGTGCGTTGGCACGCCTCCTTGTAAGGAGGATCTAAATTTAATTAGCTCGTCTAATAATAAAACATTTGAGTTTTTCCACTCTGAGATGATGACGTCTGTTTCCAAGTAACTAGAATGCATTTTTTTTTTTTATTATGGAAAAGTTATTTATACTTCAGTTTTGTTCTCTTTGTGAACCATTAAGTGACTCCTGGTAACTAATTAAAGCTTATTTTAATAAGGAAGGAAGAATCTTTTCAAATTAAAAGCCTATAGCATTCCCTGAAGGAATACGTATCCCTCGCCATCTTTGCTGTCAGTCATCGTCACGCGATAATGTCACGTGTTGTCCGATGGGGCAGCAATCAGAGCGAGTGTTTGCCATGACTCTAAGCTACTACCGCACCAAGTTTTAGCTCGACACATGCACAGTTTAAGGAGTTTTAGTCTTTTTTGTGTTTGCTATAAGGTTGATTAGCTGTGGCAGCCATCTTGAACTGAATTGCCACATGACAATGAGCGGTGGTGCCATGGTCGTCAGGAGGGTTTGAACCCTGAACGCAAACAGGACTCAAGAGGCTAAAAAAAAAAAATAATAATAATAATAATCTACCGTAATTTTCGAACTACTGAGTGCACCTGAATATGAGCTGCACAAACTAAATTTTAAAAAGACAAAAAATTAAATAAATAAAAGTGTACATATATAAGGCACACTTGTGTATATGTTGTGGATGTTCACGTTGTAACATGAGATATTTACACCAAAAGATTTTTTTTTTAACTTTTTATTAAATACGTACCGGTAACACTTATGGGACTGAGTTTGTTGTGGCTCCTCAGACTGATGAAGTCCTGTGGATGAAGGACGAAATGTTTCAACAAAAATAAAAACTGTCCAAAGGGCCTGAATGAACTTTGTTGGATTTCTTTTTACCTGGATTGGTGCAAAAGTTGAACCGGGGGTTGACCGGCGACCCTCCGATCACAGGACCACCCTCTCTAATTCCCCTCAAATAATAATAATAATAACAATAATAATAATCATAATAAATCTATTCAATTCAAAAATACTTTATTAATCCCAAAGGGAAATTACGTGTTGTTGTAGCTCATCATCCTGGTTCCATTCAAGAGTTGTTAGATGCAGATAGCTGTGGACAGGAAGGATCTCCTGCAGTGAACCTGAAGAATCTGGCCACAGATCCCGATCCGTCCACCCGGATCCAGCTTGCTGTCAGATCCGGCAGGCCGCCTCCTGGGCAGCAGGACTGCCTGAATGCTGGACAGAATTCTTCCCTGAGCGATGGCCACTCCTCCCAGCAGTCTGCTGAGCTCCTTGGACAGACAGCTGAAGGTGGCGGGGGATGATCCCAGTCCTCTCGTGGTCACAAGTCGAGTTTCCCAGCAGCTCCAGGATCTCGGCAGTCAGGTGGTCGAACACCGCCGACAGGTTGATGGGAATTCATCCACGGCGCCTCCTTTTCAACTCATTTGGGATTTGAGGCTGTAGTTGAGATATTTGAGCTTTTGAGATGTTAATCAGCTGCTCCTGGTTGTAAAAAAAACAAAACAAAAAAAAACTTTGTTGCCATGGTTACGTAACATAACAAATGCCCCAAAGTAAAACGTTTCCGTAAAAATCCTTCCAGCTCCGCAGCGTCCGATACCAGAGGAAACAATCATCCAAAAAAGTGATTTACATCCAGAAAAAAGAGGAATTAAAGTTTTCAAAAGCAATCACTCAGAATAAAAGTAACAGATACCGTACCATTTTATTTATAGAGCACTTAAAACAGCGACGAGGCCAAAACCAAAGTGCTGCACAAACAAACAAACAGCAGGCAACATACACAACGAAGTACAAAAACAGAATATAGACATAAAATCATCACAGATAATAAATATAACGCCCAAACACAGATCATCTGGAGTTGAAAGCAACAGAATAGTAGTGAGTCTTTAAATGGGATTTGAAAACCGAGAGGGAGGGGCCTGTCTGACGAGCAGAGGTAACTCATTCCAGAGTCTTGGACTTGATACAGAGAAGACCCTGTCACCTCTGCGCTTAAGACAAGTTCCTGGAACTGTGAGAAGTAACTGGTCTGCTGACCTCAGAGCACGTGGTGGAACATACGGGTGTAGCAAATCAGAGAGATGGGGGTGGGGGCAGACTGTGTAGACATACAGGAGAATTTTGAACTGGATTCAAAGATGAACCAGTAGCCAGTGCAGGGAGGTCAAGACTGGTGTAATGTGCTCTCTTTTGCCTGTACTGGTTAAAAATCAGGCTGCTGCGTTCTGGACCAGTTGTAGTC
>JARVGQ010000474.1:31161074-31173630 GCA_031762355.1 Hypsolebias martinsi | reverse complement strand
CCGGGGGTTTATCATTTCAGATTTTTCTTTTCTGCTCAAAAGACAGAAAATAAGACGAAGTACAGAACTGCTTCAGCGCGGACAGACGGAGAAGGACTGCTGAAGGCCTCGTACCCCACACGCTCTCTCACGCCCGTGCATGAGCCATCCTGGCCCAAAAGTGGTCAGAACCTCCCGAGCCCAAACGTTTTGTTCGCTCTCATCTCCCTGAAGTTAAAGAAGAAACGCCAGCCTGGGTTCGTGTTTGGAACATCGAATGGCTCCGGCGCCGTACCCAGCTCCAAACCAGTTTAAACTCCAGACCCAGCTCCAAACCAGTTTAAACTCCAAACCAGTTTAAACTCGAAACCAGTTTAAACTCCAGACCTGCAAACTGAGAAAATGCATCTTCACCCGTGCGCCCACATCGTCTGAAGCTCCTGTGACCAAAGCTTTTAACTTCCAGCTGGTGGCAGTGTTCCACCTCAGATTTTATAAAGATGGTTGTAGTTGTGCTACTTGACTCAGAGTGGAAACTGCTGAGGATTGAAACCCCCCCCCCCACCCCTTTTTTAACTTTTTTTTAGCAAAAAGAATGATCAGTTTTAAAAAGTTCATAGAGTTGCCTTTTAATTGGAATTGTTTTGGTTGACCCCGCCCTCCTGATTCCATGAACACATATTTATTTAGGTATGTTTGAATTTATTTTTGGCCAATAAAATGCAAGGGACTGGTTTACCTAAAAGTACTGTTGTGAGGGGAGAATGGGCCTTAGCAAAAAGTTGCATAAATCATTAAATACTATTGGTTAAAATGTGTTTGTTGTTCTGTGCGCCTGGGTTTCGTATCGGTTTTCTTTAATGACGCAGAAGCAGACGTGAAAACGAGCTGAACGGCAGCTAAAAGTTAACTGTGGTGAAATTAAAGCTTTACAGAAGGAAAACGGTCGCTCTGTGGAACGTATATAAAATTAAAACGTTTATCAATTCTAAAACAAATGCACATAAGTTGTAGCCATTTTAATTCAACCTTAAAAACGTTACGTTGATGTGAATGACTCTCAGCTACTACCACATCCAGTTTGAGCTCCGTCTGTTAGACTGATTGTGTTACAGCTATTTTTGTGTTAGCCTTTGTTCGTTAGCGGCGGTGGCCATCTTGGAGTGGATTGTGTCCATCGTTCATAGCGTGAATGTTTATGAAGCATTCACACTGTTGTGATCCATTTTTCTTCCGTACATTTTTCTGCATCTTTCTCGTTCCACAGTGTCTGTGCTTTTTCAGCAAATCCTTTTTTCAAAACGTTTGGCTCTTTCAGGACAATCCTGCTGTGACTTTTGGCTTTGATGCAACTTTTTTGTTTCACATTCACCGTTTCTGCCACTTCTTTTCTCATAGAAAATGAACTGAGTTCATTTTCCATCCTTCAGATCTTTAGAGCTGTTTCCAACCTTTTACTGCTCCTTTCACGTTTTGTTCTGCTTCAGCTTCCTTGTGCTAACTGAAACTTTTTTCAGCTAATTTCAGCTGTTTTGTGCTCCTTTCTGATGCTTTCTGTTAACTACAACATCTTTCTGCTTTTTCCAACTTCTTTCTGCTAATTTCAGCTCGTTGTGCAACTTTCAGCTTATTTCTGCAAGGCTCAACTTTTTTGTCTTTTTCTATTTAACTGTTTTATGCTAATTTTAGCTTTTTTCAGCTAACTTTTTTTTTTTTTTTTTTTTAAGCTCATTTCAACTTTTTTCATCCTAGTTCAGAAAAAATGTTCTGTTAATTTAAGCTTCTTTTTTTTTTTTTTTTTTTTTGCCTTTTAGCTACTTTTCAGCCTTTTTCATTTTTATTTTTTTCAAATACCTTTTTTTGTGTGTGTGCTGGTTTTTGCTTTCTTCTGCTAGTTTAGGCTTGTTCCATTTCAGATACATTTCAGCATGTTTTTAGCTGTTTCTCAGCAAGTTCTTCTGCATTCACGCTGCATTTTTGCAGAATTTCACTAAAATGTGTCCAATAATTAGATATTTTTCTGACAGATATTGCACAGTTTGTAGCTCACAGCACGTGTTGTGGATCACTCTTAGCTACTACCACACTAAGTTTTAGGTTTGTGTAAAATTAAATCAGTTAAGGCATTTTTTTAATCAGTTGCAATTAGTACCGTAGTCATCTTAAATCGGGTCGACGCCAAATGTTTTCTATTTGTAGCTGCACATTCGGCTGTTATTACCTGAATGTGTCGTTACAATCCGCCCAGTGGTTCGTGAGATATTTTGCTAACAGACGGAGGTTGGCGCTGCTCGGTTCGCTGATCAGACGGAGCTCTAGCGGCCGGACCCGGCAGCAGCTTTCTGTCGGCCTCTTCCTCCTCCTGAGCGAAAACCATCGGCCAGTGGCTGCTCCACTTTCTTTTTCCGTCCTTTTCTTTTTCTTTTTTTTTTTTTTCTTCCTTTCTTCTCGTCTTTGGTTGTTTTTTGTCCGCGCGCGCGAGCATGCAAAGCAACGAGCGACACCGAAGCCAGAGTCCAGGAGCGGCGTCATGGACGAACCGGCTGCTTTTCGTCTCCAAATGCACTTTATATTTATTCATCTTGAGTCTGGAGCTGAAGAGGAGCGACGCGGGTGAGGAGACACGCAAAAAAAAAAAAAAAAAAATCACTTGCACCGTTTCTGTCCCGCACAAGTGGGGAAAATCGGGAGGACATTGAACGTATCACGCATGCCTTTGTTTAAAAGCGGTGCTGCGTTTAAAAACTACTTTTAAAAAAATGAAGCGTTTGTGAGCTAAAAGTCCGAGCGGCGAGCGAAGCCAGATGTGGAGACAAACGAGGGGAGGAGGGAAGAAGCTCCAGGCTTTGGTTTTAATCTTCGCTCGAGCACAAGTTTTTATTAAAAGAGGAGAAAAAGAGCGGACACTTTATGATTGTTGTTGTTCAGATGGGGTTTGGGGTTGAATTCTGAAGCGACGCTTCGTTCCCTGGGGGCAGATGTGACCTGTGCATCCTCTGTCATTAACACATCCTGACCAGCTACCAGGCGTTCACACATTAAAACATGAATAAACCTTAAAAATGGAAATGATGGACTGAAACACTTTTGGCTGTTCAGTACTGGATCATTTTGTTTCACTAAACACTGATCCATGTACTTGTACTTTACAAGGGTACTCATAGTTAATACAATTATTAAGCTGGCTCACCGGTGGGTGCCTCATTAAAAACAACAAGGATTTGTGTCTTGCCAAATAGTGGTCCAACATTTATCTTAATTTATAATATTTGTCGGAATTCGTCACATTTTAAACGTGTGTCAAACTGAAGGCCCGCAGGCCAAATCTGGCCCTCGCTACCAGTTGACCTGGCCCTGAAAGCTACTACAGTATATTAAATGTCTTAGTGGTATAGTCTACAACGTGATACTTGGCATGTGGAGTATACCCACTAGGAAGGCTTAAGAATTTCAGTTTACCCACTTAAAAGTGCCCAGTGACACATGACGTATCATTAGGCACGTGTCATTGATATGTACGGCAGTTAAACGCATCCGTAATTATCTGTATGCATCGCTTGTAAATTAACATTTGCTTATCCAGGGAATTATTGTATAATTCTGTACTTATTACTTAATACTTGAACATGCTTTGCTTTGATACTGTTTTATAAATTCTATGTTTTTAATACAAAGCCAGCTGCTGTACAAAGTTTGTTCATTTATTCAAATATAATCATCAGAGAAATTTGGAAATGTTCAATATGTTTAAAAAAATTGACGAGTACATTGTATTAACCAGAGTAATTTGGTTTCTAAGCGCAGTATACGGACTGACCGCGGTAAAGTTACTGGTAGTTTTACGTTGGATGTTGCACATTTGCGCTCCGTGGCTTCAACGGCGTCTAACGCAAAACGAACTTTACCGCAATATACCCACTGCACAAATATAGACTACACCACTGATTAGAACTGGTCCGCTAATTTGTGACTCATTAGCGTACTAAGTGTGGACTTCTCTTGGGACCAATCTCAAAACTTCCCTTTTTTTTCCCTAAAGTCTTGTAGAAAATAGTTTTTATTCAATTAAATTATATTTTGAACAAGAATGGATTTTTTTAGCGCTTTCATTCTGGTTTTAAACAATTACACAGCACTGAAACAGCTTTAGTAATGGTTTGTAACAACATTCTCTTAGCAAATGATTCTGCTCAGTTGTACTCCTGGACCTTGCTGCTGCTGTTGAAAACAGTACATGTATCCTCATATCACAGTTAGAACACTGGGTTGGGATTACTGGTGCAGCATTAGAATGGTTCCGTTCTTATCTTGAGTGACAGGAGCGTTTGTGTCAATGTTGGTAATAGTGTGTCTGCTTCAGTGCCAGTTTCCTGCAGAGTTCCGCAGGGCTCGATTCTTGGACCCCTTCTGTTTCCACTGTATCTGCTCCCTTTGGGGTATATCCTGAGGGAAACGTGGTCTTTCTTTTCAATGCTATGCTGATGACTGTCAGATTTATCTGCCGTTAAAACCCAGTAGTTCTGGCTCCAGTCACCCTCTGATGACATCAAGGCATGATGGCTTCATTTTTTTTAAGTTTCAATGATCAGAAAACTGAAGTCATTGTGTTTAGCCCTAGCTCAACCGCTGTCTCTGTTTCTGTAAGCCTTGACTCTCTTGAGCCATATCTTTTAGCAGTCTGTTACAAATCTTGAGATGGTTTTAGACACTGGATTTTAGTTTAATAAACAAATCAACTATGTTCTGCAGGAGAGAAAGCTTCTAGACAGATAGCTAAGCTGTAGTCTGTGTTGACCTAATCTGACCTTGAAAAATGAGTCCATGCCTTCATGGCAACTCGACTTGATTACTGTAACGCACTTTATGTTGGGGTCAGTCAGGTCTCCCTTTCACGTCTCTAGCTCGTCCAAAATGCTGCAGCTCGGCTCTTAACAGGGATTTGTAGGTTTGATCACATCTCACCGGTTTTGTCCTCCCTTCATTGGCTCCCTGTACGTAACAGAATAGATTAAAAATTTATCCTGTTGACCTTTAAGTGCCTAAATGGACATGCACCGTCATATCTCTCTGACCTACTTCAACCATATGTTCCTTCTCGAGCACTGAGATCATCTGACCAGCTGCTTTTGGTTGTGCTAAAAACCAGGCTGAAGCTCAGAGGAGATTGTGCTTTTTCTTTCATGAGCCCTAAACTCTGGAACAATCTGACCCCACGCCACGTCACTTCCTGTTGTTAAACTTAAAAACACTCATTTTTAGACCTTTAAAACCGTGTGATTTGATTTAGTATTTTATTCTTCTGTTTTCATGTTTTTCTTTTGATGCTTTGGATGCATTACACTTATCTGAATAAATCAAAGCTAAGTGCTTGATTTTACAAATTAGCAAGCCTGCTTTCAGTGTACGAACGAATCTTATAACCGTTATATCGATGCTCATCTAATGTTTTATAAAAATGTTCACCGACTCATAAATATTCCATTTGTAAAGCCGTGATAAATATTTTACCGGAGCACTTTATTAATCTCAGTCAGGGAATGTTTCTTGTTGCAGCAACGGACAAAAAGTACAATAGCTAGAAAAGGATGCAAAAAAACAAAATAAAACAATGGAAATATTAATAAAAATGTGCAAAATAATAATCAAACTGTGCAGAATAGACATTAACGGTGGAAATTATGATTAGAGATGTAAAAACATGTAACATTAGATTAATATAAACCCTGAGAAAAGTCTGATTGCTTTATTTTACAGGACGTTAGAAGAGCTTAAATCATTGTTTTATTATGAGGCTCATTATCTTAACCAAACCTGACATGGCGGGATTTAGACGCCAAACGTGACAATATCCGACCGAACCTTTGAGTAGAAATGACTTAGGCTACCTTTAAACTCTTCATCAGCATGGATAAGAATCTTTTTTTAAATCTTGATTCAGCAGAGGAAGCTACAGATTAGTTTTATGAAACTGTCTCTTTGGATTTGTCATGAAAATAGTTCTGTGTCCAGTGCGCTGCTGTTTAACCTTGAAAACCCGTGAGATTGCCGCGGTGAGTTTTCCATCAGCCCGTTAGGACAACAGGGATGTGTTTAGTTGTCTCTGAATGCCTGAGGAGAAAGATTGTTGCAACACCACCTGGTTCCAGGGGAATTTTATTCTAATAGAAAGAAATTCAAGTTTAAAAGGCCAAGAAAATGGCCTGATCAGCCCATTACAGATTTAAAATCAGTTTTTATGTTTTATTGTTCCAAGGAGGAGGAAAAAAGCAAAAAAAAAAATTGTTTAGCGTGTTCTCACTCCTAATTAACAGCTAAACTCGAGCTGCGATGAAATGTTGATTTTTTTTTTTGTTCCGATTTTAAATTTTGACACGTTTCCAGCAGTTGCACTTTCTTGTGCCTCTGATGCTCTTTGAGCCGAAAGCCCTTCTCCCTCTCCACCTCTCCATCGTTCTTCTCAGATAAGGTCCAGTTTATCTGCAATTTGCTGAAAAAGCCAAACAAAAGCTAAAATTAGTAGAATATATAAAAACCAGAATATGCAAAACTGTACAACAAAAAGGCTAAACCGTAGCTAAAAACAAAACAAATCAGTTGCCAAAGCTAAATGTAGCAAACTGTAGCCAAAAACTACAACAATCAAAACTGTAGCTGAGGCAAAAAATATCAAACTCATGCTAGAAGCTAAATGTAAAAAACTGTAGCTAAAAAGTAGAATCAGCTAATCTAGTTGTAACTTAAAATTAACAAATTTGTAGCTAAAAGCATAATTGATCAAAGAGTTGCTTAAAGCTAAATGTACCAAAACTGTGGCTAAAAATGAAAATGAATAAACTTTAGCTAAAAGCTAAACTCAGCAAAACAGTAGCTAAAAGCTAAAATTATGTAGATGGGTTAAAAACAAAATTTTTTATACAAACTAGCTAAAAGCTAAAATCAGCAAAAGAGAAGCTAAAAGCTAAAATTATATAAACTGTAGCTAAAAGCTAAAATCAGCAAAACAGTAGCTAAAAGCTAAAATTATGTAAACGGGTTAAAAACAAAATATTTTATATAAACTGTAGCTAAAAGCTAAAATCAGCAAAACAGTAGCTAAAAGCTAAAATTATGTAAACAGTAAGAAAAAGCAAACTCTATATAAATTGTAAGCTAAAAAAATCATCAAAACGGTAGCTAAAATCTAAAATTATATCAACTGTAGCTAAAAGCAAAATCAGCAAAACAATAACTAAAATATTAAACTATATTTACAGTAGCTAAAAGCTAAAATGATCTAAAATGTAGCTAAAAGCTAAAATTATATAAACAGTAGCTAAATGCTAAAATCAGCAAAACAGTAGCTAAAAGCTAAAATCATGTAAACTGTTAGAAGAAGCAAACTATATAAACTAAGCTAAAATCATCAAAAAGTAGCTAAAATCTAAAATTATAGTATCTGTAGCTAAAAGCTAAAATCAGCAAAACAATAACTAAAATGTTAAACTATATTTACAGAAGCTAAAAGCTAAAATTATCTAAACTAGCTAAAAGCTAAAATTATATAAACAGTAGCTAAAAGCTAAAATCAGCAAAACAGTAGCTGAAAGCTAAAATTACATAAACAGCAGGTAAAAGCAAAAAATATATAAACTAGCTAAAATCTAAAATCAGCAAAACAGTAGCTAAAAGCTAAAACTACATTTACTGCAGTTAAAAGCTAGAACTATATAAATTGTAGCTAAAAGCTAATAGGAACACGGAGACAGACAAGACTGAATGTATGCAGAAGCAGATTTCAGAGAAAATTATTTTTTAAGTAATTTGAGGAGATCTCAATGTGTTTCTGAGGAGAAAATATTTATAAATAAAGTTGAATAACTCAAAAAGTAACAAATACTAAAAGTCGCAGCGTCTTATTTCTGACTGAGCTGAACTTTCTGGTTATTAATGCTTTAAACCACATTAAGTACATAGATGTAGTCTGCAAAAATAAATAAATAAACTTTACACAGGAAAACATTTGTATAAATGCTGACTCAGCATTCACAAAAAAAAAAGTTAAAAATAAAACGTCACTAAGTCTTTATAAAAATAAAATGTCACTAAGTCTTTATTACTTGGCTTTAATAGCAGGTGATGCTCAACGCTCCATCAGAGAGTGGGATAGTTGGAAGTTTGTAAACCGTCAAATGTTTAAAACTTTAAAAGTTTTTTTTTAATTATTATTATTAGTTGAAAACTCAGCACAACTGGTAGAGCTGCTGCCTCTCAGCGAGAAAGTTGCCGGTTCAAATCCCGTTCCGGGGGCCTTTCTGGGTGGAGTTTGCATGTTCTCTCCGTGCATGCGTGGGTTTTCTCCGGGTGCTCCGGTTTCCTCCCACAGAACAAAAACATGCATGTTAGGCTGATTGAAGACTCTAAATTGACCCTAGGTGAGAGAGAGAGAGTGAATGGTTGTTTGTCTCTGTGTCCGTGTGATGGACTTGCGACCTGTCCAGGGTGTCCCCCGCCCCTCGCACAGTGATTGCTGGACATGGGCACCAGCGACCTCCGTGACCCAAAATGGAAGAAGCAGGTAAAAGATAATGGATGGATGAAAACTCAACGGTCCTGAGGAGGTTTCAGGAATATGTGCCCGACAGACGCTGGCGTCTCATAACGTTTGTTTCATCTCCTCTCTCTTGTCGGAAACTGCCTTCAGCGATGAAGGGATGCAAACGGAAGTGACAGGCGTGAAGAGGAGGATGAGCCGACGGCAAGAGAGCTGTTGTGGTTTAACTTCAGCTGATTCAAGTAAATCTGAGGAGTTTCCTCACATCAAACATCCGGTCGGCTCCCGTCCAGACTGAATTAATTCCCTTCAGAGTTCAGGCTCTCCGGTTGTTCCTGACTTCATCTTGTGTTCACGCACTTAGAATTAAAAGAACTCGTTTAATTTTAATATATTCTTATTTGTATCCTCCGACAGATCCTTCTGGTGCTGAAGTAAAACCTTTCATTTTCTCTAATATGCTGAGTGACTACTGAAGAAGTTGAAACTGAGCTGTTAGAGCTCAATGAAGCTCAACCCCACACCCCCACCCTGCTAAGAGCTCAATATCACAAAGGCTGATGAAATGTAGCAAAAAGTTAGGTAAAAACAGAAAGTATGAGGCCAGCTATGTAGCAGAACAGTCACCCAAAGCTAAAAGTATCAAAAGACTAGCTTCAAGCTAAAAGTATTTTAACAGGCTAGCTAAAAGGAGTAGAAAAGCAGCTAAAAACTGAAAATATGATGAGGCCAGCTAAAAGCTACAAGTGCATAACAGTCACTAAAAGCTAAAAGTATCAAAAGACTAGCTTCAAGCTAAAAGTATTTTAACACGCTAGCTAAAAGGAGTAGAAAAGCAGCTAAAAACTGAAAATATGTTGAGGCCAGCTAAAAGCTACAAGTGCATAACAGTCACTAAAAGCTAAAAGTATCAAAAGATTAGCTTCAAGCTAAAAGTATTTTAACAGGCTAGCTAAAAGGAGTAGAAAAGCAGCTACAAACTGAAAATATGATGAGGCCAGCTAAAAACTACAAGTGCATAACAGTCACTAAAAGCTAAAAGTATCAAAAGACTAGCTTCAAGCTAAAAGTATTTTAACAGGCTAGCTAAAAGGAGCAGAAAAGCAGCTAAAAACTGAAAATATGATGGGGCCAGCTAAAAGCTACAAGTAGCAGAACAGTCGCTAAAAGCTAAACGTATCAAAACAGCTAAAAGTATTTTTAAATGCTAACCAAAAGGAGCAGAAAAGTTGCAAAGTGTGCAGAAGTTATGATTGCAAAAATGTACAGAAAAATAAAAAAACAAGTAAACAACAACAACAAAACTGAATCACAAATAAAAGTATTAAAAATTTAATAATTTCATTGTTGCTGTTTTATTTTAACTGATTGCATTTGTTAAAAATAGGACGCAACATGTCGCTCAGTCATCTGACCCATCAAATGAGCGAACGCTTCCTCCGAACAACAAGCGGTCTGTTGCTTCATCTTCCTTTAGGTTGTTCCAGATGTTTAGATGTTTCTGTGAAAGCAGAGCAACCAAAGATCCGAGTGAACTGGAGCTCCAGAACTTCCTCTGGTCTCACACGAGCCTGCTGAGAAGGAATGCTGAAGCTCATCCTTTCCTCTCACTTTGTAGAAGAGAGGGAGGACCTGTTCATTTTGGAAATGATCCCTTAAACCTTTAGAAGCTGAAGTCGTTGCCAAACCTTTGACCTGTAAATCACCCTGGCCTAAAGAAACATCTGACGGGATGCATGACAATTACGTATCGTTGAAGGAGAAGCATGTTGGGCTTCTTTTCTAAATTCCAGACATTGTGACTCAGCTTCAGCTGAAGATGGATGGATGTTGGATGGCTGGATTGATGGCTGGCTGGATGGATGGATGGATAAACATGTGGGTATGAGAATCAGGCTCTTTAACGTCAGAAAATGGTTCCAATATTTTATATTTTGTTGTATGAACTGTAGAAAGAGAAGAAAAGAAAACCAAGATAAAAATAAATGTTAAAGCTATGTTAATCATTAGGATCACCATGGTAACCACACACCTGTGTCTCTCACTCCCTGACTGTGCAGAAGCAGCCAAATAAATTTGAAGAAAAATAAAAAAATCAGGGACTAAATAGCATGAATGTTGACTTGGCGTTCACACAGTTTCATTGTCTTGTCTTGTAATGCGTGTTAAAAATTACCATATTTTCTGGACTATAAGTCGATCCGGAGTGTAGGTCGCATCAGTCAAAAAATGCCTCACGAAGAGGAAAAAAACAATATATACATCACTTCGAAGTATAAGTCACAGAACTGGCCAAACTTTGAAAAAAAAAAAACGTGCGACTTATAGTCCGGAAAATACGGTAAGTTATTTTGAGATTCATAAACTAATATTTGCTGCATTTAGACAACGGCTACTTGCCTGAAACAAGTTCCAGTCAATTATCTGTGACATCGATCCACCCCTGACCTCCTAGCTGTTACCATGAACTTCTGTTTTCATCAATGGTATTGACTGCTGCTGCTTGTTTCCCTTTCCCTGCACAGCGCCGCCGGAGTCCAACGATTTCGCGTTTTACCTCGAGGAATACAAGTTGTGCCTCGGGGTTGTGAATGGCTCTGCGGGACTGGTGTCGTCCTGCGAGGAGCCCAACCAGCGCTGGAAGTGGGTGAGCCGGGGCCGCCTGTTCAACCTGGGCACGTCGCTGTGCGTGGGTGTGAACACCACCAACGCCACCTTCACCCTCAACGATTCCCCTCTGGCCCTGTACACGTGCGACCGAGAGCCCCCCCGGGTGCAGGGGACCTGGAACTGCGCTGATGTTCTGGATAAACTCAACAGCTTGAACCAGTTACCGTCGCTCCAGAACTTGTCTTTCACCTCCTCCGCTCTGAAAGTTTACGGGGATAATCAGGACCTGTGCTCCAAAACATATCAAGGTGGGCCTGACGTCAGTCAAACATGTTTTGATTCACATATTCATCATTATCCATTTTTATGTCATTTCTTATTCATTAGAGTTGGTGGGGGGGGGGGGTGTCAGATTTGGTTTAGACTGCAGGGATTTTCAGAAAATAGAAATATGAAAATGTTAGAGATGTTCTGTCTCTGTTACAAGTTACTACAGCAGCTCAGGAGGGACATTAATTTCATTTATTTATGTCTATAGCGCTTTACACAACCACGGTGATGGTGACCAAAGTGCTTAACAAAAACAACAATTAAAATGACAAGTTAAAAGCAAGAAAAAACAATAAAATAACAAAAAGAGAACCAGAAATCACATACCAAACACACAACAGCCAGGTTTTCCCTGCACTGAAACCTCTGGAAACAAGAGTGTAAAACATTCTCATCTTTTCATTGCAATTCACAATTTGTGCCACTAGATGTCAGTATATTTTCCTCGATGGACCTTTTTAATGGTTTTGCTGACTGTTGAAAGTGAAATGGTGAAAATAACCTCTAATAACTAATCAACTTTTGTAGTCAGCTCAATTTAAGATGGCTGGGAAAGCTAAGTAACATAATCAATGACAAAATTGGTTATAACTTGGTCAGTTTAGCAAATACTGAGTTAAAATTTGGTCTGAGCGTCCTCATCGGAACCATACTTGCAGCAGTACACGTCGCACCGCCGTATAAGTCGTGTCAGTCCAAATATGTCTAATAAAGTGGAAAAAAAACATAAATATATTGCATCCATTGTGCATCACCACTGACTACCTGGACATTTGGGCCAGTGTTGTCCCAAAAATCGATGGGCTGCCAAAAGGCGGTCGCGAGAGCGTGCACGGGATGACTTTACCAAGAATTTAACAAGATTAACCATTAAAAACAATTATTTGTTTGCTCGAAATTATAGCAAAGTTGTGTCTCAGTTGAACTCTTCCTTAGTAAATGCACTTTAATGGTCAAATCAGCTGCATTTTGCCACCCAGGCGAAATGCAGCTGATTTGACGTTTGCTCCAGGAGTTCTGGAGCGAGATGAGGGTGGCTTTGTATGGCAAGCCAAGTGTCTCATTAATAGCTACTTTTACCTATTAATGAGACACTTGGCTTGCCAT
>JARVGQ010000474.1:31144486-31154644 GCA_031762355.1 Hypsolebias martinsi | reverse complement strand
ACTCTCTCCCGTGCAGCTTTCCTCACCACCCTGTTAAAGAATGTCAGTGTCGACCTTTGGGTGGGGCTGACCTCCGACTCTATCGGCCATTTCCAGTGGACCAAATCTGGGCTGCTCAGCTTCACCAACTGGGCTCCCGGAGAGCCGCTCGACAACAGCGGGCCGCATCACAACAAAACGCCGGTATTTACAAACCGCCGGTCGATATGTCGTCCCTGTCTGTCTGTCGCTGCGCTGACGGTCTCGCTGCCGCCTCAGGGAAACTGTGTGGCGATGATCCACGGAAACCCAGAGAAGAGAACGGGCATGTGGGCCTCCCGGGCCTGCGAGATGGAGAGCAACGGCTTCATCTGTCAAAAGCAACAAGGTCCGAGCCTCGGCACCACCACGCTGCGGGTCCAAGCCAAAACAGAGAAGTAAATTGTTTTTTTCTGGCTTAAGATCAAAGTCTGCCTCCGGCTCCGGCCCTCATCCCCGCCTCCCTGTCGAAGCCCGTGGAGCTGGGCGGGGTGACGTACCGGGTCGTGAAGAAGCGCCTGGACTGGACCGGCGCCCTGTACCTGTGTGAATCTTTGAACGGGACCCTGGCCACAGTGACGGACCCCTTCCAGCAGGCTCACCTGTCGCTGCTCATCAACAGCCTGCACCAGCCCGCCTGGATCGCTCTCTACAACTACGGAGTGAGCCTTTGAGCTGTGCAGAAGTCTTCAGCCCCTCACTTCTTTAAAGTTTGCTTCGAAGGAGCTAGATTTGCTCGTAACTGTTTAAAATGGTCTTAAGAAATGCAGCTCTGGGCTTTCTGAAAGTAGTTTATTTTAGTTGATGACTTTGGCTGCTCTTCTACTCGTCTTCAGTCCAGTGCCTGTAAGACCACAGTAATGCAAACGGGATTTTTATTGTTGTGGTTTATGCCACTTAAAGCTGAAAATTATTCAAAAGCCTAAAAAGCTTCTTAAACTCAAAGGATAAACCTGTGTACTTGATATATTTTGGATTTTTAATTAAATAATTAAGACATTTCTTACCAGTGAACATCACTAAAACACAACTCAAATCCATGTTTTAACAGGAAAGTGTAAAAAAAAATACCCAAAGACAACAATCTGACTTATTTAAAACAATAATTTTGCAATTTTCCATTTTATTCAATTTATTCACAGACACATTCACAAAGAATCATAAAATATAATACATAACTGCAAGATAACAGTGCATGAATCAGGTCTCCAAAAAGCTATTTAAAGCTTCTAGAGGGAGCCTGGGTACATATAATTACATACACTTTGTAACATATTAATAATTACAACACAATAAATACATAATACATTCTTCATAAAAATTCCACATACAGATCATGTTACCTCTGATTAATCACTTCCAGGTCCTACCAATGATCTCAAGTATACAAACAAAGAAAGTTGGTCTTTTACTGTTTTTTGAAGGTGGAGATGAATTTCAACCCTTTTAAACTCTCGTCAAGCTCGTTCCAAATCTGTGGACCCTCCAAGAAAAGGTTCGACTAGTGGTTTTGGCTTCTATTTTTGGCGTAGATAAGTTGTTTTTTCCTGGTTTTATAAGTATGTTGTGGACCACTGATTGGAACGAGCTCAGTTAATTTATTAATATCAATCACAAGGTGATTCCTGAAAAGACATTATAGCTGACACCTTAATATCTGAAGGATTTATTAGGTTTTTTTTTTTCTTCTTAAAGAATAATTTCCAGATATTGATGTAAATAGTTCTTCAGTCCTGAGGTTGACTCAACTTTTCCACATCTTTAACTGCACAATGTGGAATATTCTGTCATGGTCAGGTAAAATAATTAGACTGAGAAAAGGGAAGAAGCTGCCAAAGTCCACGAGAAAACTTTAAAAAACTTTCAAAAGGCCCAGAGAACTGCAGGAGAGTCTGGATGCTTGAAAACAAAGTATAAAGAAGTCAGAGGTAGTTTGAAACTTTTGCACAATGTTTAACACATCACTTGTCTAAATACAGAGATGATTATTATATGTCTGTCAGGTTAAAAAAAAATCTTCCTTCTGTTCAGGGACGGAGCTTCACCTGGTTAGGTGATGAAGAGGTGAAATACTCCAACTGGAAAGACGGCGAGCCCAATCAGATGGCTGGATGTGGTCACATGACCACCACAGGGCAGTGGACCATGACTCCCTGTGATGCTAAACTGGAGGCCGCGATATGTCAGATTAATGGTATGTGTGCACGTATGCACGATGAAGAAGATGATTTCCACTCATAGCGTTTGTTCTCCTCCCGACAGATGAGCCTGTGAGTCATCAGTGGATCTACCCCGGACAGTGCCCCCACTCTGTGGGCGAGTGGGCCTGGGTGCCCTTCAGAAACCACTGCTACGCCTTCAACCTGCAGCTTCTCCGACTGCAGCAGGATGCACGCACGTCCTGCAGCAAAAGTACGGCAGCAACACACAGCGCCGACTGTACAGCCAAATAGAAAAATTGCATTTACTGCAAAAGCCTGCTGAAAAACAGCAGAAATTAGCTAAAAACATGCTGAAATGTAGCTGAAATGGAAGAACAAGCCTAAGTTTGCAGAAGAAAGCAGAAAGAACATATATTTGCTGAAATAGGTTTAATAAAGCCAAAGTTAGCACCAAAAAAAAAAAAACAGCTGAAAAGTATCTTAAAAATCATAAAGAAGCTTAACTTACCAGAAGGAAGTAGAGAGAGCACATTTTTGCTGATTTAGGCTGAAAACGTTGAAATGAGTACAAATAATGTGGAATTGGCTGAAAAAGCTAAAATTTGCATAAAACAGCTAAATAGTAGATGACACAACTGAAACTAGTGGAAGTAAGCTGAAATAATCATAACAAGATTAAATTAGCAGAAAGACGTTAATTAAGCTGTAAGTAGCACAGATTACCACGAAGAACTTTTATTTATCTGAAAACAGCTAAAATTAGTTAAAAAGGTAGGACAAGCTTAAATTATCAGGAAGAAAGCAGCAAGAACATGTTTGCCCAGTTAGGCTGAAAGAAGCAAAAATTTGCACAAGCAAAGTGGAAATTAGCTGAAAAAAGTTTAGATTAGCAACAAACCAAAGCAAAAAAGCTGAAAAGTAGCAAAACAGGCAGAAAGTAGCTGAACTTACAAGAAAAAAGTGGAGAGGGCACGTTTTTGCTGAATTAGGCTAAAAAAATATTTTGAAACAAGTGCAAAATTGTGGAATTAGCTGAAATTAGCATAAAAAGAGCTATATAGCAGCAGAAATTGTAGAAAAAGCTGAAACTTGCATAAATAAACTGAAAGGAGCATAACAAGCTGAAATTAGCAGAAAGAATTTAGAAGAAGCAAAAAAATAGTGTAGTTAGCACAGAAAGAAAATAAAGAATCAGAAAGGAGCACAAAACAGCTGAAAAAACAGCTACAATTAGAAGAATAGCTGAAAAAGTTTGTAAACAGATCTAAAGATTTGAAGAATGTAAAATGAGCTCAGTTCATTTTATATGAGGAAAAAATGGCAGATTATTTATAATATTTCATAAAGCTAAAGTTGCAACTAAACAAAAATCATAGCAGGATTGTTCTGAAAGAGCTGAGCGTTTTGATTTATGATTTGTTGAAATAGCTGAAAACTGCAAGACGAGAATCATGCCAAAAAACGTACAGAAGAAAAATAGATCGCAATAGTGTGAATGCTTCATAAGCGTTAAACCCGCAGCACCTCTGACCTCCTTCTCGGCCACAAACACAACACGACGCATCAATATCTGCCTGAATGTGGAGGCCACTCATCGACCACATGGCACATGGTCCCGTTTCCCTTCGTGATCAATCTCTTTCTCTTCTTTGTGTTTTCAGTGGGAGCAGAGCTGCTGTCCATCCTGGATGAGACAGAGAACGGTTTTATTTGGGAACACATCCAGAGTTATTCAGAGCAGGCGCATGGAGCTTGGCTGGGCATCAGCGTGAAAGGTCCAGTATCTGCCTCAGAACCTCTCCTCCAGCTGTCTCACCAACCCACTGACCTTCACCAACCCACTGACCTTCACCTTTTATTTACTCTGTTTACAAACGCACGCTTTTAAATAGTGTGAACACCGAGTCACTATTAACACCATCGTTTTTCTCTTCATAGCTTCTTCTGTACATTTACTTTGTGCAATTTTAATCCTTCATGGATCTAAACATTTAGCTTGAAGAGGAAAGGTCTGCCAAGACTTTGGGGTTTGTATCTTTTATACTTTTCAGAATAAAGTAGTCCCTCACCTATCGTGTGGGTTACGTTCCAGACCCTCCCCCGATAGGTGAAAATCCACAAAGAAGGGACGTTATATTTATTTTAAGGCCTTAGAAACCCTTCCCACACTCTTGCAATGTTCTGAACTCTCTAAACGCTGTAAAAGAGCACAGCGAAAGAGAGGAGACAGACTGATGCCATGGTTACAGAGCCAATCAGCGCCCGGGGGCGGACTGGCCATCAGGAGCACCGGGTCGGCTCGGTTCGGGTCGCGCTTGATTATTTTTAATAAACAATCCATGCATCTCACTCTGGTCTCCTGCTCGCTGAAGCTCCCACAGCAGCGATGAGAAAAGACAAACCCCGCCCCCACCTTTCTCTTTCTGAGGCTGATACCTCAAAAAGAGAAAGGAGAGCAGCCAGGCCACTGGGAAACAATGTGCAATCTTTCATTGAAAGCCTGTGAAAGAGTGAGTTCATGAAAGTCAAATTGTGAAGTACAGAGGGGCTTCTTCTGTATTTATCTTCATTTAAAATAAAATTCCACATTAAGAACATTAAGAAGCTCTTCAACTCCATCAAAAATATGTTCGATATCAGATTCAGCATACTTAATGTTTTTTTTCTTATGCTGCCTTAAACTTTTAGCTACTATTTTGCTGCTTTTAGCTTTTACCTACCATTCTTTCATTCAACCTTTATTTATACAGGTTAGTCTCACTGAGTCATCTTTAAGCTACCATTCAATAACTTTGCTAATAAATTTAGCTTTGACGTCTATTTTGTTACTTTTAGTGAATGTTTTGCAAATTTTTGTTACTACTGTGCTTCTTTTAGCTCCTCGTATGCTGCTTTTAGTTTTGTAGTTACAGTTTTGCTGCTTTTAGCTCATGTTCGGCTCGTTGTAGCTTGGGTTTTAGTGATTTTAGCAACGTTCTTGTTTGTTTTAACTCAGCGCAGTTTAGCCAGAAGACAATATTCACATTTCATTTTTGCAGAAAACACTTTTTCTTTCTAGTTTTAGTCCAATTTGAGACAAATTATTTGCAAATAATTGTCCTTATTTTTTCTACTCGCTGGAATAAAACCCTGAAAATGAAGGTAATTTTTAAAAAATTAAATTAGGAAACAGGATCAACAGTTTTTTTTAATGTTGATTAAAAACATGATAAACAAGGTGACTTTTCCTGCTAAATTTAACTGATTTGAAATTCACGACTATCAAATCAGAGCGGTTTGTGTGAAATGTCGGTAATTATGCAGACAGAAGCTGCCCAGGTGAGAGGAAACGCGGCGACCTCTGAATGTGCTCGTGTTGCCGCCGCAGGTAGAGGCCTCGTGTGGAACGAAGACACGGAGATGACGTTCACCAACTGGGAGTCGCACAACGTGGCCTTCTCCGTGCTCTCCGTCAACTCCTGCTTCTGGATCCAGAGCAACAGCGGCACGTGGAAGCCCGGCTCCTGCAGGAACCGAACGCACGGCGTGATCTGCAAACGGCCTCGCAGTAAGAACGCACTGGACCACCCGTTTCGTCTCACAAAAATACGGGAGCGGTGAGTTTTGTCTAACTTCTCCGTGTTTCCTGCAGGTGCTGAAACGCCATCTGGAACAAGTAAGTTTGTCGCAGGAAGGCGTAGGCGGATGGTAGTGTGTGTGTGTGCGTGCATGCGTGTGTGTGTGCGTGCATGCGTGTGTGTGTGCGGAATGCTTGGCCTTTTTTCCTCGTGTTTCCTTTAAAGATGGTGCTGGACGCTAACCTCCTTTCCTCTCCCCCAGTGGATGCTGACCACCTGCCCACTCTGATCGTTGTCATGGTGACGGCCTTGGTACTGGTCCTGCTGACTGTGACCGTGATCTACCTGTACCGCCGGCGAGCCGTAGGGTCGCAGGGCTCCTTCGAGGGCGCTCGGTACAGCCGCACCAACTCGAGCCTCGCCGAGGAGGCCGAGAAGAACATCCTGGTGTCCGACATGGAGCTGAACGAGCAGTCGGAGTAGCTCAGCCCGACCCGGACCGACCGACTGGACCCGACCTTGCACAGGAGAGGATGATGTCATTGAGCTGACTCAAATTCTGATACGCTTTTTGTCTCTTTTTTTTTTTTTCAAGTGCTGAACGACTGTGTAGAGCGCAGCAGATGTTCAAGGTCTCCAACTTTAAAATCAGATTCATCCGTCTGCGTTTTCCACACGCAGCCCTGATTCGCCCGCTGTGAAGAGTTTCAGTGCAGCTGACAAGGACTAAGTCAACAGTTTTAGAAAATAAAGTGCCGAAGCTCATTTTTACACACTGAGATTATTCACCAGAGACCTGGTTAGTCCGGTCATTTCTGAAATGGTGTTTTGTCAAACAGTTTTCAGCAGTTCAGTCACAGAACACGGAGTGAAAAAGAGGCAAAAGTCTTAGTCCAGGCTAGGCTAATTGCTACCCAAACATTTTTCAGACTTATACACGGTGCTTAATATGTAAACCAAACGATGCTGGAATGCACTTGGAGTAAATTAGATGTAATTTCCTGCATTCTGCTGTATTTTAGTAAGTTGCTAAACATCTACGTTCACCTACATTTGTAAACATTTGATTCAACAACTATTTTAGAGAGCATCAAAAAGTAGCCTGACCAACAGCCCTCCTTGTGTGAATAGAGCGCCCAACCCCATTGTCACTGTCTTCACGTGCTTCAATTCTTGCTTGTTTAGTCGTAAATTAAGAAGACTTTTTTAAAAATGAAAGTAAATTGGATTATCTTTTCAACATTTTGATTGCTGTTATTTTGACTCATTGGCGCCGTTGTTGTGATGCGTGACGTACGTCACGTGACACCCAAACATTTCTCTCGTATTTTTACTAAATAATAAAAATTAAAAAAAATGACCGCTTAAACTGTAAAGCTGATTTTCAATTTAGTTGTGCTCTTTAATTATATTTTTGTGTTTTTAATTAAATTGCCCATTACTGAACTTTTAGGAGCAGAGATGTTTTTTAAAGGTAGAAGAGGAAATGCTTACTTGAAGCGGCAGCTCTGATGTGATATTAAGAAGCTTGTAAGTGGCTGTTATGTTTAAAATGAGTGTTTATGTAATTGTTTTCAGATTACATGTCCAGTATAGGTTTTATTCATTCAAATTTGTTCATAATTATTATTAGTAAGCCTGAAAGTTGCCGGATCCAAGCAAACAGTTACCGGAACGCACCCTGTCAAAATAAGAGAGTTACTGGATCCTGTTCTGACAGGTTCGGACTCAAATTAAGCCCTGCTTACGTACAAACCTTTAAAAATACAAAATAAAAACTGCTACCAGATTAGTTCATTCTAAACCTTCACAGAGATGTGTCGTTTTTGGGAACGAGTTGCTTTAAAGACTGAAAAATGATTAAAAACTGACGCGCTTGGTTAGCGGTTAGCCTAGCCTGGAAGAAGACTTTTGCCTTTTTCGCTGTTCTCTGCTCTCATTACGTTCAAACTATTGATAAGTATCAGAACATCACTCCAGAGCTGACTGGATCATCCCTGTGAGGTGGTGGGTGTGCACGTTTGGAGGCTTGCTGAACTTCAGCTGCAGTCGGACTGAACTCTGTTTCTGATGGAGGGGCCTGTGAGGCGGGCGGCTGCATTACGAGCAGCTTGCAAAATGGTGTTCTTGGCCCTGGAAGTTGTTTCGTTGCCCACCTCGACGCACCCCCCCATGCTCACGATTCAATCTTCTGGAGCACTCTTCTGAAGTGGTCCAGTTTTGAATGATTATTTTCCACCAGTGTGGTTTTTGGACTGGGGCGTCTTCTGTCAAACTCCAGCTCTGGTTCTCTTGAGCGGGAACTGTTTGGAGAGAGAAGTTGTGCAGATCTTTTGAACACGTTCAAAGCTAAAGAGACGAGACTGCTGCTCTCTGTGACTCTTGAGCCTCAACACATGCAGGAGCCCCATGAACACCTCGTGAGATGCACCCTGCAGTCTCTGAGTAAACCCCACAGCTCCTTTTGTGTAACCAGCCACACCACCTTCTGCTTTCTGATTTTGTTGTGCGTGTCCTCGCCGTGTCAGTATTAACTCAAACTTGAACTTTTCTTCTCGTCGTGATTTGTTTTGACTGTTTTTGTCCTTATCTGTGCAGCTGCGATGGGTTTGTTGGTTGCAAAGTGTGCGTTTGTGTGTGTGTGAGTGTTCACGAGCCTGCCTCTCTCTTCTGATCCGACACGTCAGCAGAAGTCTGTCAGGCGAGCAGAGGGGGGAGATGTGAACGTGTTGAAAGGACCTCGAACTGTCTGAGGTCATACACTATAATTATGCACATAACTTTATATTGGAAGCTGGTCTTTAAATAGACTCCATTGTCTGTTCTTTTTTTTAACCGAGACGGTTTTTGTTGCAGGATCAGATGTTTGAGCCACCAGGACCTGATATAGCACTTTTTAAACTCCTGATTTCATCTCAGTCCTCCACAAGTTTTATGAACTTTTGTTTGTCTTGGCTCTCTTGAGTCCCCATCTGGATCTGATTCAGCAGTTTTTTCAGCTTAGTCATTGTCTTTGCATGCACTGTGAAATAATGGGGATTTTGTAATTTGATATCAGTCTGAAGTCGTCCTTTTTATACGCTGCAGTTTTCTCCTCTGTGTTACACCAGCTCTTTGTATCTTCTCGAAGATGCATGTTTTGTGATTTGACTCATAAAGACGTTTGGAAGCATCTCTGCTGTTTATGCAAGAACACTTGAACTGCTTGAGAGAGACGTTCCTTCTGTGCAGAAGAGCCAAACTCGGCGTTTCGTAAGAAAAACCCAACATCTGCCCCGTCTTTTTCCACATCTCAACATTTTATTTACCTCCTCAGACGGTGAACTCTTCCCCGTCTCTCCCCCTGCTCGCAGGGTTGCTGTTGGATCCATTTCAATATGAGGCTTTTGGTGTTTCACTGTGAGGAAGAGAAAAAAGAGGAAAAGTAGGATGGAGGGGGAAGGGAGGAGGAGAGGTGTGTGTGCGTGCATGTGCGTGTGTGTGTGCAGTCTCCAGCTGTGGAATGTTGAGTCGGCAAGAAGAGCTCAGTGGTGTGTCTGGAACCAATCAGGGGAGGACAGATTTAGGGACACAAGGGGTCAGGATGAGAAAAAAAAAAGGGGGAGTTGAAGGAGGAGAAAAGAAAAGCAAAGTGGGAGGAGGAGGAGTCACGGATGGAGGGGGAAGAGGAGTTCCAGGAGCCGGTGTGTCCTCTGCTGGTGGATTTATGTACAGATGTTCCTGATGTTTGCGATGCAGACCCTGAAGGACCTGTTTGAATTTCTGCAAAAACAATCTGCCTTTAAAAAAAAAAAAAAGAAATAAATAAAGTTTATGTTCTCAAAGCTGCGCTCAGATCAGTTCTTGTGGCAAACTGAGTTTTTCTGGCAGAAAGAAAAGTCACAGGGACCAGACTGGACTTCCACTAAAAGAGACGTTTGGAACACGCTCACAAACTCTGAAACAAAAAGAAAGGAACGCTTCAACTCCTTAAGTTTTATATAAATAGTGCACATTTTTTAAAAACGTTCTGAAATCGGAACTAAAAGAGTTCATCTGTTCTTTTACATTTTTAGAATAAAAGAAAAAACAAAGAGGAGAAAAATGTTTTGTCTCTAAAACGTTAGACACTTAATGATGAAGAAAAGAGTCTTTACTAAAGCCTGTTGGTGGAAAATGAAAGGGTCTCCACAGCGAGTCCTCCATCTCACTCTGTCCTCACTCCAACCACCTCCATGTCCTCTCTAACTTCATCCACATGTCTCCTCTTTGTCTTTTTCCTGCAGCTGCATTTCTAAGATTCTTCTACCAATATACCCACTGTCCCTCCTCTGGACATGTCCAAACCATCTCAGTGTGTCCTCCATAACTTTATCTCCCAGTTGTTCAACATGTGCTGTACCTCTGATGATCTCATTCCTGATCTTCTCCATCCTTGTCAC
>JARVGQ010000474.1:31076082-31089444 GCA_031762355.1 Hypsolebias martinsi | reverse complement strand
AGTAAAGGTGTGTCTCAGTTGAACTTTTCCTTAATAAATGCACTTTAATGGTCAAATCAGCTGCATTTTGCCTGGGCAGTGCAGCGAAATACAGCTGATTTGACATTTGCTCCAGGAGTTCCAGAGCGAGATGAAGGTCGCTTGGTATGGCAAGCCAAGTGTGTCATTAATCTTGCCATAAGGCTCAAGGGCCCTCTAGCAGCTACAAATGGTAGTGTTTAATATTTTTCATGTCGGAATGAATTAAATCATCAGATCTCAGCCAAAAATTGGGTTATAAATATGGGAAAAACGTGTATTTGTCGCTTCGGTGTATAAGTCACAGGACTTGCAAATTTATACAAAAAAAGGTGCAACTTATACAGTACAGCAAAAAATAAGGTATTATATTTAATTTGATTTTTATTTTTTTCCAGCGGTCGCCACAGCGAACCAAGTTGTACGAAGACGTGGCAATTATTTTTTATACCCGATGACCTTCCTGACTCAACCACAGACCACTGAGCTACCACAGCCCTCTGTGTGGAGCAGAGAGCTGATGTCTAGGGTGCCCGGGGGAGCAGACAGTGGTTAAGGGCCTTAATCAAGGGCCCAGGGTGGAGCAAATGAGTGTAGACAGGTGTGGGTGCATCACTTTTCCCACCCACATTTTGATGTTGTCAGTATGGGGAGTTGAACCAGCGACTTTCCGATCACAGGCTCACCTTCTCTAACCTCTGCGCCACCACTCCCCCTTTAAAGGTACTTGATACAATGTCATAAAACTATAAATTAAAAAGCAAAATTGGCACAGCTGTGTCCACAGATTCAAAATTTCTAACGGAAATTTGTGAACGAACACCAAATATCACGCGTTTTTGTTTAGCTACAAAAACAGCTGAAGTAACACAAAATAAGTCTAAGGTCTTAAAAAAAACTTTATTTAAAACAAATTTTGGCAGTCTGGACTTATTTTTGGATCCAACTTGTTTACAAGAACTGAACATGTTTTTCAAAGATTCCTCGCGTGTGGAAAAACATGTTAGAACACGTGAAACACTCAGAAGAGCCACATGACACGTCACATGACATGTTCATAACATTCATGAAACACATTGTTAGCTTGGTGGTTTCACATGTAACGTATGTCACATTTTATATTTCAGAATGCTTCCAGTATTTAATAACCTGTGAGGAAAAAAACAGTTCTGGAGTTCATGTGGGAATAAATGTGACTAAACCGCCTGCTTTCTGTGTGATTTCACTGAAAACGCCATCAATAATTACTTTAATTTTTATTTTTAAAGAAAGTCAAAGCAGCTGCAGCAGAATGTTGAACGGATTTACCCTTTTGGCAGAAGAAAACAAAGCTTTCCTCTCTCTCTCCCTCAAGACACCGACAGCGATGTGGCCTTTATCGATGCACCAAACCCCCAACTGCTCCGCTCAAGCTGCGCGGTGGCCAAACGGCAAACAGCTAAAAGGGCATCTCCCCAGTGGACATGACCCATAACCTGACTGGTGGCTCCAGGGCTAAGCGGTTCTGTAGGACCTTCACCAACCTTATCTCTCGCACCCCCTCCCCACCAAACCCCAAACACACATAAACAAACTTACCCTAAAAATCTCCATCTTCTGTCTGCACAAACATTATTAATACCAGCATGTTATCATCACACAAATACAAAAATTACAAATTTTTTATTTTGTACTAAGAAAAAAACTACCAGATTTTTTTAAATATCCTTTTGAATTCATCAAAGTTACATAATGACACAGCCTTACAGTGTCACGCTTTAGTTTCATCACTGAGCATCAACGTGCACATTATGAAGGGAGCTATGCTACAATTACTTGAACTTTCTTGTCGCTAACAATACTTATTAAAAATCATGCAATTGTTAATAATACTGGCAACAAACTCAACTAAATCCATGTGAAAACTGTAATTTATTTTTCATTTATATAATCATTAAATATTTTATATTTAACATTCACTCAGTCTGGTTCCAAATATAAACAAGTTTAGCTCATCCATCCCCCAAACCCATGTCTTTAATGCTATAATGCATCCATCCATCCATCCATCCATTCATCAATTATCTTTTACCTGCTTCTTCGCGGGGTCACTGGTGCCCATGTCGTGCAAGAGATAGGGGACACCCTGGACAGGTCTCCAGTCCATCACAGGGACACATGGAGGCAAACAAGACAACCATTCACTCTCTCTCTCTCACCTAGGAACAATTTAGAGTCACCATCAGTTTAACATGCATGTTTCTGGTGTGTGGGAGGAAACTGAAGTACCTGGAGAAAAGGTTCAGCTTAGGTTTAATTGTCATATGAAAAATCAACATAAGGTCAACTATGTAATGAAATGCTTAGGACGAGAAGAACCATCTATAGACTTGCCAAAAAAAAAAAACAGCAATGCATGCAGCAAAAATACTCAAAATATACTAAAACTACTACTAAAACACTAAAAACAAGGCGCCAAAGTTGGAAAAAGAAATGCATCTACAGTGATGTTCTTTCAGCATCATGGCTCTGTTCTGTTAGCGGCGTGGTCTTGTGAGCAGCTCAGATCTTGTTAGCAGGTCCAGTCAGCAGCTTGATGGTAACAAGGACCGCAGCGGCTGCCCTCATGGACCGCAGTCCAGAACCGGGTCCAGCAGACAGAACACCCCAGGTTTCCCTGCGTAACCGAACGGGTCCGTCCTGCATGTCCCAGCAGATGGAGGATCTTGTTAGCAGCGTTAGCACGCACGAGAACATGCACCAAAACCCACGCATGCACGAAGACATGAAGACTCCACGCAGAATGGCCCTCGGACCGGGATTCGAACCAGTGACCTTCTCGCTGAGAGTCAGCAGCTTTACCAACTGCACCACCGTGCTCCCCTGCTATATAATACAATGTATTAAAAACAATGTTATTTAAATACATTGTTTTAGTTTGAGCACCATTCTCACACTTCCTTCCCCAACATGTAGACAACTGTCAGTGTCATGGAAGGACACGCCTCCAATCTAGCAACATGCATTCTGATTGGTCAGCTCAGCCCAGGTAAGTTTGTGCATTAAAGCAGCTCAGTCAGAGGATGACGGTAAATGAGCAACGTCATGCAGCAATTACAAAAACTTCTGCTGAACTGAACAAGGTAAAGGGCGAGTGGCTGTTCGGATTCATCGACCCGTTTGAAATAAACCTGCAGTGACAAAACATTTAGGAGCTGCTTTTGGATTTTGATTAGAAGCTTCACAGAAACAGCTGATATCTCCGTTTCTATGGTGACGTTTGAGATAACATCACTGGAGATGAGTGAGGGTTCGGCGTCAACTTTGAGCAACAGAAACGTTTAAACTCAAGCAGTCTGCTGAAACTCCTCAAGCCCAGACGAGTTTCCAAGAGGAGACAGTCTTTCAGCTGCAACGTCTTGCTGAATTCATCCATGCTGTAAGTGGGTGCTGGTTGTTCGGCTGTTTGGATCAGGCAGCCTGAAACTGCTCTTCAGATTCGAACAGCTCTTAAAAACTGTTGCAGAAAATGAAAGTGATGTGAAACCCTGTGGCTGGAAGGTAAAAGAATAAAACCTAAAATCAAGTCCGGTCTCTAGGTTGTAAAAATGGGGCAATAAAGGCTAAAAGTGAAATTTAGCATGAAGGACTCTGTCCTCTAAGTCACCACTCATTATTTTATCAACCTTTATTTAATCAGGCAAATCCCTTTGAGATCACAGATCTCTTTTGCAAGGGAGGCCTGGACCTGAAGGCATGCATGTTTTTAAAACCCACACAAGCACGCAGAGAACATGCAAACTCCACTCAGAAAGACCCCAGGTCCAACCGGGGACTGAACCCAGGACCTTCTTGCTGTGACTCTACAGTGCTAACCACTGATCCAAATCATAAAAATATTAAATATGAATAATTTATATATTTAAAAAGTTTGGTTGGGCTGAAAAGGTTAATTATTGAAAGTAGTAAAAAAAATGTCTACAGTTGTTTTGGGCAAACATCTGTCCATCATAAAAATGTTCGTCCTTTGTAATTTAACGTGTTGCTATTGTCAACAGCCGTTCAATATTAATGACATTAAAAAAAAACTGAACAGGAATGAATTAAAAACACTTAGTTGTTCTGTGAACACAGCAGGAGTTGTGTTTGCTCAGTCAGCTGTGAAAGTTTTGTGTAAATCTGCTCTGGACCAGGTCGTCCTCTAAGCAGCTGCTCGACCCCCACATGAGCGTTTCTCTGATTTGTCGCACAGAGTTCACTCTGACTGCTGTCGTCTGCAGGTAAGACACTGACTACACAGAACAAAATTAAATAAGATCCCTGGAATAAAATTTGGCTCTAATCCATGAAAGGGGGATCTTTCAGAGAAGTGAACGTTTTCAGTGAATTAAATATTCACTGAGATAATTTTTAGAGTGGTCTGGTCCTCTACCATCGCTGCTCAACATAAACTGTTTGCATGCCTAAGTGCAAATCAATTACTGTTGATCAGGTTGAAAGTGTGGCTGATTTTTTCCACCTGTGGCTGAAGAAATGACTTTGTTTGGCCGGTCTGAGACATAACGTCCTTAATAAACGCTCACATTTAACTCGGATTTGTTTTTCATCATGTCTTTTCTCGCTTGCTCCTAAAATAACCCAGTGGCTAACATTACCGTAGTTTTCAGACTATAAGGTGCACTGGATCATAAGGTGCACTAAGCGAAACTAAACAGTCAGATAAGGCAATTTTTTATCCAGCTCATTCACAATAACCACATAAAATCGGTTCGAGGTCAGTACCACCAGAATTAATACATAAGGCGCACTGTTGATTTTTGATAAAAATTAAAGGATTTTAAGTGCGCCTTATAGTCTGAAAAATACGGTAATTATTTTTGCAAAGTTATTACATCTTTCCTCTCTTGTCGAATCTTCTTGTGGTTGTTTAAGAGGCTGGACCCAAGAATTCAGACCAGAAAAAAAGAGCTTGAATAAAAATAAAACTGAACTTTAAATAATGTGACGTGGCAGCAAAACGTCATCAGTTGACCGCATGATGTTGATCACTTGTAAATCTAAATCTGACAACTAACAGACAGTACTGACTGCAGTTAATGACAAAGACGTGCAAGGAGCCGTGCTCGTGTCTTGGGGATGATGCTCAGATACTAAACATTATCTTCAAAATGAAGTCACTTTCATGTTTGAGGTTGCTTTGTGTCCAGAAGTTAGTTGTAGATGTTCATCCAGACATTGCTGCTCGTTTCAATACAATCCATGTGCTTCACGAGATATTTTACTAACACCATAGGAAAACAAAATGTCCCACACTTTTATATCTGGGCCATATTTCTCCTTCCAGCTTTAAATTTAGACACAGGCACAAAAAAACAAACACATGTAAATTGTAATTAGTAACGTTTTAGAGAAAACAGTGAACATTTATGCTAATTAATCCTCACAGTTTGTGTTTTCATTGTGTAACCACTTCAGGAAAGAGTCCAGATTTTTTTTATTTTTATTTTTTACTTTACAAGAGTTAATCTGCTGGGAAACGATAAACACGCAGCTGAACATTTTAAAAGGTGCCAGAGGAGACGGCGTCAGATTGATGTGCTTGTGAAACTTTTGGAGCGCCCTGATGATCAATGACTCCGTCACAGTGTGGAATGTCAGAAATCTCCCCTGACTTCCTGTTTGTGTGCGAGTTCATCTCGGTCACACGCTGCTTCTCATTACGAATCCTCACGTGGCTTCGTGCAATTAGCAGCCGTGCTCTGCAGCCTTTAGTAAAACAGTCAGGAGAAGCCGCCTCCGTCTGACTCCTCTGCTCTCCATCACCTCTCCTCCGGGTCAGCTGATCTTTGTCTTTCTACCATTTCCAGGGACACAACCCCAACTGCAAACGCTCATAATTAGCCAAGAGCGACTGGACTTGTGCTCCTTGTGTGAATGGCAGTGATTCTCTCAGGAAGACGACGTCTAATCTCTCTCGGCTGCTTGGAATAGAAAGGAAATTTAAGAATGCAAAATGAGAGCCCACAGAGGTACTTCTAATCCCCGGGCCGCGGCCGTCAGCGCTAAAGGGCAAATGGCTGATTAGATTGCTGAAACGGAGGCGAGGCGTCCTGCAGTAATAATCCTGCCTGCAAGTGGGAGTAGATTGTCAAGATAATGTCTGATGCCCGTCTGACTTCGCTAACAAAGCTGCTACTGATTCATATTTATCTTGACAAGATGTATACATCTGAATCAATGCCTGGATGGCTGCTTTATTGGTCAGTGCAGCAGAGATGATGTTTTCCTATTAATAAATGCATGCACTCTCAGAGTTGCTGGCACCAAAAGACTAATCTTCTCAAGTGTCAGTCTGGACTGTGGGGGCACAGCAGGTCTGCTGCTCCTGCTGTGGGTGTTTGCCTCCAAATCCACAGCTTACTTCCTGCCCTGGGCAACATCTGCCACAGCTCGGTGACCCCTCTTGAGATGGTCACTAAAAACCTTCTGTTTGTCCATCAATTCGTGCATGAAGACTTAAAAATCAAGTGAGATACCAACTTCTGTTTTGGTGTGTTGCTACATAAGAAAAGTTCCTTTAAAAAATTGGGCTGCCGTGTCAAAATCCAAGATGGCTGCTGTCATATATGCATATGCAAACCTTGTGATAACTTGAACGTACAGCAACCTGCAGACTTCCATTTTGGTGTGTTGCTGCATCGAGACATAAAAAGGTCCCTATCAAAGACTGGGTTGTCCGGTCAGAATGTGAAATGAAATATAATCCGGTCGCCCCAGTCATTTTAGGAAATTATGCTTTTCTATTTTTATATTGCTTAAAAGCATATCCTCAAATGGTTGGATAAAAAATAAGCAACATGTCAACTTTCACTTTGGTGTGTGGCGGCATCTAGGTCACTGTCGACAATCATCCTTTCTCTTTTTTTATACAGCTTAAAATTACAGTTTCAATTATTCAGGTGGTTCTTGGGGTGGCCCAAGATTATTTTATGGTGACCAAGACCACCACTGGCCACCCCCTGGCTCTGCCGTTGCTCCAGGTTGAAGATAACATTTCTCCCTCCACTTTCCTCCACTCACACTGCCTCACACAAGCAAAAAATAAATTAAAATGCTTTTCTTATACACACTGTGACTCCTGCTAGATTTATCTTATTCTTATTGCATTAAATATTCCAACTGGGTGCCATTTTCACAGCAAAGTTTTCTGATTAAATGTGCAAAGAATTGGGTTTTGGCATCAACTTCCCAGAATCCTTCACATTGGCAGCATATGTTGCAACAGAACCTTTATTATTATTATTATTGGTACCTTTATAAATAAGTATACACTACAAAAACTAATAGACTCCAAGAACATCATGCTGCACTCAAAATGTGCAGAAAACGAGCTTGAAGGTTCCTCTGTTTTTAGCCCAGTGTGTGCAGCAACCATCAAAAAAGGTCTGCAACTCTTTTCTTGTCTCTTTAAATAAGTAAAGCTTTTTATTTGTAGATGGCTCATGATGCGTTCCTTTATTTAATATAGATAAAACTTTAAAATAGATAAAACTTTAAAATTCCTTGTCATCTAATCAGAAAAATATTATGCATTTATGTCTGAAGTAACATTTTCCTTAAATACCATCATTTTTTTCTCTTGGTGTCATTTTCTGCTCAACCTGTTTGAGCTCAGCTTGTTTTGATTTTAATTTTTAAAAGAACGCAGCAGCTGTTGACATCGACAGGTTTTTCAGCTTTTCACCTCCACCTCATTTCTAACAGGAAGCAGGTTTGTGCCAAGACAAGCTGGTTGAGTCAGAAGCTACTTAGAAGGAAATGTCTGTAATGAAATGTTCTTGAGTAAAGAAAACACATGACAGGTTTTCTGTCCAAACACCAAACAGAAGTTTAAATGTAAAAAATCATTAGCTGCCAAAAGAGTAATTTCAGCCATTTCAAACCAACATGGGCTGCAGCAGCAGCAATAGTTCAGTTTATTTTTGTGCCAGCTGAGAAAATAGCTCGCCAATTATCTTGAGACAATCTTTTCTCAGGCTGATCTGTTGGACTGTTGCAGCAGCATGAGTGCATAGGAACACGTTAATACACAAAATGTGCAATTTACGGATACGGCTTCTGGATGCTGCTGTAAGAAAACACAATGTGTTTCTTTTTCTCAGTCCATCTGAGCAGACTGAGACGAGGTGTGCATGCAGATTTCATCTTGAATATCGTCACCATGCATGGAAAGAAATCTACTTTTATAGTGGAGTCAATCTTTTTTATTTTTTTGAGTCAAGTGACACTACAACAAAATAGCCCTAACTCTTTACCATTTTATTCTCCCACAAAGAAACATGTTTAAAATAACAACGACAGCATTAATCTCAGGGACTAACTGAAAACGACTAAATCGAATGAGGGGAAATTAGTGTTAAATGAGGAAAATATATGATTTTTACTGTAAAAATGCACTTGTGGTGGTCGTGCTCACACGCTGCAACACTTCATTCGGTCTCGTTTCACTTCCTTGACATTGTTCATCTAAAAAAACACTAGAATCTCTTTCCAGCAGTGATCAAAGTAACAGTTCTCCTCGTAAACAGTAACAGGACGGAGCCTAACGAGCACCGTCGTATCTGCTCAGCAGCCCCTTTCCATCTGCATCAACATGGCTTTTCTCTCGCGCCTCGTCTCCATCGCGTCGTCGTGCTCTTTCAGGAAATTAATTCCACTTTAATTCCCTGGACCAGACCGCGTTTCCACTATCGCAGCTTCCGCATGTCCAGAGGGCGAGTCCAATTTGCCGTCGTTTCCAAACACAAATAAGCAAACAGCTTATTAAAAAAAAAAAAAAAAAACGGAAAAACAATCCAAAGCATTCGTTTCCACAGTGCGTTGATTCTCCGTTCTCACTCGTGTACTGTGCAAAAATTAAAGATGCACACAAAAAGAACCAATAAATATACTTCTCTTTTATATACTTCTGTTTGATGTATGTACATATATACTGCATATCTCCTGAAGCTGGGCTTCTACATGAGTATACAGCTCTTGGCGCGGTCCTTCCTAATGGCCGGGGCCTGGTCCATTTGCTCAGTCCGACCCGGCAGAGGTGGCAGAGGGAGCTGCGACACTCGCTTCAGACCTCGGCGGGAACTGCTGCGTTTCAGCTGCGGCTTGTGCGGCCGCTGCACCGACGCCAGGGTGGTGATGTGGAACACGTCCCGAACGCTGTTCTCAGAAACCTTCGAGGTGCACTCGACGTAGGCCACTGCCCCCATCTGACGGGCTATTGTGCTTCCCTGGAACACCAATGGAGACAAAAGGGAATTTAACAGTACTAACCACTGCGCCACCACTCCCCAAGTCTCCCCAAGTATAAGTCGCATCAGTCAAAAAAGCATCATGAAGAGGAAACAAACATATATAAGTCGCATTTATTATGCATCAGTTGTGTTTATTATGCATTTATTTAATGGTCAAAACAGTTTCATTTTGCCTGGGCGGCGTGGCGCCATCCATCCATCCATCACGGCCAGGGCTGCTAGCGCCCCAGCATTCCTCCGCCTGCACCAGGTGAGTGACGCGAGCGCACACGAGAGGACTTGCTGTTTCAGTTCTTCGAAATCTAAACCGTCAGTCAGAAATTGCGTTACGAATATGGAACAAAATTATAAGTCGCTTTGGCGTATAAGTCGCAGGACTGACAAATCTATGCAAAAAAACTGTGACTTATACGCCCGAGAATACGGTATATTACCGCATTAGACAGTAGCCAGAATAATATAAGTTAAGCTGACAGCTACTCAAACGTTTAAATGAATGTAATATTTTTTGTAGCTTTATACTTTGTCAATTTTGTATATAATTTTATTTTTAAGTTGTTGCTATTTTGCCAAACGCACAATGTTTTTTGTTGTTATACATAATATAAGGGTGTGTATTGAATGTGTCCAGCCTATTGTTATAAATAAAGATAAGCCAAGTGACTCCAGGAACATTCGTTGTCCAACATTGAAGACAAAATGTCCATTTTTTTGGTGGTGGGGGGGGGACGGTACCATCAATAAAAATGTCTTACACACCCTCCCAGGCTTTTTCACAAGGCAGCTCGGGCTGGGACGTAGACGCCTTCTGGTGGCTCCTGTGTGACTTCTAGGAGGGTTGAAGCCAATGCGTCCCTGATGCGCGATGTCTTACAAAACGAGGTAGTAACAGAGCCAAAACGGCCGATGTGGGAAAAAGTACGGTGGTGCAGTGGATCAAAATTGTAATGAAGTGATTATTTATGGTGTGCGGAACCAGCCAGTAGCCAGATTAAACAGATTCATTACAACAGGAACTATGGATGAGGTGCAATAACTTCAAATGGAGTTTTTAAAATGAGTTCACCACACAGAATTGCTAAACTGAGTTAACTCATTGTGTTTTGTAAAAGTCACGAGGCAGACGTCCGTCACACATTTGATGTGTTGCTCTTCATGTTGGCCCATCTGAGTTCTGCTCCACACCTCCATTGGTTCCACCATTCTTGTTTCGTTTCTGCACGCTCAGGAATGTGGTCGGCTCCATCTCCGCGGTGCTGGGCACGGTTCTGCTAATCCAAAATTAGCAGAGCTAACGTTCGAAAACTTCGAAAAACTTTAGTGGGATTTGCTCCAGCTAAATTTTAAATCCGGTAAATTAAAGTCCAATAATTGTTTTGATCTGTTTAGTGATTTAGCGTTAGCGAAGCAAATTTTTGTAGTT
This sequence comes from Hypsolebias martinsi, assembly GCA_031762355.1. Taxonomy (NCBI): domain Eukaryota; kingdom Metazoa; phylum Chordata; class Actinopteri; order Cyprinodontiformes; family Rivulidae; genus Hypsolebias; species Hypsolebias martinsi. Next base: position 31,078,713 of record JARVGQ010000474.1, on the reverse strand, counting down.
AGCGAATTAGTGGTTAGCAAAGCAAACTTTTTGAACAGCTGTGCACACCACTGCATCTCTGATTAATGAGCAGCTGGAGGCAGCAAAGAGATGGTCTGGTCTGTGCAGCCATTTACTTAACTGTTTTATGAAGGAGCATAGTGTGTCATGACTCTTTTTAATGCTTTTAAAGCCTCAAATAGCTAACCAAAGCTAAACGTTTAAGAAAATATGCAAAAGTAAACATACAGTAGCAACATAACAATTCATGAGAAATAACTGAATTTAATACCAGAAAAAAGCACTTGAATTAATTTTTTCTTGTCAGGAAAATATTTTGTTTTCATGTAATGTGTGGCTTAAAAATCATACTGCTGCCAGCCTCAAGCCAACAGGGGGCATGTTATTTTATTTGCTTCAACTTCCAGCTCCTGGTCGCTTCTCTACTAATAAAGTATTTTAATGATCTGGTCATTGATACCTCACACTTTAGCTGCTCTTGTCTCGAAACATCTATTGTATTTTCCGCTGTAAACATTGCACTGCCCTATAAGTTGCATCAGTCCAAATATGTCTAAATAAAGTGGAAAAATCCATAAAAATGTCACTTCATCATATACGTCGCATCTATTATGTGTCACCGCTGACAACCCGGAAATGCCGGTGTTGTGCCAAAAATTGACTGGCTGCCAAATGGTGGCCAAGGGGGTGTACACGGGAGGCCTTTAACAAGGATTTAACAAGATTAACACTTAAAAACAATTTGTTTGCTCAAAATTATAGTAAAGGTGTGTCTCAGTCTACCTTTTCCTTGATAAATGCACTTTGATGGTCAAAGCAGCTGCATTTCAAAAGCAGATACGCGGAAACATGAACGCGCAGAGGGCGACTTGTGCATTTCTTCAAAATGTAACAAGATAAGCACCTAAAATGATTATTTGTTTGCTCGACATTATAGTAAAGTGTGTCTCAGTTGAACTTTTACTTAATAAATGCACTTCAATGGTCAAATTAGCTGCATTTCGCAGGAGCGGCGCAGTGAAATGAAGCTGATTTGACGATTGCTCCAGGCAGGCGACGGTATCAGCCTATGGCAAGCCGATTGTGTGAATAATAGCCACTTTTACATCTTACGACACAACGGCATGACGTACTACTCGAGTGTCGTCTAGCGGCTGAAAATGGTGTGTTCAATATTTTCAGTCAGAATGAATGAAAACGGTCAAATCTCAGCCAAAAATTAATTTATAAATATGGAAAAAAATCCATAAATACGTCACTTCAGCGTTTTATTCGCAGGGCATGCAAATTATGTGAAAATCCGCGACTTAAGAGTGAAAAATATGGTAAATATAACATATATACTGTGTACCCACATATACATATACATTTAAGAAACTATAGACAGGGAAACAATCATGAATGCTGACTTAGCATTTAGTCTATTAAATTATGTCTGAGTGTACCTTTGCAGGGTTTTCTCTCAACGTCCGAATGCTAAATGTTGCTAAAAGGCGTTCAGCACATCTCTGACAAAGACAAACCCTGTAGTGTCTACACATCTGGAGGTAAATGAACCTTTTGAGTGTGATGCATGAAGAATGCGCTCACTCTGTGGTGACGGAGGGATCAGAGCAACACAGATCCAACAGAGCTGGTGTTGACACGCTGAGATAAGAGAATGAGCTCGAGCAGAAGTGCTCCAGCTCACCCCTGAGTAATGCAACAATATACCCAGATAATTAAGACTGTAAACTGTTTGCTCACGATCAAATCAAGCACATGTAATTTAATTTTTAAAACTCCCGTGGCTCTCCCCTTTGCTACATGGTCTGATCTCGTGTCATGCTTTCAATTCACGCAGGATTTATCGCGTGCGGATGTTGGAACGGATGAAGCAAAACTGCGTTTCTAACAAACCTAAACCCAGTCGTGGAGAAAGCTTTTCATCCGCGGTGATGCGGTTTGATTTCTATCGCTCTCGTGAGCCGAGGCGTGTGTCAGGAGCAGCCCTCGTTAGGTGGAACAGCGGTTTTAGATTCAGCCGTGGGGGCTGCAGCAGAGATTGTGGCGACAACAGGAAAACCTGGATTAAATCTCGGGCAGATTAGAGCAGAAGTATCGGGGGTTCACCCAGTGGTCAATTTCATTCGCAACTTTTTGGCTCTGCGGGAATTCAATTTAAAACCAACAATGAGATAACACAGGCTGCTGGATTAGAGCACACAAAGATTTTTACTGTTTACTTCATATTTTCTGGGCATCACGGAGAACCAAACATGAATAAAACGTCTCATTGTGGGCCTGCTTCGACGGCTTTGTCACATTTTTGTTTATTTTACTTGTCTGGTTTACTTGTTTTGGGAGAATTAAAAGCATTTCTTGAAGGAACGCATTATTCTCGCTACGATTCACAACATTATTTTAAATTAAACTCGTCTGATCTTGATAGAAGTTTTAAATCTCAGAGTCAAACCTTGAGAGTAGTCCCTCGCTACTTTGCGGTTTGTTTTTATTATTATTACTATTATCATCATTATTATTTCGCACCTCCTGCACCTTTGTGCAGCCCATACTGAAGGATAAGCTTCCTGCTGCAGCTGATCAGCTGTTCTCGTGTAGAGAGAAGAAGTGAGCGTGGCCAAGAACGCT
>JARVGQ010000474.1:31009173-31025078 GCA_031762355.1 Hypsolebias martinsi | reverse complement strand
TTATGTACAACTTCAACACCAAACCAAGATATTTTACTCTTTGGCTTGACTTGAGTCCCAACAATAAAACAATGATTTGTAAAACTTTTTTTCAGTACCACTTTACAATAAGGCTCCCCTTATTGATGGCTAATAAATATTTTGTAGATACGTTATTAATACCTCTATAAATGCTTTATAAATCATTAATAACTGTTTATTATGCATTAATTTAGGGTGACAAAGAGAGGAAACTGACCAGTTTCTTGCCAAATAGTGAGCCAGATTTGTTCACTTATATATTTCATTGTTATATTAAACATTTCAGACTAAGTTACTACCTTGTAGCACAATAAGTATTTGTAAACCAATTTTTTTAGGGTATAATATTAGTTGTAGGTACTTACAATGCAGAGATAAACAGTAAGTTAAGTGTAGGGATCAGACACCAGATCATGTCTCGGATCAAGCTTCAGTGCTTCATTTTTCTTAAATCTAATAAAATAATGTCCATTTCTTCCCCAAACGTGTCTCTAAACAGAGTTATTCTAACATTCCTTAATGTTAATATATCCTCTTATGCATCTGTGACTAACACAAACATATTTACTCCAAGTTATGATCTGTTTTATTCTGTTTTTAATGTTTGTTTTAATTTAAGCAATAAGCCATCAGTTCAGGTGGGATTAAATGATTTGATTAAAAAAAGAACGCCGTCTTTCAGCTCTTTTTCTGGTGAACTTCAACATTTTCACCGTTTTCACTTCCTGTGACAAAGCAGTTTCACTTAACTGAAGATAAACCTGCAGTACTGTACTGGAAAGTGATCCAGTCTCTTGTGTCTGTGGTTAAAAATATCATAAAAGCTTCAGTTCTGCTGACAGTTAGTGGTTGGACAATAGACCTCATCCACGCTTCCTTTTTTAATCAACGAAAGTTGCCTACAGCAGGTAGCGAAACTTCCAGTAAATGCATCTGCTGCTTATAAGAACTGTTCAAATAGAGCAAAACATCCATTTCATCCACACTCATTTCTGACCGATGTGACCATACAGTAGCTGTTGTTCAGTCCAGGCTGATGATGGTGTAAGGGTTTATAAAACATGAACTGCTGACTTGTGCAAGTTTGGCGCTGTTCTAAGGAGCAGCTGTACTCCACAGTTCACCCCCTCCTGTACAACCGTCAGAATAAAACACAGTTTCTCCAGACTGTACATTTAGTTTCTATGGTTTCTTTTTAAAATCCAACAGCTATGTGACAACAAATCAGCAAGTTGCAAGATTAGGTTGGATTATAGGAAGAAAATCACATGAAAATCAAAATTAATATATATCAGATCCACGCTGGAGTTTAAATTGGACCCACTGGTCACGACCGATGTGAAGGTGAGTATCAGGGGAATTTAGGTAAAGGTTTACGAACGTTTATCGCTGCTAATGTTAAATTAATGTTGGTTTATGTGAAGACAGAGAGTTATGTTTCTCTCAGAGAGGAGCCTGCAGGCACCTGACGCCTCCGAGTCTTAAGAGGCCGAGGTCATCGTGCCGATAAGCATGTATAAAAAGCACTTCCTGTACACCGTCCGTTGCAGATTCTCATGACGGGGCGTTAAGCACGTAACTTTGAAACATCTGTGTAAGCCTGTGCAACTCTGCCCTTGCAAGTAAACTTTGTTGAAAATCTTCTCATGTCCTCGTGCGTGAGCTCCATTATTCAAGTAGATAAAGCAAGGATATTTTTATCCAACGTTTTGGTCCTTCGAGCAGGATCCGACCGTTTTCATCCAACAGCGGGCAAGAGAGAGGAGGATTCCTGCCGTCTTATACTCCATTATGAAAAATGTCACAGCTGTTCATGCAAACGCTTCTTTTAAAACCTTCATACCACCATCAGTTTCCATCTCCACCTTCTACCGCTCATCTTCAGTCGAGTCACAAAGGCAACAAGTCCAGGAGAAAAACCCAGACTTCCCTCTCCCCAGAGACTGTTTTCCAGCACCCACTGGAGGATCCATGGTGTTCCCAGGTCAGAGAGGATATACTGTATAAAATAATCCCTCTGGTGATGACTGGGTCTGCCTCAGGAAAATTTCTCAGGAGGACATGCCTGGAGGCGTCCAGGAGGCATCTCAATCAGATGCTGAAACCACCTAAACTGGCTCCTCCAGCGAACTGCTTGTCTGCATCAGTTTCATATTCTGATTGTAACAACTGTGGCGAGCTTGATTTTTAATTATTTGACTTCCAAACAGGGCGTCTCCTGCTCTGATGGACACCACTGCTGCCCTGAGGGACACCGGTGCAGCATCGACAGCCGCTCCTGCATCCAAAAAGGTGGAATCCCCTGTTTTTATTTTTTTTTTTTACATTTTTCAACATTGTGCTCCGGTAACGTGAATATACGAGTTTTTAAACTTTTGTCTATTCTGGTTTTTGTTTTAAGAATTTGAGAGTACCGTTTTGTGCAACGATGGCGTGTCTGAGTGTCCGCAGGGTATGAGCTGCTGTGAAACTCCAGAAGGGAAGTGGGGATGCTGTCCAATGCCAAAGGTACACCATGTTTTCATACAGATGTTTTGATGTTACCACAGCTGGGGGGAGGTCAAATGATGGATTTGAACGCCTCACCCTGTGGTTCTGAGCTACCTAACATGACTTTATGTGAACAGGCTGTGTGCTGCGACGATAAGGAGCACTGCTGCGCCGAAGGGACGACATGCGACACCAAAAGCATGAAGTGTATTTCCACATCTACCAAAGAGGAGTTACCGATGTGGGCCAAGTTTCCTGCCAGGCAGAGGGCGGCCTGGGAGAACCTGAAAGGTCAGCCTGAGTTACTTCCTGGGTGGAATTGTTTGTTCAGTTGGTGATAAGGTGAATGCCAAGGCAGGAGATGATGGAGCGGGAAAATCCCCTGAGATGATCGCAGCCAATCCACTTCCTCCTTTAGAGAAAACAGTGGCTGTGTCATCTGTTGCTAGGGCAGCTGAGCTCTGAGTGAAACGTGAAAGTTTTCAGACTGAAAAATAAAGAAGAAAATGACATGATGAATCCAAAAACAGTTTTCCTTCATCTAACCAGCAGTTCTGTCCAGTTTATTAAGCTGGAACACGATGCACCTTCAGATTCCAGCCAAATTCATTTCAATATACAGTATAACATCAACAATGGTCACTTTGGTTCCAGAACATATGTGGCTACGATAAAATCCTTTCTAAAATGTCTCCTGTGAAAATCCATAAAGTTTTTATTAGTGTTCGGTGTGGTTAGTTTAGCTTGATTTACTGTTTGCGGTCGGTGTGATTTGTATTCTTCAGCAAACAGCTTCATTTAACAAACAGCTGTTTGTTTGATCAGTAACAGTTTATTGTCTCAGTACGCCTCCGACAGGTTCAGCGTGCGTTGAAGTGAATAAAGTGTAATCCTTCTAAAAAAAAAAATCAGTGTTTTGATTGGGAATAATGTCAGTTCTGAGAATCCCACGAGTCTGAAATTGAGCTGAGAACTGATGAACTCGATTCAGACGGTCGGACGTTTCAGTGACATTTCTTGTCTTGTTAACGTGGTCGACCTTGGAAGAAATTCTCCAATCGTAATGAAAACCTTTCACCTTTGGAACAATTTGAACTGGTTTGTAAGCGAACACGCCATAGCCATAATTAGCTAAACATAAGCCAAAGCCAAAAAACAAACCTGCTAAACATAAGCTCAAAGCAACAAAACAGATGCTACAGCTAAAATTAGCAAAACAGAGGATAAACCTAGTGAAACTATAGCTAGAAGTAGATAAATCAAATGCAACAGCTCAAATCAGCAAAACAGTAGTAGCTAAATTATCTTAAACTATAGCCAAACCTAGCTAAACATAAGCTCAAAGTAACAAAACAGATGCTAAGTCTAAAATTAGCAAAATAGCAGCTAAAATTTGCAATTAAATGCAAAAGCTAAAGTCAGCAATAAAAAGGGACAAAACTGTGGATGCAGTCTAAAAATAACAGAACAGAAAAGACTAAAATTATCTAAAAACTAAAATGGACTAAACAGTGGCTAAAATTATCAAAAATCATTCAAAGAAAAACAAAGGCTAAAGCTAAAATTGGCAAAACAAAAGCTACAAGTAACAAAACACATGCTAAAGCTAGAACGAGCAAAACAGCAGCTAAAATTGGCAAAACAAAAGCTACAAGTAACAAAACACATGCTAAGGCTAGAACGAGCAAAACAGCAGCTAAAATTAGCAATACAGATGCTAACACTAGCAAAATGGTATTTAAAAAAGAGCAAATCAGATGGTACAGATAAAAACAGCAAAACCGTAGTTAAAATAGGCAAAATGGTGGCTAAGAGCAAAAAATGGTAGCTAAAATCTAAAAGTTGTATGGCATTAACTCAAAGTTCAATAGCAGAATGGTAGCTAAAGGTAGCAGCATGGTGGTTTAAAACTAAAAGAAGCATAAAAAATTAGAGCAACTACGCTGGAGCAGATTTCATACAGATGTTAGAAACTTTCATATACTGTACTGTATTTCTCGTGAGTCATTCTGTATTTAATAAAGTTAAACATTTTAAAGGGTATGAAAGTTGCAACAACCAAAAGTCTTACCAACACTGTTGACTGAGCTGAATGTTTTGTCATATGATGGGAAAAAAAAAAAAGTGTTAGATTGCCAAACAGATGTGAAACATGCTGACGGCATTTTCCTCTGATTAAAACATGATACAAACTGTAGCCCTGGCATTTTATCACGGAGCTGAGTTAACCAACAGGTTGAAACTGTGACGGATCTTTGTCTCATTAGTCAGACATTTTATGTAAAAAAGAAACAAGCGACATTCTTTATTCTAGTATCATTTTCATTTTGGTCTTTCTCCAGGTATTGAAGTCCCATGCAACGAAACAGCAGCCTGTCCTGAAAACTCTACGTGCTGTAAGAACAGAAAAGGGGATTGGGGTTGCTGTCATTTAAAAGAGGTACAATTTGTCCTTAAAGTTCCCCTTCATCATTTTAATAAAATATTTTTTAAATTAAAAAAGCTTTTTCCACGTTTCCAACACATTCTAGGCTGTATGCTGTAAAGATTTCAAACACTGCTGTCCGAAAGGTACAAAGTGCAACAGGGCTAAAAGGACTTGCGATGACAACTTGGGTTCTGTTCCTTGGGTTGAGAAGGTATCTACAATCCCCAGAAAAGATGCTGAACTCCAGGTGAACATTGTCCCATGTAATGGCACCGTAGGCTGCCCTGATGGTACCACCTGCTGTAAAACCCAACAAGGTGGCTGGGGTTGTTGTCCTTTTCCAGAGGTAACAAAACAATACAAATTCTTTAGAGAATTTGATCAAAAGTGGAAAATTCTGTTAGATGTGGATGATTTTCCATCTTTCTTCTCTTTTCATCCTCAGGCTGTTTGTTGTGCAGACTTCATACACTGCTGTCCAAATGGCAAAAAATGTAACCTGGCTGCTCAGACATGTGATGGTGGACTACTGTCTGTTCCCTTGGTCAAGAAGGTTCCCTCAGTTCCCAGAGAAGATGTTGAACTCCAGGTGAACATTGTCCCATGTGATGGCACCACAGGCTGTCCTGATGGCACCACCTGCTGTAAAACCCAACAGGGTGGCTGGGGTTGTTGTCCTTTTCCAGAGGTAAGAATAAATGCATCTTTTTGAAAAACATTTTAATGTGGGATTAATTGTATCTACGATGCCATTTCTTCATTATCCAGTCTCACCATGACTTGTTCTACTCGGTTCTTTGCTGTCCAGGTGATTTTTCAGTATATGTGGTTCCTCGATATTTTGAATGTACCGACAATGTCGTTACTTTAAAATATCAATTTACAAAGACGGCTTACCACCACTGGATAACGTCTCTGAACCCTCACCAATCTCTGCCATGGTTTTCATAAAAGCCATGGCCAATTTTAAAACACTGTTCTTTCATTAGTTGGTGACCATAAATAATATCAGTGTCTTTGATTTTGGTCAACCTTACTCTGAATTCTATCAGGCACAAAACAATAGTGAAATAGATGATCTCAAGATTGTTGCTCTCTGGCCGATCAATGGCCAGCAGTGAGCTGACGACGTCAGACATGAAGCTGGACTCTTGAATGTTCCATCACTTAGATCCTCTGCCAAGGAGGTCCAAAGAACTTAGCTGGAAGTGGATGGAATTAGAGCCAAGTAGGGCCGAGCCGAGCCGAGCCCATGGAAAAAGGCCAGTAAACTGTTATGGTTGTCTGTCTGTCTCAACATTTGATCTTCAGGCTGTTTGTTGTGAAGACTTCATCCACTGCTGTCCAAAAGGTAGAAAATGTAACCTGGCTGCTCAGACTTGTGATGGTGGACTACTGTCTCTTCCCTGGGTCAAGAAGGTTTCCTCAGTTCCCAGACAAGATGTTGATCCAGATGTGAAGGTTGTCCCATGTGACGGCAGCGTCGCGTGTCCCGATGGCAACACCTGCTGTAAAAACGAAGCAGATCTCTGGGCTTGTTGTCCGCTGCCACAGGTAACATTTTGTTCACTTCTGTTTTGTTTTTAATTCGTTTTCAGGAGTTCGTTTTAACACGTCCAGTTTTGAAAAATTAGTTAAAAAAAAATCTAATAAAGTAACTTTTAGCCATTTTTCTAGGCTTTATTTCCCTTTGAACAAGCCTGAACATGTTTTTTTTTTTTTCATTGTTTTTAAGTTTAAGTTAATGCTCAATCCTCAAACACATTTGTAGCAAGATGAGTCCAGCTTCTTGTGAATCAGACCACCTGAGGCGTAGTGTCCTCCCACCGAGTACAGGTTGCTATTTCAGTGCTGACTTTACATTTGTCTCTCATTTAGGCCTGAATATTCTTATTTAATGTTCAGGCCACTTTCAGCTAATTTACTTTTGTCCACTTTATAGTTAAATTATTACAATTATAAAACATAAGCATGTCATAAAAATAATTTTCTTTATGGTTGAGAGCTAAAAAAAAAAAAAGGGGGATTTGTACATTTTAGCAGTCTAAACCTTACAAAGCAGCATTAAACTTTATACCCAGATTACCTCTAAGTCAATTTTCATCCGACCAAAACATCTGTTTAGTAAACCAGGCAAACCAAGACTATCACGATGCAGTGGGTGGGGGGCAAGATTAATCCGCACATGAATTAAACTGCATTTCTGAAACTCTCATGCAGTTGGAAATCCAGATTTTCAGTTTTAAATGACAAAAGATCTTTTTGAACTTTTGACCTTTTTGATGAAAGTTAACAAAAGGGTAGCTAAATATTAAAAAGCAGCAGAACAACAGCAAAAAGCTCATTAAAAGGATCAGAACGGTAGCTAAAAGTAGCATAAGACAAAGAGCAACTCTGCTGCAGCAGATTCCAAACAAAACTTCTTTTTTTAATGGAGTTAGAGTGATCTCTAAAATATAAAAGTTACAAAATCCAAAAGTCAGAGCACACATGTCCTGGATGAGCTGAACAGTCTGAAATATGAATGACTAAAAAGTGTACAGAAGTAGTTAAACTGCAAAAGCAAAAGGGGGAGATGTCCTGATGGTGCTCAATAATCCAGGAAGATACATCTGACAAGGTTGAGTTTGGTCCTCTGGACGGAGTCTTCTTATCCAAAAGACTTCTTCAGCCTGGAGCTGCAACAAACTCAGTTTTATGAGCAGCACCTTATTGGATCAACTAGTTTACTGGTTACAGACAAAGCTAGTAAGCAACCAAGCTACCTTGTTTGAAGAAGCTCTCAAGAAGTCTTTTGGATAAAAGACAAAATGTTTCAACAAAGACCTGACTCAACATTGTTAGAAATATGAGAAAAATAAAGAAACGATAGTCCATTTGACACAATTTAACCCTTTTTGTTGTTATCCACATGGATGATTGAGCTTACAAACCTTTTTCTGAACTGGCCTTGGTGTCCCTCAGGCTGTTTCTGTGAGTAGCAAGTTGACCATCTGGCCTAAAACATTTGATTTGTTACTGATGATTGATTGTTTTGGATGGATGGTCCCTTTTTTCCAGTTTCTGGGAATTCAACAGGAGGATGACTTGAAACACATCAATAAGGTGCTATTTATGGGACAGATCTGGTTGGCAGGCCTCAGACCAAAGTCTTTCGGATGAAAGATGAAACGTTTCTTCTAGGATGCACGATATTATCGGCATGGTATCGGTATCAGCCGATATTAGCGTTAAAGTTAAATATCGGACATCGGCCATTCCATCAAAATAACTCACAGATATAAAAGAAACAACAACGCAGTGACAAGGATGCCTGCAGCGCCAGCACAACGTGGTGACGTCATGCATGCCTACCTGAACTGATCACGGCGGAGAAAAAGAAGTCAAAATGTTGGCGGTATGCAAGTTTTTTTCGTTGAGGATGTTGGATTCAGAAGATTTATGGACAACATTGAGCCTCGCTACATCGTCCCCAGTCTGAGATATTTTCTGACGTAGCTTACCCGAGTTACAAGCCGTCATTTCTGACGTCACTGAGAAGCTAATAGCTGATAGCGCTTGGGTGAGTTTTACCACAGACATGTGGACGTCGTGTTAGCCCCGTTAGCATGATGAGTCTTACAGAACAATGGATAGACAAAAAGTTTGAACTTAAAAAGTCTGTCCTTCATGCACACGAGTGCAGAGGATCCACACTGCAGCTGGAACAAGCCTCCACAAGTGAGACAGCATCACAGGTGACTAACTTATTAAATGAAAAGTGTTAAATGTTATTTATTAGCATTAAAGTGCTATGCATATCATATGGCTGTCACTGAATATATGTCACCAGCTCTTACAGCTGTTGCACATTTTTTGTAGCATATAAGAATAAATGTGAGTGTTATGTTCTGACAAAGGAACGTATATTAAAAATATCAGTATCGGTCAAATAAGTTTTAACATATCAGATATTGGCCAAAATTCCAGTATCGTGCATCCCTAGTTTCTCCCTTAAAGAAATTGGTCCAGATGACAGGATTTAACCTTTTGAGCTCACAAACCTTAAACAACAGTGTAAACATTCACTTAGTTATGTCCAGGACAAACAATTACTCCGTAAGGCAACCAAAGAGGTAAGTGGAAAAACAGAAGTGTGGACCTCTGGCTGCAAATGTTGGAAAGAGCCCTTTAAACCACGACACTCTGAAGCACTTTGAGGTTTTCAAAGGACGTCCAGACGGATGTGGTTGAAGCTCCTTGGCTCTCGTGGATCTCGTGCAGTAAAGGTGTTTGTGTCGTCCCTGCAGGCGGTGTGCTGCAGCGACCGGATGCACTGCTGTCCCAACGGCTTCGCCTGCACTGAACAAGGCTCCTGTGTGCAGAACCCAGAGCTGAACTGGTCCAACTGGAACTGGTTCCACGCCAACAAGAAGAGAACTCAGACGCTGTGAAAACTCCGCCGTCAGTCATTTATCTAAATAACTAAATAAATAAAATCAACCTTAAATTCTTTATTAGAAAACTGAGGGAATTGTGAGGGGATGTATTTGATTCTGATTATTTAAATAACTTTCTGTCATCTTGGAGTTTAAAGTTTCTGTCTGGATGCACTAAAATATGTACCATGAGGGTAAATTGTTTGCACATATTTTTAATAAGCATAAACTCTAGATAAAATTGATTTTCCCTACAAATTAAGTGGATTTATGTTCTATTTTTTAACAATAATCAGCCATTTTACATGAAAAATTTGACTTTAAATATGACACAGCAAGACTTTGTTATTTTCTAGTCAAGTCAACTTTATGCATAAAGCACAATTAAAACAGCAGCTGTTACTAAAGTGCTTAACCATAAAAGCCAATGGATTTATTCTACCTCATGTTGAATGAGCATTGATGTCTGTGGTTGACCTGTTTTACTCATTTATTGAATCATAAACTTTGTATGAAGCAGGCGTGGGATGTAAAGATTAATCAATAAACATTTGTTGATCTTATTTATGTGACACAGTTGAGTTTAATGCTAATTTGATCAAGTTTGCATCGGAAATAAACCTTTAGGTCCCATTTTATTTATTTTCAATGTTGATCAAGATTTGTTGTATTAAATGTGTTTTATCATCTTAAACTGGGAAAACGGTGACTTCCACAAATACAGGATGAGTCCACAAGCAAAAAAATTAATGTAGGAATTTGCAAGGTTCATATAATTTTATTATTCTACAGTTATTATTAATTTGAAACTTATTATTTACCAGCCAACTACTGGAGTGAGCTCATTTTAGTGTTTGACTGTAATGTGAAGATGACAAAAAATAAACATCAGCAAAATATTTGATCAGACTGTTTTGCTGGTAATAGTTGTAACATAATGAGATTTTTTACAATTTGGGAGAAATTAACTTTTACTGTAAGTGTCAAGTTTTGGCAAGAGAAGAGCAGGTGAGTTTAGTTAGAACCAGAACTGGATTTTGTTTACCATAGTTTTTTCAAGACCTTGAAGAAAAGACAGAAAGTAATTGGATTTTTGTTAGAAGTGGAGACAATGTTTGCATTGAGGTCATAATTTAACTCCTAAAAACATCAAACATTATTATTTTTAATTTGTGGTGTAATAAATAAACCAATCCCATCAAGATCCTCCACTGCGTCCACAACACATTTGATGCTGGGCTGTTTTATTTTATTTTTTTATATTTATTTATTTTAAGTTATTTATGATGGCAGTGCAACAGTTTATAAATCACAAACATGAAACATCTTTCTTCAAGCACTGATAAATCAGAACATGTAACAAATACTAAGATATTTAATCACTAAACATCTGTTCAGCTCAGGCTGCTCCTCCTGCCAGCAGGGGGCGGTAGAGCTCAGGTTTTAAGGCGTTCGTGTTCATTTTATTATAATATTTTAAAATAAATAAAACATCATGCAGTATGAAAATGAATGAAATATTTAATTGTTATATTTAATTTCTGTTCGTGTGTCAAGAAATGTGTGGAGTTCTGAGGGAGTTGGGCTCCTTTAAAAATTACTTCCACCTTGATTTTTATGTATCAACTGTTGCAAGTTGACTAAGGTGCAATCAGTCAAGAAGTAACAGTTTCATTTCTTAAAATAAACTCGTTATATTTCTCTGAGTGATTTAGAGTCATAAATGACGTCATTCAAGACACTGTTAAACAAACAGCATCATTTAACTGCTGCTGCTGGATTCATTTCAACTTCTAAAAAATGAGAATGTTTGTGAGAATTAAATTTAAAAAACGTGGAGACAACATGAGTTTGTTTCAAATTGTTGGTTTTATTAGTTTTTATTTGTATAAATGTAGCCTGTTATGTTCATTTTCATCATTAGAAGAAAAAATAACAAGTAATAAAAACATATCACAACCCACGAGACAAACAAATGTCATTTTACTTTAAATCTGTTTGAAAAAATAAATTGAAAACATATATATTTAGTTTTTACTTGCTCTATCTTTGGTTTTTATGTTTTGTATGTTTAGTTACTTGAAACTTTTAGGTTTTGCCTATTTGTTGCAATTTATTTATTTATTGAATGTTTCAGATTTTGTTCAGGAACCAGTGAGTTTGTTCTGTGTGTTTAGGATATTTTATATTTAGGGTTTTTTTTATGTCATATTCTTGCCTTTGCTGCTACCTTTTTACCTAATATTTTGTACTTTCAGGCCACCGTAGCCAACTCAATAAATGTCACAAGCTGAAAACAGGGAGGTAACCTTCCTTTGAAGGCCTGACAACAATGAGTCATACGATATGTTTATGGTGTTTAAGGTGACAGAATAACAGCTCATCTGGGAGAATACGACCAGACTTAGACCAATAAACCAAATCGAGTGATGAATGAAGAAGTGACACGTGAAGGCATTATTAATCCCTCTGTGGTCGTAATTCATGCAGGCAGCCATGTTGGATGTGGCCGAGCTGGATTTCTCTCCAAGGATCTGTTTTAAATCTCAATATTTGCCCGGCTTCGTTGTAATAGAAGCCGTGTTTGTGATTCAAACAGCCCGTCCTCTGAGACTCCCTGCAGACTCGGTCTATTTGCCTGGCAGAGCGGTGACACAGTTCTTCAGTGATTGCCCCGCTGAGCAACATTATGCACTTTGCAACCTACTTAGACAACAGAAGAAGTTTCCAAACTGCACCAGGTGTCCACAGTCTTTGCTCCTGCTTTCGTTTTCCTCCACATCCAGAGACCAGCAGCTGCAAGATGCTCAGGATCGTTCTCGGCCTGACGCTTAGCTGCAGTTTGTACTTCCTGCCGTGTTTCTTTCAGACTCTGACCTGCATGGTCAGTTTCATGTGTCTCACCTTTCCTGTTTCTGACAAACCTCCTGAGAGAAGGAGCACCCAGCTCGCTGCAGCCGAGCGGAACAAACACCTGCTCTGTAACATCTCGCCAGCGTCGGAGCAGCAGATCTATAACGCCTGCATTCTGCATCATTAAGCTCCTGTGGCTTATTGATTGGGACTTTGCTGACTTTGGCCTCGGGAGTGCTGAGTGGCACTTTGGAGCCTCGAGGTGTCTCACTCACCGCTGTGGAAGGCTCTCTCTGAATACTTGCTTGGTTTTTCTGATGAATATGATCATAAAACGTTCTTGCTCTGAAGAAACACCAAAGTGGCAAATTCTAAAATGCACCAATTTCATAAATATCCCCGTCCTGCTTGAGCTTGTTTTGATCCAAAGGTCATCCTGCCCCACAGCTCTGGATGCCCCTTATTTATGGCAAAGTAATACAATAATTTTTCATCAACACCTGCCCTGACCTTAACACAAACTCATATTTTTCTTAGCTGCCCGAGCAGGGAAGTTCCAACAATGAGCCGTGCTCTGGCCCAAAGTTCTGCAGAATGGGCAGCATAAACAGACGTTTCCTCTGATTCCTGCTGCTTCACAAACCTCCCAGCGAAACACGCTGCGGCAGTAAACAGGAGGCAAGCAGCAATAAATTTAAATCCAGTGACTCTGTCAGCGAATGCTTGGCTTGTGAATTATTATACCTGAAAGAACCTTTCAGAAAGTATGGAAGCTCATTCCTGCCACTCGGAAAAACAAAGACAAAATTATAAGATGCCATCTCACACTCAGAACGACAAAAACATGACCTCATAGTTTTGACCTAGCTGAAATAATAAGTCCAAGTCTAATAATTGTGATCATAAAAAACTATTTCAGACCTTTAAAATGTCAAGTCATAATTTTAGGGTGTATGTCAGCAATTAATTATGACATAATTAATTATCCATCCATCCATCTATCCATCCATCAGTTACCTTTACCCACTCCTTCCTTTTCAGGTTGCGGGGGTCACTGGTGCCATCCACTCACTCACTCACACCTATAGGGACAATTCTAGAGTTACCAACCAGTCTAACATGCATGTTTCTGGTCTGTTGAAGGAAACTGGAGTACCTGAAGAAAACTCACACGTGCACAGAGAGAACATGCAAATTCCACCCAGAAAGGCCCCCAGATCAGGATCTGAACCAGGGCATCCAGCTCGTTGAGAGGCAGCAGCTCTATCAACTGTGCCGCCGTGCTCCCCATAATTAATTATATGTCATAGTAATTAATGACATATAATTAATTAATAATAATTTATTATATATGTACAGGTAGTGGTGGTGCAGAGGTTAGAGAAGGTGGACCTGTGTGTCAACTCCCGGTACCAACAACATCAAAAATGTGGGTGGGATAGGTGAAACACCTGCACCTGCCTCCACCTTCATTTGCCCCACCCTGGGCCCTTGAGCAAGGCCCTTAACCCCCACCATCTGCTCCCCCAGACACTCATTGCAGCTCTCCACTCCACACAGTGGGCTGTGGTCTGTGGTTGCATCAGGAAGAGCATCCGGTGTAAAAATAATCACCAAATCTTTGTACAATGTAATTCGTCATGGCGACCCCTGAAGAAGGGAGAAGCCAAAAGAAAGAAAAAGAAAATTAAATCTTACTAAGCCATAATATTGAGATGTTGAGTCAAAATTTTGAGAGTATTTTAAATTGTTAAAATGGTAAGTCAGTAAAATATGTTGAATCACGATGTGCTGTTTTTGAGCCAGAAACATATTTTCATGATAAGAAGTCAATTTTGTGTATATCTCAACAACTCAAATTGTTGTAAAAATGAAATTTCACTAAGTCATAATTGTGTGATAGTATTTTATAATTGTAAGTTGTTGAGTTATATTTTGGAGAGTATCTCAAAATAATGAAATTATGATAATAAGATGCTAAGTCACGTGTGTACAATTCTAAATCAGAATATGCGATGTGAGTCATGCCTTTGAGGGGAAATCTTAGCGTTATAACATGCTGTCATAATCACAAGACGCTAAGACATATTAAAAAGATGCTTAGTCATATTAAAAAGATGTTCAGTCATATTAAAATGATGCTAAGTCGTATTAAAAACATGCTTAGTCATATTAAAATTATGCTATGTCATATTAAAAAGATGTTCAGTCATATTAAAAAGATGCTCAGTCATATTAAAAAGATGCTAAGTCATATTTAAAAGATGCTAAGTCATATTAAGTATGTCCTAAGTCATATTAAATAGATCCTAAGTAATATTAAAAAGATGTTGAGTCATATTAAAATGATGCTAAGTCATATTAAAAACATGCTTAGTCATATTAAAATGATGCTAAGTCATATTAAAAAGATGCTTAGTCATATTAAAAAGATGTTCGGTCATATTAAAATGATGCTAAGTCATATTAAAAAGATGCTCAGTCATATTAAAATGATGCTGTCGTATTAAAAAGATGCTCAGTCATATTAAAATGAGGCTAAGTCATTTAAAAAGATGCTTAGTCATATTAAAATGATGCTAAGTCATATTAAAAAGATGCTCAGTCATATTAAAAAGATGTTCAGTCATATTAAAATGATGTCAAGTCATATAAAAAGACGCTTAGTCATATTAAAATGATGCTGTCATATTAAAAAGATGTTCAGTCATATTAAAATGATGCTAAGTCATTTAAAAAGATGCTTAGTCATATTAAAAAGATGCTGTCATATTAAAAAGATGCTTAGTCATATTAAAATGACGCTAAGTCATATTAAAAAGATGCTCAGGCATATTAAAATGATGCTGTCGTATTAAAAAGATGCTCAGTCATATTAAAATGATGCTGTCATATTAAAAAGATGCTCAGTCATATTAAAATGATGCTGTCGTATTAAAAAGATGCTCAGTCATATTAAAATGATGCTAAGTCATATTAAAAAGATGCTCAGTCATATTAAAATGATGCTAAGTCATATTAAAAAGATGCTTAGTCATATTAAAATGATGCTAAGTCATATTAAAAAGATGCTCAGTCATATTAAAATGATGCTGTCATATTAAAAGATGCTTAGTCATATTAAAATGATACTAAGTCATATTAAAAGATGCTCAGTCATATTAAAATGATGCTGTCATATTAAAAAGATGCTTAGTCATATTAAAATGATACTAAGTCATATTAAAAGATGCTCAGTCATATTAAAAATATGCTTAGTCATATTAAAAAGATGCTCAGTCATATTTAAAAGATGCTAAGTCATATTAAGTATGTCCTAAGTCATATTAAATAGATCCTAAGTAATATTAAAAGATGTTAAGTCATATTAAGTAGATCCATCCATCCTTTATCTGTTACCCGCTTCTTCCATTTTGGGTGACGGGGTCATCGGTGCCCGTGTCAGCAATCAATGTGCGAGGGGCGGGGGGACACCCTGGACGGGTCGCAAGTCCATCACATGGACACATAGAGACAAACAACCATTCACTCACACCTAGGGACAATTTAGAGTTACCATCAGTCTAACATGAATGTTTTATCTGTGGGAGGAAGCCGGAGTACCTGGAGAAAACCCATGCATGCATGGAGAGAACATGCAAACTCCACCCAGAAAGGCCCCTGGACCGAGATTTGAACCAGGGACCTGCTCGCTG
>JARVGQ010000474.1:30872890-30886753 GCA_031762355.1 Hypsolebias martinsi | reverse complement strand
TGCTCAATAATCCAGGTATACAACGTTTCAGCACCAAAATAAAAAAAGAAACTGTCCAGATGAGCTAAATGAAAATTGTTGGGTTGTATACCTGGATTATTGAGCATGGATTTTGTTGTTTTGAACCAGTTTGACATGACTCTCGACGAGGGAGAGGACGGGCACCGGAGGAGAGGGTGTGCTCCAGAGACCATCTAAGCACCAACATAACTGTTTTTTTTCCCCCCCACTTTGGAGTAAGCTGTTGGGGGAGAATCAGTTTTATTTAGGGTTTCCTCAGACTGATGAAGTCTTCTGGATGGAAGGTGAAACGTCTCAACACAAAAAAAAGAAACTGTCCAGATGACCTGACTGAAAATTTGTTGGATGTTTTTAAATACCGTAAAAAGAATAACTTGAATGTTTTTGACACGGTCAAGTTAAACTAAGCAAAAAACAAATAAATATTAATTTAAAAAAAAGGCTAGCTGTTTTTCTAAATTTTATCTAAATAGCAGCTTATTGCTTCAAAATTATAAGATCCCAAGCAACATGCATGTAGGGCGGCTGTGGCTAAGTGGTTAGAGAGGTCGTCTTCCAATGGGAGAGTTAGGGGTTTGAAGTGTCCCCGGGCAAGACACTGAAGCCCTCACTGCCTCTGATGTGTCGCATCGGTGTAGGAAAGTGATCTTAAAAGCACTGTTTAGTCTCTACAGATTCAGATTAGCTTTGTAGAGATCTAGTGGAGTGCTCTATGAATGTGTGTGTGGAAGTAAATGAGGGCACAGATTGTGCTGTAAAGTGCTTTGAGTATTTTGATTACAGTAGTCCCTCGCTACTTAGTGGTTAGTTTTTCACAGATTCACTCTTTCTCAGTTTTTCAAAATAAGACTGGACATGACACACAATTGGCTGATTGATGGATAAGCCACACGATAGGCATGGATTTTTATTTAAAATAAATTTTAAATTATTTAGCACCTGCTGCACCTTTGTGCAGCCCACACTGCAGGGTGGCACAGAGCAGCCGAAGCAGAGCTGAAATGACATTCTGTGCTCGGTTTTTCACTTATCGCGGGGCTTCAGGGTACAGCTCCCCCGCAATAAATGGGGCACTACTGTAGATAGAAAGGTGCTATAGTACCTTTAAACACTATTTATTAAACTAAAAAAATATATATATTTAAAACCTGAAAAAGAAAAGACCATTTTATAGAAAGTGTCACTACAATATACATATTTTATCTGTTATTAAGGATTTGTTTAAGCATATGGCTTTTTCCACAGCGTTTGGCCTCTTTCATGTCTTTTGACATTGTTCTGTCCTCAGGACGGTTTTGTTTTAAGTACTTGGCACACTTCTCTACAGGTTGCCAAACTGTTGCATTCTGACATGAGCTGTCACCTGGGGTATCGAACATCTGTCATCTTGGTGTTTTCTCCAAATTCTTTCTTCAGGAAGTCCTCCAGTGGTGCAGATTCATAGGGTCTGGAGCCTTTGAATACCTGCTCCTTCATCCTAAAGTACAGGCAGCGCAAGTACTCCATCTTCTTACCTGAACACAAAGGAAACATTAGAAATCTTAAGGTGTAAGATATAATAATAAGAAATAAAAAAACACATACCATGAATTATGGCAAGGGCGAGGATGCCCCCTGTGCTCGTGCCAGCTATCCAATCAAACAGCTCTTTGGTGGGCCGTCCCGCCTCTTTCTCCAGAGCAATCAACATTTGGATCAGCACCAGGCCTCTAATACCTCCACCATCCAGACACAGGAGTCTGTCCACCCTGCAGGACAGGAGAAAGAATACATCAGACCACATACTATAAAAGCATTTTCGTGTTTCCAAAACTGGAAAAATGACAGAATTCTGACATGTTCAGTTCAAATTACTGAATGAGGAGAGGATAAACGTCTTTTTTAATAAAAACAGAACTTTTATTATCTTTATAAAAAGCCTCTTTTTTCTTATAATGTGCCTATGCTTACTTCCTGTCCACTTTAGGACCATCAAGTACAGATTTGCCTCTGTTCATTGCAGCAGCTCCTTCATGCATGATGTTGTTGAACCCTACAAGCAAATCAGAAACGCTCAAGATACAAACAACAGAGAAGGGAGGAGGCTGCTCTGCTTTCTGCAAAACAGATGCAAGTTTCACAAAAAATGGAAGTGTTGTATCATTGTTTGAAAAAAAAAAATCACAACAACTTCTTTACCCAGATGACATGATTTAACCTTTTTTTTGTTGTTCTTTATTCATTATATTATTATCAACTATAAGTACAGGTACATTGCTTATAAAAATGTTTGAGCATGGCAATTATGCATTACCATTTTTTAATGTGAAAACTTCCAAATAAAAATCAAAAATTAAATCAAGAACCATTTAATAAACAGAAATGCTGTGTAACATTGTAAACATCACATTTTTATTCATAAAACAAAACAACAAAAATGGTTAACATAATTGTATCAGTACATAAAAGCTACTTTAAAAAAGTCTAAATACTCTGTAAATATAGAAATATAAAAAGGACACTTATTTTAATTTGAAAAAAAAAAAAAAAAAAAAAAGGAAGTCCTGTCTAAGTAGAAGAAAAATCTAAACTATTAGCAGCGAAGGGATGGAAAGCTGAGGGACGAAGGCGTTACCTATGGCTGGAGGTTTGGTTGTGTTGGAGTTGACAGGAGGACTGCTGGGGGAGCGGGGCAGGCAGCGATCGACTCCTACATTACACAGCATGTCCAGCAGTACCTTTCTATTAGGACCTTTGGTGTTAATACAAACACAAGCCAACATGTTAGACATGCAAACATGCCACAAGAGCACAAAAAGAGAGATTTTAGGATGGAGAGCTATTTAGTGAATAGAGGGAGAGAAAGCAAGAACAACAAGCAGACAGCATCATAGCATCATTGTGTATTTAAAAAAAAAATCAAGAAATAACAGCAAACTCAGTTTATGGTCTCCGAGCACAAAACTTCTTCATGTGTACATATCAACAGGATGTCATACTTTGTACTTTAAAGAAACAATGTCCAGATCTGTTATTAAAAAATAAAATGTTATTTTATGTTGCTGCAAGTAGCATTGCTAGGCCTGTCACAATAATGACGCATGATGAATGAAAATGATAGACCTCGTTTTCATTTATCAGGTTTATCGTTTCTTCGTGTCTCTCTTAGGCTCAACTCCGGTGTTCTTCTTTGACCCTTCCTTTCTCTTTAAAATCTGTTTTAACCGTCCAAAATCAAGTTTTTGGATCGTGAAAAGTAGCTAAGCTGAGAAGCTAAGCTACAAGCTAAGCTAACAGGCCAACCTTGGGAAAAACCCTCCATCTTGTCGAAGCTCCAAAATTCACAGTTGAAACCCGTGCCTTCGTGTAAAAAGTTTTTCTCTGCAAAAAGAAGCTGAGAACTTGTTTACTGATTTTTTTTTTATTAAAAGCTTTGTGTGAAAAATCCTATGCTAAAGAGCTCAAACCACACAGAGAGTCCGCCATTTTGAGAACCAAAGAGAGACAGCCCATGTCACGTCAAGGGGCCTCCCTCCCATTTTTCTTAGAGACACGCTGTTCACTCCCTCACTGTCCATCTTTCGGTTCAAATAGTCTTATCTAGTCTTATTACTACACACAAAACAAATTAACAAACATTTCTTCTTAAATTTGACAATAATTACTAATTATTGTCAAATTTCAAACCATTTTATCATTTATCGCAGTCATTTCTGAGAAAATTAATCGCCCAGCAAAATTTGTTTTCGTGACAGGCCTAGTAACACACAGTGTATTTGGGATGTAAGAACATCATTATATCTCTGTCCGTAATGTAAAAAAAGAATCTTCCTGAAGCGTCCTTTCAGTTGAAGCGCCTGGTGAATCATGGTACAGTCATCATGCCTTAAAGAGGGAACCATGTTCATTCTGTAGTCTGTTACTTTCTGTTCTCTTGGCACGTAATGTTGCTGAAACGATGTTTTCTGTTGTTGGGTTTTCGTTGGTTCCGTTTTTACTAAACTTTAAAAGATCGGAGATCAAGACAATTAAAGATTTAGAAACCCCAGTGGATTACTGGTTACTTAGCACTGTTGTCTCACAGCAAGAAGTTCCCCGGGTATGCTTGAGTTTTTCTGAGTGGCATTTGCATGTTCTCCTCGTGTTTGCACCTGGTTTCCTTCCACAGTCCAGTAAATGTCATTGTGTTGCCTTCAGGCTCAGGCCTCTGTCATAAGAGTCTGTGTTCTTAGAGTTACCTGGTTTTAAAAAAAACGAATATAAAAGTTCGCAAACTTTTACTGCTTGGTTCTTATTTTGTGTGCTTCAAGTTTATTTTTGTGTTTTTCACAACCTAAAAGCATTTTTTTTTTTTTAAATGAAAAGGCACCAAGCTGTTAGTTAGGACATTCAAATAACTCACATTGTGAACACGTTGGACGTCTGAAAGCTCTGACTCGCTGTGAAGAGTCTGGTTGGTGACCGGGCATCTCTTCCTTTTCAGCACGTATTCCACGGACGAGAACGTGGTGGTGTCTCCTCTCCTCGGAAATGTTTGCTTTGCCAGCTCTCAGTACAGCGTCTGTTTCACCCTGGGATCATTCGCAAAGATCTACTCTGACACCTACGGTGAGCTGACCCGTCTGTAGCGACGGCAGTGTCGTTTTCACGGCACCGACCTGACGCTTTCTCCTGTTTGCGCCTGTAGGTGATATTAACTACAACGAGTTTGCAAAGCGGCTCTGGGGAGACATTTACTTTAACCCCAAAACGTGAGTAGCCATTCTTTTTCAGCAACATGAAAGTTCTCTTTACTTACTTTTTATTTTTTTCTTCTGTTTAGTCGCAAGTTCACCAAAAAAGCCCCTAGTAGTAACTCTCAGCGCAGCTTTGTGGAATTTGTCCTGGAGCCTCTCTACAAGATCCTCTCACAGGTTTACCACGCCTTTAGCAACTGATGAAACTGCCAAAGCTGCTCAGTGTGTAATCCTTCCCTAAATCCTGTTTGTGTCCAGGTGGTCGGGGACGTGGACACGTCTCTCCCCAGAGTTCTGGATGAGCTTGGGATCCACCTGACCAAAGAGGAACTGAAACTGAACATCAGACCTCTGCTTCGACTGGTCTGTAACCGCTTCTTTGGGGAGTTCACTGGTATGACTTGATTTGTATTTTAGTTATACTTGAAATATTGTCTTTATTTTTATATAATTTGTTTTATTTGTCTTCAAGATTGTCTGGAAGGTCTTTGCTTACCTAAAAATTAGGTTTCATTTGTGACAATTTTTTTTTTTTTTTATGATTTTGAATATTTGTGGCTATGTTCATGTCTTGACTTAGATTTTTTATTTTTTTTTTAAATTCCTGTAAAACAAAATTTGACTTCTCAGTAGAAATAAATGTATTAAATTATTAAACATAGTTTGCTTTTAGCATTAGAATGGTTTCTTATCTGAGTGACAGGAGATTTTGTGTTTAATGATGTATCTTCTTCAGTGCCTCTTTCCTGTGAGGTTCCGCAGGGGTCGATTCTTGGACTCCTTTTGGTTTCACTCATCTGTTTTTTTTTTTTGGGGTCTCTCCTGAGGAAACGTGGTCTTTCTTTTCACTGCTATGCTGATGACTGTCAGATTTATCTGCCGTTAAAACCCAGTAGTTCTTGCCCCATTCATCTTTTGTTAAAATGTCTTGATGACATCAAGGCATGATGGCTTCAAATTTCTCAAGTTTTAATGATCAGAAAACTGAAGTGATTGTGTTTAGCCCTAGCTCTACTGCTGTCTCTGTTCCTGTAAATCTTTGGCTCTTGAGCCATATCTTAAGCAGTCTGTTAGAAACCTTTAGATGGTTTTAGACTCTGACTTTAAGTTTAATAAACATATCAACTCTGTTCTGCAGAAAAGCTTCTTCCACTTAAGGCAAATAGCAGTGTTGACCTGACGTGACCTTGAAAAGTTAGTCATTGCCTTCATTACAACCTGACTAATTACTGTAACATGCTTTGTCAGTCACTTCTCCATTTCACATCTTTAGCTCGTCCAAAATGCTGCAGCTCAGCTCTTAACAGGAACTTGTACATTTGAGCATATTTCACCAGTTTTGTCCTCCCTTCACTGGCTCTCTGTGCATGTCAGAATTGATTTTAAAATTCTCCTGTTCACCTTTAAGTGCTTAAATGGCCTTGCACCCTCATACATCTCTGACCTACTTCATCTATTATGTTCCTTCTCGAGCACTGAGATCATCTGATCAGCTGCTTTTGGGTGTACCAAAAACCAGTCTCAAGCTCATTAATTTTCTGTACTAGGATTAATTTTATTTTAAATTTTTCCATCAAATTACTTCCATTGTTTTTTTATTTTATTTTTATTGTTAAGCACTTTGGTAACAGCCACTGTTTTAAAAGGGGCTTTATAAATAAAGTTGACTTTACTTTACTTGAACAGACCATAAAAACAATCATAATATGAAGATATCTGGCCATGCTTTTGCACTTTCTGTAATTTGCCTCATAAACTGACAGTTTTTGTTTTCTGCAGGCCTGGTGGACATGTGTGTGCAACACGTCCCTTCACCACAAGATGGCGCTAAGACTAAGATAGAGCACACCTACACTGGAGGTCTTGACTCAGAATTGGGAGAGGTCATGTCAGAGTGTGATCCTGAAGTGAGTAAAGCGGTGGTTAAACTGCTCACAGCTGCAGTCTTTCTGTGAAAGGCTGCAAATCAAACCAAAAAGATTCACTGAATAAAGACGACGTAAGGTTTTCTGTGTCACCCGGCTTCTTTTTTCTGCATATTTCTCGTCCGCAGGGTCCGTTGATGTGCCACACCACAAAGATGTACAGCACGGAGGACGGGGTGCAGTTCCATGCGTTCGGCCGGGTGCTGAGCGGCACCATTCAGGCAGGCCAACCGGTGAAAGTGCTCGGAGAGAACTACTCGCTGGAAGACGAGGAGGACTCTCAGGTTTGCACCGTGGGTCGGCTCTGGATTTCTGTTGCCAGGTACGCTTCCAGTTTTATTCACATTCAGTGGAGCCACAAACTGCTGATAGTTTAGTAAAATCTATCATATCACTATTGAAGATACCAAATCGAGGTGAACCGAGTGCCTGCGGGCAACTGGGTGCTGATTGAAGGCTGTGACCAGCCAATCGTGAAGACAGCCACAATCACGGAGCCCAGAGGGAATGAAGAGGTGAGATCAATGAAAGGAACAGCTCTTACATCTTTGGCATTATAACCCAAAATAAATAAATAAATAAAAAACTCTTCCAGGCTCAAATTTTCAGGCCTTTGAAGTTCAACACAGCGTCAGTAATTAAAATCGCAGTGGAGCCAGTTAACCCATCAGAGCTGCCGAAAATGTTAGATGGTCTGAGGAAGGTGAACAAGAGCTATCCTTCTCTAACCACTAAGGTACGTCCCCAGCCCGGGCCAGCTCAGCCGCTCCAGTAACTCTCTAAACGTTTGTTTCATTAGTTCAGTGTTTTGTCTTTCAGGTTGAGGAGTCTGGAGAACACGTCATCCTGGGAACAGGGGAGCTCTACCTGGACTGTGTCATGCATGATTTGCGGAAGATGTACTCCGAGATTGACATTAAAGTAAGTGAAGTTGCTCTTTGTAACTACACGATTACTTACGAGAGTGAATAAAGCAACATATCTGTACATCACATCAACTACGTTTGCACTGAAAGGCAGTAAAAGTAATTGTGTTAGTCAGAGGAGTCATCTTTGTCTTTTACCTCGTCCTTCTACCAACATTCCCACTGTCTCTCTGCACGTCCAAATAAACAAAATCACATAAAATGCAACTTTTACAAAAGATTTCCACAAGGAAAACATTCAGATATTATTTAAAAACTTTGTTCTCTGAAAACTTTCACAATCTTACTGGTAACCTTTTTTTATTCTGGTTTTTCTTGTGCTCCGTTTAGTCTTTAGCTGCTATCTTGCCAGTTTTAGCTGTGATTTAGTTTTGTTACAATAAACTTTTGGCTGCAATTGCTAATTTTAGTCTTCAGTTTTACTTATTATAGCTACAAATGGTTTTACTATTTTTAGATTTTTTAGCAGCAGCTTTGCTGATTTTAGACTTTTGGCCATTTTGCTCATTTTGGCTTTTGTCCAGCTTGTTTTAAAAATTAATTCTTAGACACATTTCAGCAAAGTCCTTCAGCTTTCACGATAGGTCTTTACAGAAAACATGGGGCGCGGTGGCGCAGAGGTTAGAGAGGGTGGGCCTGTGATCGGAGTGTCGCCGGTCGACTCCCTGGACCGTCTACATCAAAATGTGGGTGGAAAAAGTGAAACACCCACACCTGCCTCCACCATTTGCCCCAGTCTGGGCCCATGAGCAAGGCACGTACCCCTCCCGCAGCTGCTCCCCGGGTGCCATAGATGGCAGCTCTCTGCTTCACATGTGCAACGAGAAAAATGCAGAGAATTAATTCCCCCATTGGGAATTAATGGAGCACAATTAAAAATTTAAAAAAATTCTGTTTCTAGTTTAGGTCTGCTGAAGAAATTAATTTATCTTCAGCTTCTCTTTCAACACTATAATGCTATAAAGATTTTTACCTACCTATTAAATAATAATAATAAAAAATGCTCAAATCCAGTGTTCTCAGATCAAGCTGTTTGTTTACTTGCAGGTTGCTGATCCAGTTGTGACTTTTTGTGAAACGGTCGTGGAGACGTCATCACTGAAGTGTTTTGCTGAGACGCCCAACAAAAAGTGAGTTTTTTTTAAAAAGTTGTTCTCCAATGAATTCAATTCAGTTTATTTTTATAGCGCCAACTCACAACAGAAGTCACCTCAGGGCACTGCGCAGTAAAACCGATGTATATAAATTTAAGTTAATAACATTATTTATTTGAGGAGAGACGCAGTGAAAACTGTACAGTCTGAGCAAACATTACAGGAGAGTTGATGCTACTCAGCAGCTCCAAGTGTGTGTTTTGTTTAGGAGGAGGTTCTGATTCTGTCCTTCCCTGCAGCTGAGCTTCTTTCTAATGCACATCGAGTGATTGACAGCTACACTGTGTGATTGACAGGAACAAGATCACGATGATTGCCGAGCCCCTGGAGAAGGGACTTGCCGAGGACATAGAGAACGAGGTGGTGCAGATCACGTGGAACAGGTGATGAACGAACTGATCCGCATTAAGTCTGTCTTCCTAATTAACCGACGTGATTTAGTGCGCCTTTCGTGTCAGACGGGCACATTTAACTTTGATGTCTGCTAAATAATTTCTCCACTTTCCTTCCTCTCTGACCGTTTTTCCTCATTTCATCCTTTGCAGAGATTAATGCGCGGACATTCATGAATGAGGATTGGCTCATTAATTAAATGCTCTAATAGCAGATAATATAGGAAACCACAAGACTGAAAATGTGCAGCTCTTTAATTTTGTGTGTGTGTGTGTGTGCATTTCTCTGACATACTTCAAGTTGTGATCTGCAGCCACACATGACCACAAACACCTCATTAAGTTAACGCACCTTGGCACTTTGATTCATTTTCTTCCTGTAATTAAATTAAGCACTCAAAGCAGACGTGCATTTTCCTCTTGTATGAAAAGCATGCTTGATTGCACGTTTTGCTGGAGAGAAGCTTCCTATCTGCGAGGCCATCTGGACCCAGTTGTGGCAGCATGAAGCTGCAGCGCCACACACTTCACACACACACACCCTCTTCTCCCATTAACCCCTTTGTCCCCCAAATAAAGCGACCTCTTTAACGTTCCAGCTGACACGCAGACCTCGCCTCCTCCCAACACGTGACTGTCCTGATTTGTTGAACAGGAAGAAGCTTGGAGAGTTTTTCCAGACAAAATACGACTGGGATCTGCTGGCTGCCAGGTCCATTTGGGCCTTCGGACCCGACACAACAGGACCAAACATCCTCGTAGATGATACTCTGCCTTCAGAGGTGGGTTTTGATGCATCTAAACAGCCGTCTGCGAGAGGGTAGATGATTGTGGATAAACCGCTGAAACATTCTGAAGTTTATTTAACTAAGAAGGGTCATGTTGTAAAAATTGTGTCATTTTGTGCCATCTGGGCCTGTCATGATAACAAATTCTGCTGGGCGATTAATTGTCTCAGAAATTATTGCGATAAACGATAATATTGTTTGACATTTGACAATAATTAGAAATTATTGTCAAATTTAAGAAGAAATGTTAATTCGTGTGTAATACCATTTTTAACCACTGGATGTCATTATAAGACTGAACTGAAGGATGGATAGTGAGGGAGTGAGCAGTGTCTTTAAGAAAAATGGGAGGGAGGCCTCTTGACGTGACATGGGCTGTCTCATTCCTTTTCTTCGGTTCTCAAAATGGCGGACGCTCGGTGTGGTTTGAGCTCTTTACCATTTTTAACACAAAACTTTAAATACAAAATCAGTAAACAAGTTCTCAGCTTCTTTCTGCAGAGAAAAACAACTTTAACAAAACGACACGAGTTTCAACCATGAATTTCAGAGCTTCGACAAGACGGAGGTTTTTTCCCCGAGGTCAGCCTGTTAGCTTAGCTCGTAGCTTAGCTTCTCAGCTTTAGCTGCTTTTAACGATCCAAAAACGTGATTTTGGACGGTTAAAACAGATTTTAAAGAGAAAGGGAGGGTCAGTGAAGAGCACCGGAGATGAGCTTTTTGTCATCCAGTGTCTTCAGTAGAAAGAGACGAAGAAACGATGAAGCCGATAAATGTCATGTTACATTAGTTGAAAAAGTTGGAATTACTTAAATGTGATTAATATTTCTTTATGGTGAATATGTTGTAACATGCACCTGCAGTTGTCAGAACAGACTCAGTCTGCTGCAGATAACAAAGTTAACTGAACTTTAATTAGTTGTTTACTAGCAGACACTGTAATAAAACTAATGTTGTGTGATTTTTGTAATCCTGCTGGAAACAGAACTGATCTTTCGTAAACTTAAACGATCGTAGTTCACTTGAACTTCTCACGGCTCATTTTACACATTTATTTTCCATGAAATCATTGATCTGATTCAATACTTGGCCAAGAATTTGTTAAACGGTCCTGAAGACTAACTTTGTTTTCATTTGGAAACATAAAAAACATGACAAAAAGTAATTTTAATGTTAAATGACATTGTTCTGTCTGTTTTAGTTCTTGTTTGTTTTTTTCTTTTATATCGGCAAACAAGAAAAATGGCTGCTGAATTTTTGTAAATATATGAGAAATGCATTTTGCTTTAAATCTGTACATGTTTAAGTCTAATTATGCCTGAAGTTAAATATGTGTTAAAATAATGGTTGAGTCTCTGCTTCCCAGCAGATTGAGGTGTTTAACTGGAGAATGTTTTGTGTGCAGGTGGACAAGGCGCTGCTGGGTTCTGTCAAAGACAGCATCGTTCAGGGCTTCCAGTGGGGCACCAGGGAGGGGCCTCTCTGTGACGAGCGTACGTCTTTACCTCTAATCTGGTTACTGAAAACAAACCTCGAGTCTCCTAACTTCTCCACACCAAAGTGTTGCTTGGTGCAGATGTTGTCCATGCGGGGAAAGGAAAATGTTTTAGTCTGAGTGTTTTTGCTGCTTTCAGCCATTCGAAATGTGAAGTTTAAGATCCTGGATGCTGTGATCGCTCAGGAGCCTCTTCACAGAGGAGGGGGTCAGGTCATCCCTACAGCCAGGAGGGTGGTGTACTCCGCTTTCCTCATGGTGAGCCCAGTCTTCCCGGCACCAAACCTCCTTTAAACCCTTCAGCTTTCACTGCGATCCACAGGTTTTGATTCAGTTTTGCTCACGCTGCTTGTTTTTTTTTTGTTTTTGAATCAAACGTTTTGAACCCTTTTGCCTCAGCTGTCATCATGAAGACGAGAGCACCATGATCATTTCTACTCTGCTTCACATTCCAGGCCACGCCGAGGTTGATGGAGCCCTATTACTTTGTAGAGGTCCAGGCTCCAGCTGATTGTGTGTCTGCGGTCTACACAGTGCTGGCTCGGAGGAGGTTCGTCTGTCAGTCCAGACAGAAACTTTAATTCAGACAGTTCTTCAAATGATGTGTTAATGTTTAAATATTTGGTGTTTTTAATCCAACAGGGGTCATGTCACTCAGGATGCTCCCATCCCTGGTTCTCCTCTTTACACAATCAAAGCTTTTATCCCGGCTATAGACTCCTTTGGCTTTGAGACCGACCTGCGCACCCACACTCAGGGTCAGGCCTTTGCTCTCTCCGTCTTCCACCACTGGCAGGTGAGAACGTGGATGCGAGCGTGCTCAAAGAGTCGACGATAAACGTGATGAGCGTTAAAATATTACCCAAGTATTTATAGTTTTTGTGAACGTACTTCTCCAAGCGGTGAAACCGGAACTCCCTGACGTTGGAGGTGCGGCGTGAGCAGGAAACGTTAAACGACAAACTGCTGTCGTGTCACTCGTGCGCTCACTTACTCGCATGAATACCGCAGCACGTTTCCCTGCTCCGTTTCACACTCAAGTGGCCAACCTCGTGCGCACGTCTGCCACTTCGCTTACACCGCTTTTGATCCAGAGCACAGTGGAGTGTTGAGTCATTACTTTTTAATATTTGTTAGCCCGTCTGTCTGCTCTTTCTGACGTGTTTGTGTCTGCGCCCCGCAGAGCCGTGTCAGTGGAAATTAGCTCCACTTAGGTTAGGTTAATATTTCACTGCAAAGACGTTAATCTGCGAGCAAACGTTAGATATTTTCCCTTCCAAGCAATTTAAGTTTTATCATCCAAACTAATGCTTTATCCCCATGAGGTGAGACTGAAAGTGTCTGACATGGAACTGGACATGAATTATTTATGCTCACACTGGAAAGTCCATGCATTCTTGTTGTAATCCTACGGAGATGAGCTAAATTAAAGCCGACTGATTTAGGTTCTTCTTTATTAACAGCATTTCTTATACTGTCAGATTATTTCTGAAGTTTAACATCAACCAAACTTATTGGGGACGGCGAAGTAAGAGGCAGCACCTATTATTATCCACCAACAAAAGGCTTCTTAACCTTTTTATTTTATTTCTTACTCTTGCGTCAACTTTAATGCGGCCAGAAGCGCAACGTGTAACCCCACAAATGTTATATCAAAACGCCGGCTTGGCACCGTGATGCATGATATTACTTTCTTTGGTGTTTTGAGTTACCACAGCGACGTGATTAGCAAACAAAGACGCCATTTTTCCCATTCAAAACGCCTGATGGAACTCAACAGATTCTAAGATTCTTCCTTCAGTCATTCTTTAAGATACTGAGCTGAAATTTGCTCTGAGAGTGAGTTTTCATGCATTCCAAAAGCAAATCAAAAATCCAAGATGGCCACCTGAGCTAAAAAGGAAAAAAAAATACTATAAATAATCAAATTTTAGAGATATTGAGTTAATTTTTTTGTGGTGGTAGCAAGAACATTTCCCATCACATACTGAATTCAAATCAAAAACCCAAGATGGCCACCAAAGCTACATTGAAATGGCTTTAATTCAGTTATTTTTACACATTTAGAGCTGAAATTTGGTGTAGTTGTAGCTAGGCCTGTCACGATAACAAATTTTGCTGGGTGAAATTATTGCGATAAATGATAATATTGTTTGGCAATAATTAGTAATTATTGTCAAATTTAAGAAGGAATGTTAGTTAATTTTTGAGTGTAATACTATTTTTAACCACTGGATGAAAGTATAAGACTGTTTGAACTGAAGGATGGATAGTGAGAGAGCGAGCAGCGTGTCTTAAAATGGGAGGGAGGCCCCCTTGACGTCACATGGGCTGTCTCTCTGTCCTTTATTCGGTTCTCAAAATGGTGGACGCTCGGTGTGGTTTGAGCTCTTTAGCATTTTCCACGCAATGTTTTTTATAAAAAAAAAACGGTAAACACATTCTCA
>JARVGQ010000474.1:30853317-30865716 GCA_031762355.1 Hypsolebias martinsi | reverse complement strand
ACAGCTCATCAAATATTTTGGACACTGAAGTGCCTTTGAGCAAGGTGGTTTTATTCCAGAGGAGAAACTGGAAACCCTGGCAACAGAAGACCTCATCTTTATAAACGCATCATGAAGTGAAACGTTCAGGAAACTGTGAGAAGCTCCAGAATGTGGTTTTTGTTAGAGACTGGCTCAGAGACCCGACATGGGTGACCTGTCGGGCGCGCGCACCGCCAAAGACGCGTACGCGCAGCCTCCTGCTCTGCTGCTCCCCTGCAAAGACGGGTCGACAGGATCCAGCTGACCGGGGTCCCCCTCCGACTGGGTCCGGACTGGACACCTCTGGACACCTCTGGACCGACATGGACCCCCTGTGATCAACAGATCTGCTCCCGCTCGACGAGGAAGATGAGGATGAGGAGGAACCCGGAGAACAACGCCGGAGCCAGCTGGCACGTGAGACATTTTCATCGCTCATTTTCCGAGCCAGCCACAGAGATGTGAGCAGCCGAGGTTCGGTTCTGATCCGCTGGTTCTGCAGTTTCTGGGGGCGCAGGAGGAGGTTCGGTCCGTGCCACAATGACCCGACCATTGTCTCGCCTCTCTGTGACGGAACGGGCCCGCGGGGCTTTTGGCACCGGTTTTACGCAGCAGACCACATAGCTCGAGCCGGAACGCATGGACAAAGACCGCGTGCACGTTTGAAAAGCGCGACGAGATCCGCGGAACGTCCTGCTGCCGGTTCCGACCGAGAAGTGGAGTCCAGAAAAAAACCCGACCTCCCCCCCCGGAACACCAGGACCTTCCATCTTAAAGCATCTTCACAGACTCGCAGAGCGGTAAGAGCTCACACCTTCACTCCCGCGGGTGATCCGAGCCAGGGAGCGAGAGCAAAGTCTGGCGGGGTCCACACGCACCACATGGCTCCGCAACGCACGAGCCGCGCTCACATCCTTTGAACCATCTCTGTCGTTTTTGGGCCCTTTTTTTTTTTTTTTTTTTTTTAAGCCTTCAGCCAGTTGTGCAGGAGCAAACATGGTTAATTAATTAATTAAGAGACAAACTTGTGGAATCAGCTGGAGTCAGATCTGTTCCTCTTTGAAAACCACCAAACCCTGCAAATACTGAAAAGCTTGTTAACTTTTAATGAATGCATATCGCCCGCCGCCGCCTCCTGTTGAGGGATGAAGCAAAATGTCACGCTCAGACTGGTTGTTGTGAAACAGTCTCAGCTAAACTTTAGCTCATGTCAGACTGACTACACACATCTTTGCTTGCTCTGAGGTCAGCTGGCTGTGGCGGCCATCTTGAACTCAGTCATCTCCAAAAGATGTTTACATCAGTACTTTCTGGGAGTTTCATTAAACTCCGCTGATTAAGACACAAGATATTTTGCTAACAGACAAATAGGGTTGACTTAATCGTTAATGAAAAAACTTTTTAAATAAAGACTGTCCAATCTGTTAGAGCTCAGACTGTGAGTTGAGGATCAGCCTCAGCTACTACCACACCAAACTCTGAGTCTGTTTGTGAGTTGGAGCCATTTTTGTGGTTTTTTTGGAGCTCGGTCCAGAATCTGCTCCAAAAGTTAGTCGGTTGAAGATGTGAATCTGATTTCTTTCTGCGACACACATCGGAAAAAACGTCATCCTCCTTCGCCTTTCTTTTAGCAGCGGGCGATGATAAATTCTTATCATCTCTGGGCAAGAAATCAGTGAACAAATATAAATTTAATTTAAAACAACCGGGATTTATCTGAACCTGGAGTTGCATTCCAACTAATAACTTTTTAATAGAATCTTTAGGTTTGTTGGAGTTCCTCCTTTTTGTTCCAGCCTCTTGTCTCAAACACTAAAAATATATATTTAATTTTTTTTCCTCCTTTAGCTTTTGCCAAATAAGGCTTTGGCAGTTGCTCCGGTCATTTTCTCCAACAGGGACACTCCCACCACTTAGAGCCTTTCAGCTGAGCAACCTGTCGTTGTTCATCCGGTTCTTCTGAACATCTTTCAAATGTTGCCTCATTGGGTTCTGTGTGGAGCATAATGACCCCCCACCCCCAGTCGTTGTGATGGATTTGGGACCCCGCCAACTACTAGGAGCATGATGAGTGATGCCTGTTTTCTCCGTAACGTATGGAAGTCGTGCGTCTGCTCTGAATTTATTTAGCTGGTGAGCTGCCAGCAGCCTCCACCTCCAGCTGCCCTCCACAGCTTTGGTCCCATCAACTGATGCACTTTGGGCATTCATAACATTTTCTGCAGCGTTCACCAAGGTGGTCCATCTTCAAGCTTCTCCTCCCACCTTGTTATCTACCCCCCCCCCCCCACACACACACACACACACACACAACAGACCATTATTTCCCTCCATGTGAGGGAAGTCAACCCCGGTGCTCTTCAGCTCTGAGAGAGAGAGATGAGGAGCACATTGTGTTTGGCAGCTCCCCCACAGCTCTCAGTTTATGTAAAACACAACACTTTATGTATTTATAACCCCCCTCC
Source organism: Hypsolebias martinsi (assembly GCA_031762355.1). NCBI lineage: Eukaryota > Metazoa > Chordata > Actinopteri > Cyprinodontiformes > Rivulidae > Hypsolebias > Hypsolebias martinsi. The sequence goes on along the minus strand of JARVGQ010000474.1, from coordinate 30,863,230 downwards.
CCAACCCCCCACCCCCACCAGCTAAAATTCATGACCTGGCGGATATTAGCGATGGATGTTTATTAAGTGATCAGAGGACGTCCCCAAAAAGTTGGAGAAATGATATGTGCTGTATAAAACAGACTAAACTGAGATTCTTTATTTTATTTTAAACGAAAAAATGAATAATTTTGAATTTCATTGAAAAAAATATAAAACAGGAACATGATCTATGTTCTATGGTCCCAGGTCTGCATTTCCAGATGTGATGCTAATGCACCCCCATACCATCAGAGAGGCAGGCTGGTTACAGGCTGGATGGTTCTGTTCCTCTTTGGTACAAAGGATGTGATGTTCGTAGTTTAAAAAAAGTTTGGAAACTACAAACAAAACAATTTACAAAAACAATTTTATAATAATAATTTAAATAGTTTACAAAAATAATTTCTAATTTTGGTTCATCCGACCTGTCGCCTCACAGCAACAAGGCCTTTTGACGAGACGAATTATTAATGACAGCGTCTTCTCTGTTTTCCACTGAGGAACCATATTCTGCATTTGTTCTGTTATTTTTAGACAGTTTTCCACAGACTGGTGAACCTCTGCCCATCTTTACTTCTGAGAGATTCGTTTTTTTTTTTATATACCCAGTCATCTTATCGTTCTTTAACCAATTAACCTAATTAGTTGCAAATGCTCCTCCAGCTGTTTCTTATTCGTACCGTTACTTTTGAGATGTGCTGCTGCCAAATTCCCATCGTTTTGTTTCTCTGTAATTAGTACTCTTGGTTTAAACAATTAGAATGCTTACTACCGTATTTTTTGGACTATAAGGCACGTTTAAAAAGCCTTTAATTTTCTTAAAAATCAACACTGAGCCTTATAATCAGGTGCGCCTTTTGTATTAACTCTGACCTTGAACCGATTTTATGTGGTTGTGAATGAGTTGAATAAAGTTTGACTTATCTGGCTGTTCTGTTTTGCTTAATGCACCTTATAGTCCAAAAAATATGGTATGTTCTATTTTAAATTTTAAAAATCGGCTTGAGATTTTCAGATCAATGCATTCAGTTTTATTCACATTTTACACCACATCCTAACTTTCTGTATTGTGACATTGAACTTAATAACAATTTTTAGACTTTTTTTTTTATGAAAATGTGTTAATGATATTAATCATCGATTGTGTAGTCAATTATTATTATTATTATTAAAAATCTTGTTATCAAGAGGGCATTGATTGTTGCAGGAGGCGGAGCCAGTTTTGAACAAATCCGACCACTTTAATCTGTAAATGCATCACATTTAAAAACTCGTTATTCTAAATGATTCTGGACCATAAATATGACTGTTTCTAATGTGTAAATAAAATATATTTCCATGAGCACTCGTTCAGTGCAGGACCTAAAGGCACTTTGGCTTGATTGCTTTCTGCTGAAGTCATAAAGACTTCCTATAGATGAGAAATCAATGCAGGCGTTTACTGTTGAATTCATTAGCCCGCTTTGCTCCTTTTTCACATCAAAGCTGCCGTTCTGCTCCGTGATGTCATCGTCATCTGCGCACACGTTGGATCATTTTGCAATCCTTTTGAAAAGTTTATTTGAACTCGAGCGCAGACTGTAACATTTATGTCCGAAACAGCCGAGAATCAGACATCTGTGCACAAATGCAATAATTGCATCAGATGAGATTTCTGAAGCCCTTCTTTCTCTAATAAAACTCACTTAATGATCAACCTTTATGCCACTGTGTGGGATTTTTTAAAAATGTTAATCACTTGCAGTCACATCTACAGTTTTTAAACTTTTTGATCACAACAGGATGCGTTTAAACCCGCATGCTCTACCGGCAGCTGTTTGGAATAAATGGAGTCATTCAGATCTGATTTTAATCATATCTTGCCTTCAGAATCTGTGGAGTCCAAACAAAGACGCAGGTGTTTTGCAGCGTAAACCATTAACATAATATAACCGGCAATAAAGCATATAGTTAGTGACTGTGGTGCGACAGAGGCATGTGGACATGATGGTATCACCAAGGTGTATCTTGTTCAGCAGACAGGTTTAATCCTCACTGAGGGACAACTGTGTATTTATCCCTGTCAACCAGTGGATTCCATCCGCTTGGTGTGTGCTCTGGTTCCTGTAGGCCCCAGTAAAACATCAGCAGAGGGGAAGGTGCTCCGCTCACTTTCCATGTAATTACCAAGTGATTAAGCTCGTTGGAGGTCACCGGCTGGAAGCAGCGGCTGCTATAAAAGCGCATCATGTGTATTTTAGTGCCCTCGCTTTGAGTTCTTTATTTAAAGAGAAGTTTCAGCTGCGCTGAAGGAGCCACTTGAGAGAACAGTGGGGCTGTAACTTGATGATGGGGTGGAACCAGTTCTTGAGCCAGCAAATGGTAATTTTCTGCTTTAAAAGAGTTGAAGATGAAGTGAATTTAACTACATTTGTGCTGAAATGGCTTCATATAAAAAAATGTATTGACAAGATGCTGTTCCCAGATAACAGCACAGATTAAAATGTATAAAATTTGACATTTTAAACTTGACAGAGGTCAAAAGTTTAGGTTTTTAAGTTTATACAAATTATAATGGGAGAGGCGTTTTTTGTGAAAATGCAGTGTGAATGTTGCGAGATCACTGACTTTGCTGAACTGAGCTGTAAAAATAAAAAAAAGCAGGAAGCTAGATAAAAATCTATCACAATACTTACTTAAAATGAACTACATCAAAACATTAGCTGAAAGCTAAATGTAGCAAAAACCATGCTGAAAGCATCTAAGTGTTAGCTAAAAGCTGAAAGTAAAAGAAGGTTGGCTAAAAATAGCACATCTAGCTAAATAATTCAAGTGTCAAAACACTAGCTAAAAGCTAAGTGTAACAAAGAGCTTGCTAAAAGCATCTAAAGTTTTGCTAAAAGCTTAAGGTAACAGGAGACACATTAGTCTAGGTAAAAGTAAAATGACCAACATACTAAGCTAAATGTAAAAGGAAAAAAAATTCTGGCAAAAATGCTGAAAATAGCAAAATGCAAGCTAAAAGCATAAAAAATGTTAGCTAAAAGTAACTCAAATCTAGTTTAAAAATAAAAGTATAAGACTAGTTAATTGTTAAATGTAACAAGTGCTGAAAGTAGCTAAATGCAAGATAAAAGCTTCAAGCTATTAGCTAAAAGTAACAAAAAACTGGCTTAGTTAAAGTAATCCAAGTCTAGCTAAAAATATTAAAGTGTTGAAACACTAGCTAAAAGCTAAATGTAGTAAAATGCTAGCAAAAGGCTGAATGTAGCAAAATGCCTGCTAAAGGCACAAAAGGTGACTGAAAGCTAAAAGTAACAAGAGGCTCTAACAGTAACGTAAATCTAGCTAAAAACTAAACGTATCAAAACACTAGCTTAGCACTAGCTAAAAGTTAACAAAAGCCTAGCTAAATGCTGAAAGTAGCAGTAGCTTGCTAAATGTATGAAAATGCAAAACATTTTCAAAAAACTAACTAGAAACTAAAAACTTCAGATAAAAGTATTATAAAGCTATAGCTAGAAGTTGCAAGTGGCTAAATGTTAGCTAAAATTGTAAAAAGGCTAGCTAGAAAGTAAAAAGCCAGCTAAAGATAGCAACAGGCTGAAATCTAAAAAAGGGAACACTCAGGGACAAAGGGCAGGTTTTGACAGGTTTGCTGTCAGCGGCGGCCATTAAAGGTCTTGTTTCTTTGATTTATTCCTTTGACGAGCTCGTGGCGCTTTATTACCGTAGAGCAGCTCGGCGTTTGGCGTTCAGTCCTCCTGATGTTTTAACGCAGACCTCAAATGTTAGTCGACCACATGAAGGAAGGGTTGTGTTTGCGCTCCCCTCTGTGACTCAGGATGACTCCTCACCAGAATGAGCCCCGCAGTCACCGCTGACCGTTTGCACACAGGCGGGAGGCCATCGATGCGTCGCCGCGATGCCACAGCCGACCTCCAAGTCTCTAACTGTAAAATTCAAGAGAGGAAGAGTCTGATGTTGTCTGAGGAAGGGAATCCTGAGCGCCGTGATTCATGCCCCCCGTGTGGTTGGCCGACACGTTTGCATCGCAGGAGCAACAGCAAAGCAGGGAGGATTGAAACGTAAATTTTAGCGTTTTAACATTTTTATCACCGGCTGCTAAAGACTAAAAAGGATGATAGTGTTTTTACCCGTGTTTATATGCCTGGTGTTACCAAACTATCTCATGAACCACTGAGCGCATTTTAATGAAACCTGCAGAAAGTAATCATTGGATGGACCTCTACAAATAACCCCTGGAGTCAGCCTGATTCAAGATGGCCACCACAGCCAATTGACCTTAGGAAACACAAAAATGGTTACAAGTCAGGCAATTTGACAGATATTTAGCAAAAGTTGGTGTGGAAGTAACTGAAAATCATCCTTAACATATATTCTGCATGATACACACTTAATATCTTTGCTTTAAAATTCTGCATTAACCTAGAGTCAAAACTGTCTGTAAGCAAAATATCTCATGAACCGCTGGACAGATGTTATTGAAGCTTGCAGGAACTATTTAACAGATGTACTTCTAAAAGTTAGTAGATTCTGTAATCAAAGATGGCCTCCACAGCACACAAAAAGGGCAACAACTCAACCAAATTTACAGAAACTGGGCAACATTTGCTGTGGTAGTAGCAGATAGTCATCCACAACTTATACTCTGAGCGTGAACACAGCTCTTACTTTATATATTTTTAATTTATTTATTCATTCAAAAGAGACAACAGAAACAAAATTAATTAAAAAGAAAAATATTGAATGAAAAGGGTGCAGAAAGAAGAAGAAAATTCTCATATCTGCCCCTTATTTAAAAAAATAATAAGACTAGTGTTTAATGGAGGTTTTACCTTTCCCATAAGGTTATAATGACTCTTTTTTTTAACTAATTTTAATTAAATATTTGGGGGTAATATTTTTACGAGTATTGTACATGACTTGTAAAATACCATATTCATCCAAATCATAAAATTGTAATAATTTCAAATGACAAAATTATATATTTGTTGGGTAACCATAGCACTTCCTACTAACAATTCTTATAGCTCCTTTTTGCAAAATAAAAATAGGGTTTGTAATTGTTTTGCATGCTTTTTCCCAAAACGTCAACACAATAGATTAAATATGGAATGATCTTTACATTATACAAAATATACAAAGCATTGTCATTCAAAAACTTTTACTTTATACAGTAATGCAGTTGAGTTTGATATTTTTATTTTTAAGTAATTTACATGAGATTTCCATTTCAGCTTCTCATCAATAACAACACCCAAAATTGATTTAATTAACTCTATGAATTTCAATACTGTCAGTTTTAAATGGGACTTCGATAATTTTCTTTCTATTACTAATTATCATGCAGTTTGTTTTTTCCGAATTTAATGATAACATTAAGTTGGAACCAAGTTTCAGCTTAGCTGCTTTTAACAATCCAAAAACGCAATTTTAAGCAGTTAAAACCAATTTTAAAGAGAAAGGGAGAGGGTCAGTGAAGAACACTGGAGTTGAGTCTTTTGTCATCCAGTGTCCAGTAGAAAGAGAGACACGAAGAAATTATAAAGCCGATAAATGAAAATGAAGTCGATAATTTTCATTTATCATGTGATTAATTGATTTATTGTTTATTGTGACAGGCCTAGGTATCATCTGCAAATAAAACACACTTCAAAAGTCCTGACACATCAACCATATCATTCACATACAAAATAAGCAACTTTGGTCCCCACACAAAGCCCTGAGGAACTCCACATCCATTAACACAAAATTCATATCTTACATCGTTTACCTTTACAAATTGTCTCCTATTATTCAAATAACTAAATGTCCACTGTAGTGCTAATCCTCTAATGCCATATTTATTCAGTTTTTCAAGGAGAACGGTGTGGACAGTTGTGTCGAGGGCCATTTTTAAATCAACAAAAAACAACAACACAAAACTGTTTTTGACCAACTGCAGTTGTTATCTCTTCTATTACTTCCATGAGAGAGCACATCTCTTACATTTTCACACTGAGACGACACGTCGTCGTCTGCACAGGTGATGAAAACACCTTCAACTCTCCTTTCATCAGAAGATGATTTTTATTTAAAACAATTGCATGAAGGCTGATATTAACAGTATTATTAATGGGTCTTAATTTATACATGTAGCTGCACTTAAAATGTGTAATTTTCTCTTCAAATATAAAATATATTAAATTTACAACAAGTAGAAAACAACTACTTCAGCTAATTTCCCTCAGGGGATCAGTAAAATACCTTTCTGTTGCGTTCTATAGCATTGTCCTGTAAGTATTCATATTTAATTGTGGATTTTCTTTAATTTCCACGTAACCAACAAAAAGCGTGCACGTCCAGACGGAGAGAATCTCTGCTGACTTTGGCTGCAGTCAGATGTCACTGCCCTGTCCTCCTGAGGAGATGAGGACAGTCGAACAAATGAAAACAGTCGTGAGACTCCTTCCCATGGGGAATGTCACTGTTACACACCAGGATCAGTCCAGACTGAGTGCAGGCGCACGCACACGCACACACCCTGCGTGCACGGAGATGTTTATGCTGCAGTCAGAGCTGCATATTCAAACCGATCTGTCAGGCTCATGAGTGTGTGCATGCTGACACATTTACATATGAGCACGGCTGTCGTGGGCCGCGCCGTGATTTGGGGTGACAGGTCTCATGCCTCTGCCCGGGGGTCAGCGGAGGGGGGCGGAGCCACAACGTGACAAAGATGAGGGCAGAGAGCTGCCTTTCATTCACCATCACCGTTCCAAATGACAAAAATTTAACTCTCAGCACTTTGTCTTCTTCTGCTGAACCTGTTTGTTCACATTCTGATTCATTCAGGACACAATTCAGTCAAATGCTGCTTTGAAAGCCTCAACCGTATTTTCTATTTGTATTTAAATTCACTCACATCTTGTTGGTCACATCTTTTATAATTTGCCAACATTGGTTTTAGAAAATTGGCTCAACATAGAACAGTTATTTTAATCCTTATTTAAGTGACTGTATATTTATTTTTCATATTAGAATAATTTAAATTTAAATTACGAGAGAACAAGGTAATGAGTAATTAATCATTGAATCTTTGGATGAATAAAAGCATGATTTGGTTTGAAAACACGTCTCAATCAATGATTTATTTGTGCATTTTTCCAAAAGTTTAGGAAAAACAAATTCTCTTATTTTCTTAAGTGTTGTTAAAAAAAAAAAGACAGATTAACTGATTTTGGTTAATAAAAATAAGAACGATACCCGTACTTGCTGCCGTATACGTTGCATCTATTATGCGTCACCGCTGACAACCCGGAAACGTGGGCCGGTGTTGTGCCAAAAATCAATTGGCTGCCAAATGGCGGCCGCGGGAGCGTGCATGATAGGACTTTAACAAGAATTTAACAAGATTAACACTTAAAAACAATTTGTTTGCTCGAAATTATAGCAAAAGTCACGTAAGCGGTTGCGCACATAGTAACAACTTGCTGTGCATTTCGTCAAAATTTAACAAGATAACCACTTAAAAACAATTATTTGTTTGCTCGACATTATAGTAAAGGTGTGTCTCATTTGAACTTTTCCTTAATAAATGCACTTTAGTGATCAAATCAGCTGCATTTCTCCTGGGCGGTGAAATGCAACTGATTCAAAGTTTGCTCCAGGAGTTCTGGAGCGAGACGAAGGTGGCTTGGTATGGCAAGCCAAGTGTCTCATTAATAGCCACTTATACCTATTAATGAGACACTTGGCTTGCCACATGGGTCGAGAGCCCTCTAGTGACTGAAAATGGTAGTGTTCAATATTTTCTATGTCAGAATGAATGAACTCGCAGATCTCAGCCAAAAAACGGGTTATAAATATGAGAAAAAACATAAATATGTCGCTTCGCTGTTTAAGCATGCTAATTTATGCAAACAACTGTGACTTGTACAGCAAAAAATACAGTAAATAAGCTAGTCCTCCTTTGTTAAAGGTTGTGGACAGATGCATATAAAGTTCACCCTGTCATGCAGATCTTTGTAAAACTAAAGTATTTCTGCTGTTATCTGAAATGACCACCAACAAAAAAAAACTATTTAATAAAAGTCCCATTTAATTTTTATAAAGCCCGAAAACGGAGCCATTAGGAAGTTCAAACATTCACTATCAACTATTAGAGTTATTAAATGCAAGACGGTCATATTTTGAGTTAAAAAAAAACTAAAATCCTGGTTTATTAAAAAGACCACCTCCTGTTCTTTGTTGCACAATATTACAATAATGTTGTTTTTTTCCCATTTTGCTGTTTCAAATTTAGTAATCAGAGAACATTAGTTACAAAGTAAAGCAGTAATGGCTTCGCTGGTGTTTATCCTCTAATCGTATCGTCTGCAGTTTAATCCGCAGGACTAAAAACCCACATTGTCTCCGGTCGGGCTCATTAGTGTGAATTTGTGTGGAGAAACGGCACGGCAATTACAGAGAGCAAATATGCAGAACATGAGGTGTTTGTGTGTTAAAAAAACAAAACATTTTTTAGAACAAGGTTTCAAAAGGATCCATGTGACTGCAGGAGTAGAGGAGTTGAAACAAGTTTTTTTAAATCTTTATTTCTCTACCAAAATATCTCCAGGAGCCGTTTTGGATCATCCTCCGTTATGACTGTGATCAGAAAGTGACGTTGAAGTTCAGCTTTTAGCGTTGGATGTTTACCTTGGCTCATTTCTCCATCCACTTGATCAGTCTGATCAACCTGGGGTTGCATTTTCCCTTGCGTCCACTTCCTGGGAGCTTGGCTACAGTCCCACGAGCCTTACATATTTTTAATAAAACCGGCAGCTGTGGTCAGAGAAACATGAAGATGCTTGCAGATGGTCTTGTAACATCCTCTTATCTTCAGTTTCTCTGCTCTGTGTTCAGCGTGGAGTGCACAGAGTTACCGAACTGCCCAGAGGTTGTTTGTTCCCTTCAAACAGGCTGAATGAGCAACACCTGAGATACTTATTAAGGTTAAACACTTGTTTTGAAACATGAATGCAAAAACTAATAGTCTCCTTAATGGTAGCAGCAAAACATTTTCATACTATTTTAGCACATCATTATAAAACAAATAAATTAAAAGGCAACCGGCACCCCGGGTGTGAACATGGGTGGGACTAAAAATGAGGGAAAGAGGAAAAAAAATTTTTTTTACTTAGTTCAGGAGTCTACAAAATCTATAATAAAATCTACTTTCTTGTAATAACTTGATCAGATTTGTTGGAGATTGTGCGTCCGTATAAGTTTTATACACGTGCTTGTTGTACTTTCAGACATGCAGAGCTGCAGAATCAAAGGTTTTGAGTAGATATTCACACACTGCAGAGAACAGGCTCCTCAGGGAGTTGAGTTCTTTTTCATATTTACAATAAAAAAATTTTTACTTTACTCTCTCGTTAAAAACTCACTGTCTGAGAAAACACAAGAATGATGCGCACCTTAATGCAGAATACGTTAGAATCCACAAGGCAATCTGTGCACATGGCGGAAGGCACACGCCGACACGACCACGAGCGCTCGCAGCTGATTGGTCGAGCTGGGGCGGCCGGCTGATGTCCCCATCGCTATCTGTCACAGGAGGACAGAGCAGAGCAGCCAGGTTCACAGGCTGAGGCCGGCAGCCTGTCACCGCTGTGCAGCCTGACGCACACACACACACACACACACACACACACACACACACACACACACACACACACTGAGATGTGCAGAAATGTGTGAAAAGCTGGACTAAGGAGCAGAAATAACAAAACACAACAGGAAATGCATTCTTTTTTGGTTATTTTTGGCATTTTTCTTGACAGGAAGTTGCTCTGTTGGCTTCCTTAGATAGATAACTTTTACTAATTGGCTTTTTTATGTATGTGAATGTTTTTGTTCAGTG
>JARVGQ010000474.1:30763994-30777969 GCA_031762355.1 Hypsolebias martinsi | reverse complement strand
ATAATAATATTTGATATTCTGAGGTCTGTTGTTCAAGAAGGCCACAACACTTAAGTGTGAGGTAGAGAGTTTCAGATCAGTGAGTAAAAATATTAAGGAACAGGAACGTAATGTGTGGCTCCAATAAGGCTTTAACCGATCTCTCAAAGTCTTTCAGCAGGTGTTATGTAACTATTTTGTCTGTGTGCTGCAGCGCTAAACAATAAAACCGTTCTTCAAATAAGGATGAGACCTCAGACAGCCATTAAAGGCAGCTGTATGACTAAGTTCCTCTTTTTTATTTAACAATTAGTTCTTTTAGGACATATGTAACATCAGAGGCAGAACTTTTACTCTGCTTTTCGAACTAGATTAAACCAGGCTGAACAGAAAACTAGGATTCATTCATGTATTACAATTTCCATGAGCTGTTTTAAACATTTGATAATGTCAATAGAAAAATCTATGCAAATATGTTCTTGTTTTTAATATTTTACTTTGTTTTATCTGGCATCTCAGTTTGACTTTTTTGTATAATTTTATTTGATTTAATTTCTTTTTGTTGCGTTATTGTTATCTGTACTTTAAATGTTCTCTGTCTAAAACAGGTCTTTCTTGAAAATGCGTCCTCGTGACTCAGCGAGACTAACCTGTATAGATAAACGTTGAAAGAATTACAGACAATGAGACATTTTACAGGCAGGAAGTCCAACAACTGTCAGGGGCGTGTGCAGAAAATGGCCTGGTCCTCAACACTAACAGAACCAATGAGGTCATTAGAGACTTTTGAAAAACCAAGAGAACCACTCCACATCAACCGTATGGAAGTGCAGACAATGAACTCATTTTTATTATTTGGCAATCACAACCCCAAAGATCTGACCTGAACACTAAACATGTTAACCTGGTTAGAGGTCCAGCTGAGGATATTCTTCTTGAGAAAGCTGAAGTAGGCTAATCTAGCTCCACGGCTACTGAAAACCTTTCACAGAGGGACATCTTCTGCCAAGGCTGCATGGTGGAACACAGCTGCATGACTGAGGACAGAAGGGACATGTCTCAGGTGGTGAAGACTGCACAAGAGATCCCAGAGTTGTACTCTGAGCACGTGTAGACATACACGGTCGAACAGTATGGACAACAGCCCCTCAGGCCATTCCATTTTTGTCCTGCTGCCGTCAGGGAAGATGTACCGCACCATCAGGACTAACAGGATGAGGAACAGCATTTTTCAGCCCCTCCACCACCTTCTGCTTCCACACCCATTCACACACCAAGAGGATCAAATATTTTTAAATTGTTTTGTGGTTGTCGTGTTTGTGAAACGTGTTGTTTATGGGTGTGCCAACAAAATTTCATGTAAAAATACAGTAACCATAAATATCCTTAAATCCTTGAATCCTCCTAATTCATCCCCTGGCCTTTCTTTTCATCCAGGAGATGTTAAAGTGTAGTAAAGGGGAAGGGATGGCCGAGCTGGAGGAGGCTTTAGCCACCATGCTGGACATCATCAAGTCTGTCAACGACTCCATGCACCAGATAGCGATCACTGGATTTGAGGCGAGTCTCAAGACTTCGTGAAGAAAACACAATATGAAAAATAAAATGTGAAAAGACAAATGTTTAAAATGTTCTCTAGTGGTTAACATTTTCATTAGTACGAAAACCTGTAAGTTTTGTTGATCAACTTTAGGCAAACGTGAGAGTTCATCTGATGATGCAATGTATCTGTTGGACAAAAACATCCTCTGTTCATCTTAATTACTAAAAAAGAAGCCACACAAGGACACAGGGAGATATTGAACTGGTTTTAACTTGCAAGGGCAGACTTTCACTCACAGGCTTACATAGATGCAGCATTGAAACCCGTCTACCCGGGACAGTGTGCGAGAATAGTTAATACAATACATGCATATCAGCTATCACAGTACACACAGTCCATGATGACCTCAGCCTCCCAGATGTACATGCAGGATGAAGCCAGCTCCTCTCTGAGAGAAAAAATGACTCTCTGAACTCACACACATGATTCTGACATGATCTGGCATTTAATGTTGTTGAACCCAAGTGCAGGCAGAAGCAGGAGAACTCAGGAATAAAATAATAATGATTTATCTTACAATCAAAAAAACATGCTGATGGGGCACTGTGTGGGGATAGGTTAGTACTGCCCGGATACCAAGGGAGTAACGACATAAATTAAATACTAACAGTAATGAGACAAGTGGGAAACACCTGCAGTGATTAGGATTTGGGTCAGCTGTGCCGAGGAGCAGAAACATGAAGAATGTGGCAACACTAGGAGGTGCAGACAAAACACAGGACAGACATTAATTTAACAGTAGTTAGTGATAAACATCCTTGACCTTGACCAAAATTCCCCTGACAGTATCATAATGAAAGGTCACAGAAATTTAAAATCAAACTGTCATTCTGAATCAGCAGCGTGGTGGGACAGTGGTTGGAGCTGTTGCCTCACAACAGGAAGGTCACAAGTTTGCCTACTGATCCTTCTGTGTAGCATTTACCTGTTCTTTCTGGGAACAGATGGGCAATAACATGCACGATGGGTTCACTGGTAACTAAATTGTCTCCTGGTGTGAAATTTGTCTGTGTCCTTGTGATGGACTGGAGACTTGTCCAACACCTGTGGTCATGAAGTTGGGCTCATGACCAAAATAATGAAATGCTAGATACAAGTGTCTGACGTGAGTTTCTGTAGCCAGGTTCAGCCTTAGAGATAAGGTGAGGAGCTCTAGCACCTGGGGGTCAGTTGCTCATCAAAAAGTGTCAGGTGAGTAAGTCCAGGCATATGGTTAGGTTGCCACTGAGGTGTCTCATTTTGAGTTTTGTCAAGCTGTCCATTTACAGTACCCTGGGACAGACCCAGAACTCACTGGAAGGATTAAATATCCTCTCAGGCCTTGGAACATGGGGATCCCCCAGAAGAAGCTGGACATAGACAGGGGTCAGTGTTTCCCTCCTGGACCTGCTGCCACAGAGAAGTGGTTGAACATTGATGGACAACATATTTCATTACATTTGTGCATTTAGTCCACGCATGACTCATTTTATTCAGATACATATTTTATTTAATGATAGAATACGTCCAAATTATCTGTAAAAATGTGTTTTTCTCTCTTTTTGGATTAGATCAGTAGCTGAATCTTCTATCATGGCATTGAGTTTAACACCTAAAACTAAAGTCTGACATCATGTTTGTTTATGTTGACAGGGAAACCTGAGCGAACTGGGGAAGCTGCTGATGCAGGGATCCTTTAACGTGTGGACCGACCACAAAAAAGGCCACAGCAAGGTACATTCGCTTGACCCTGCCTCCACGATCAGGTCATGAATGGCTCCTGTTAGAAGAAGTGTATCATCTCTATTAAGGCTCACTCCATGCATGGTCCATGGTTGATCTGAGGTTCTTTCTGACGTGCACCTTCAGAAAAGGGCTTCAACAGTTGCGTTTTCAGCAAGCGTTTGCCTTTACTGAGCCCAGGATCAGACTGAGGCTGTAAGGTCCCTTGAGCAGAATTTTATTTTGGGGCCCCTTCCAGTTCAACCAATCATTCACTCACAACCAACATCTCTTCATCTAGTCCTCGATTCACCTTCTGTACATTTAAGACAACCAGGTTATTGCACTGAGCCAAACATTAACTCCTTAAACTGACTTTTCTTTGTTGTCACTTCAGACACTTTGAATTCTTCTGTTAATAATGAGCTCCTGAACTAATACGGTGCACAACTGAAGCTATCTGGTGCTCAAGCAACGTCTCATGCAAACCTGAAAAGTGTTGCTCGCAAGACAGTATCCAGTGCAGTTTAGTGTATGCGTTTCAGTTTGGAAAGCAAACCAGGACATTCATGTGAGCTATATTAAGATCTTAAATTACATCTGGATTGTTTTATTGACATAAATATAAATTTACTTTATCTTTACAGTGTTTGGATGATGTTATTAAGACCATTTTCAGGCAGGTGAAGGTATCTCCTTCTGAAACCACTCTTTATATTAGTCTGAGCTCAAGATACTTAGCTCACCAGACTACAGTATTGAAAGGATTTCTTAATGTTTCCTATTGATGTCCTCTTAGGACAGGGGTGTCAAACTCACAAAAGGGGGCCAAAATCAAAATATTTTTCAAACTAAGGGCCAATTTCAGAATCTACATTAACTCAAATCAGATACCCTACATCTTTTCTTGGTCACAGATTCCTCAACAAGAGTTTGCTTGGTCTCTTTTGATGTTCTCTGTTGTGCTTTCAACATCATAATCAAAGATTACTGAAAAAAAATCAAGAGATAGAAGTATTTTATGTTTCACATATATTTTTTAATTAATTTATTCATTTTCAGCTAAAATTGAACAATTTTTTTTAAAACAAAACAAAACAAACAAACAAACAAACAAATAAAAAAACCTATTTCCAAAGAAAATGAAAGGCAGCAGAAAGAAGAAAAAAAAATCTTATAACATCTGCTCCTTTTTAAACAAAAAAGAAAATACATATGAAATAAAATACATTCAAACGTAATTAATTCCAGTGATGAACGACAGTGTTGTTGAGCTTTCAGTGACTAATTGGTCATTCAGGGATTGAAACATTCAGGGCAAAGTTTGCAAAGTTATGTGCACGTTGTAAATTTATGCCATTAAATAAATGCTTGTGGTAAATAAAACTGGCTGGGGATTTTCATGTTTTTTTAGGGAGTGGTTTGAAAATAACCGCAGAGGAAATATTTTCTGTGTATGTGGCTAATTAAGTGGCTGGGTGGATCAACAAATATGTTCAAAATGCACTTCAGTTCAAGATCTGGCTTATGTTCCAGCATATAAGTTTATGTGTGCGTCCAAATTTTGGACGATGTGTGCAAACCCACAGAAAACTGTTTTAAAACTAAACAAACAGACTTCTGTTCTGTAACTGAAGACGTTTTGTGTCCCATACTCCTCTTTAATTACAGAACAAAAGTCCAGTTGTTTTATTTTTTATTTTTTTGGATTCACCATGTCCTCGGTAACTGCAAATCTAGCTTGTGCCTCACTTTATCATGCTTTCTGTGAGGTCCCATTAGTGCCAAAAATATATTTACGTGTCTATGTAAAGTGTGCATGTGTGCTATGTAAATGTAAGGTGATATGTGACGTGATATGTTAGGTGCATATGTAAAGTAACATATCAGCTTACATATCACTTAACATATGGCTTACACAGCATAGACGCACTTTACATAGACACAAACATATTTTTGGCACTAATGGGACCTCACAGCAGACAAGAACTGAAGATGCAAACAAACAAAAGAGGATGGAGAGAAGTGCATCGTCTCTAAAGCAGCTCTGAAGCTCCCAACATCGACCAAACGTTACCTCCACCTCGATCAGACTTTCTTTCAGCAGCAACCGAAACACGCTGATCTGTTTTTTTCTGGCGACCACAGTTTAAAATACAAGAGACAGGATGTAAACCTGTCCTCCTTTTTCGTGCAGAAAAGAAACTTGAAAAGAAACAAGCTGGTGTGACGCACACCTCTTTCTTTTAGATTTTTTTTTCCTGCGCTGCTAAAAACCAAAACACCCAACTGCACAGATTCTTATCGAGCATGTTCCCATTGTGGTTCATTTGTTTTTACCTTGGTTGAACGCCTGAGCAGACAAGAAGCATTTGTTTGCACCGTCTGACGGAATGGATCAGCATCAGAAATCAATGTGGGAAATAACGATTTGCCCTCTTTACCCTGAAGAGTTGAACGTCTCCGTCTGGGAAGACGTTGTGAAACAGGGTGACGTGTGTTTTCTGTGTGGCTTCAGGGCTGATACGTTGTGTTTGAGGCAAAGTTTGACTGAGATCAAGTAACAAACAAATCAATCTTGAATCTTTTCTCTTTTAGAGCTCCGTTCAGTTCAACTCTCAAGTTCTTCAGCTCATGTTGCTGGTTCTAATAAGTTTTTCTTGTTCTGTGAAGGAGTCTGATGCTTCAACTGAAAGTCTTTTGAGTACAGACCACAGCTAAAATGTATTCAAGAAACAAGAAAAGGTGCCCTTTGGCCTCGTAGGATGGTCTGGTCTTGAAGTCTACACCAGCTGTAGAGGTGGTCTGTAGGAAACCTCTGGGCAGAGTGGGAGGACTGGGTGTTTCTGGTGTTCTAAGAGGAGATGATCTCCATCTAATGGTCAAACTTTTGTTTACGCTTCAGAATTGTGAGGAGGATTTGTGTTTTCTGGTGTTTCTCCCTCCTGTGATCAGCTCCTGCCTCCACCTGTCGTCCTCCCCCAGGTGTTTGTTATCAGTCTGCATCTGTCTCACTGTCTGGGCATTGTCTTGTTTGATGTCATGGTTCTGTCTTCCTCTGTGCATGGGTGTCAGAAGCATCTGTACTGGAGGGGAGACATGACACTTGTGTGTGCACCAGTGTGCAAAAATTGTACACTTTACAAAAAAGCAACATTTCATCCAGATGTCCTTACTTTAATTCAATTTAAAGCATGTTTCTCACCAAGTTTGTGTAAATTCAGCTGTTTTAAAGACATTTGAACTTTAATACACTTCAGATCTGCACTATATGTTTATAGAGCAATACAAAACATCTCCACTAGACTTTTTTTTTTTTTTAACTTGTATTCGACGCTACTCGTCTGAAGGATGTTTCTCACGAAGCTTGAAGACAATAAGGTGCGGCGTTTTAAAGACGTTTCAACTTTAATGCACCTGAGCACACAGCGTCTCTTCCACCTGCAGCATCACAGTTACTGCCAAGATAAGATGCTACAGACGTAGCGCTCCTCTCAAACATCCTCCTAACATGAATATATGTTTATGATCAACAACTGCCTGCGCTAGGCTCGCTAAACTGGCGAGCGATCAACACAGAGGCGCCTCCATCTCCTCCACCTGTGCACGTTTTCTGCAGAGGCAGGAGGAGACGGGAGTATAAAGATTCTTGAACTAGGCGTTAGTGAATATTTGTTTGACCTGTGATGGACTTGAACCTGTCCAGGGTGTCCCCCACCTCTTGCACAGTGACTGCTGGACATAGACACCGGTGATGACCTGTGACCCGAAAAGGAAGACGGTACTGTGAAGCACTTTGATCACGTTTTGGTTGTTGCACCTTTTTTATATACCTCTAATCATTAGGCTCTTTGATTTATTTATTGTGTCTCTTCCTTTCATGTGTTTTATGACCCATGACTAGGAATATACTTAACCACTTAAAGTAGATATGATTTGAGTTCACAAACAACAGGAATTTGTTTGTGCATCACCTGAGCCATCAACTCAGATTTCACACTCCGGTTGAATAAATCCTGACGTGCTGCTCTGACAATCAAAACAAATTAACAAATTTAGGGTGGAGGTTGTGCCACCTGTTGTAGTGAATATAACCACTGATGCATAAAAAAAGAGGATGTTGGATGCAACTGACACAATTATTGACAGCATAGTTGGATGTGTGTTTATTCAGAGCTCATGCAAACTGAGAACAGCAACTTTTCTATATCGTGTTTGTGTTGAAAAATGAATCCAGCTGTTACTTTTCCGTATGCGTTCTGCAGGTGTTGTGTTAGTTTAATCATTCATGTCTCAAAACCTTCAGCTCATTTAGGAGAAGAGGGCTTTGACTTTTTTTTTTTTGGTTTTTTTAATCCCATCAGAACCACTTCATCACCACCACTCCTAGTTCTGCTACTGATGATGTCTTGGTTTGTAAGAACTGGACCTTGGGATGCAGAGTGACGCATGGCGCTCGAGTTAAATCAAAAATCCTAAAATGTATTAAGTAAAACAAACAAAAAAAAATCTGCTGTGGCAGCATTGACACAAAAAAATACTTTAGGAGAACTGGACATGGTGCGAACACGCACAACGCTCGACTGAAGAGAGGATGAAAACAGAGTGGTTGTATGGACAGCGGCTAATAAATGAAACGGAAACACCTGGCATGACAGCTGGTGACAGGTGAGAATGGGCGGGGCAGGCGCTGCCAGGTAGGGAAAGGAATACAAAGCAAACTTTAAACCAAAAAATGAACACAGGAAACAAAACACGCAATCACGACAGTACCCCCACCTCTAAGGGATCTCCCCTGACAATGAACTCAAAAACACTGACTCGGCGGAGGGAAAGGGGACTAGGAAGGAAGTTGAATAAAAAAACAAAATTTACAGAACAGTAAACCAACAAGGCAGAGGACCGAGACAAACACGAAAGAGTTCAGCGGTACGGCCCTGAGCGTGTTTAAACAGAAAACAAGCTTAGGCGGGCCCCCATGGACCATGGGCACATCCAGGCAGGAGACAGGATTCAGCAGCCTTTGGCACGTTGAGCCAGGACGGTGGTCGGGTGGACGGTCCGAGACGTGCCTTGGCAGCAGACAAGATTTGTGTGGTCGGCCTGAAAACCGTCCAAAGTAGAGACCAGCTGGTCAGACTGGGAATCTTTGAACCAGTGTCAGAACACAGTCAACCTAGAAACTGTTCAAACTAGTGACAGAACTCAAGTGGGCTACACTAAAACAGTCCTGAGGGTTTGGGTAGTCAGCCCAGGGATCTTCTAGACCAGTGACAGAATTCAGATGGTGGGCATGAAAACCATCCACACCTGCATGGGAGAGTCCTCGTCCTCGGATGAGTCCTCGTCCTCGGATGAGTCCTCGTCCTCGGATGAGTCCTCTAGGACTCTGAGACAAGCATGAGGACGACACCAGGATGATTGAGGTGTAGAAACTCTGAAGTCCAGGTGCGTATAAACACTGGAGACCCAGGAACTGGAGCTGGGAACCCTTGAACCATTAACGAAGGAGACTCAGGGACCAGTGATTTCAAAAGGCTTGGAAACCATCGACACAGGAACTGGCAGAGTACAAAGGAACTGGATACTTATCCATGCTAGTTTTACAGATGCTAACTTGCTAATGCTAATTGTACTTTTGCTAAAACTACCACTTCTAATGTTAATTCTACAAATGGTAATGTTCCTGCTAAAATTACTGCAGTTAATAATTCTAATACTACTACAGCTAATTTTACTAACGATACTGCAACTGGCAGTGGCGTTCACGGACATTTTGTGGGGCAGGTGCTCAAGTGGAAAAAAAAAAAGGGCACCTCGGAATGGCTCAGAATGCTCCTCCTGGAAAAGTTTTTTAAAAAAATCTACCCAAAACTATGCATTTTCCACCCAATTGAAGTGCATTTTATTTTTTTGATTAATAAAACAACAAAGTCAGTTTATTATTATAAATTTAATCAAAGGTAGAACGCTGACAACCAGCCTTTAAGGTGAACTTTATCTGATACAGGTGGTCCTCGGTTTACGATCGAGTTCCGTTCCTACGGGCCGAACGTAACCCGATTTGTACGTAACCCGGAACTGATCGCACGTGGCGATCGTTAGTCCGAATTTTGCCCGTATGTCACGAAAATACATGTAAATGTATGCTAACGCTGCGCCGCACACCCATTTATCAACATGACACACACAGAACTTTATTTACAAACAGTTAGCTAACACATTACAGCACACATTCATCTATAAACACATAAACAAGTGCGTGCGTAAAAACGTAATGACGCATTTAGACCGTAACCCGACTTCATTGTTTTCAATGGGGGTCGAACGTAAGTCCGGATTTTCGTAAACCAGGTACGCCGTAAACCGAGGACCACCTGTCTTTGAAAATTGCATCACCCTTACTTTGTTTACGTTTCACAAACTGAGCAGAGTTTGTTTTGACCGTGTCATTTTGCACCCAGATAAAATATTATAAAATCTTTACAGTACAATGTACTTTATGAATACAACACAAGTGTACCAATAGAACAAGAAATACTCGAGAAACTCAAGTAACTAGATTGATCATTAAATAAATTACTACTCCCTGATGATGTTGAAGTCCTCATATATCCCACTTTGTACACGTGCACATTTCTAGATTTTCCATTAGCTTCAAAATGAAACAAACAGCACAAAATATGACAATTATAAGTAACAAATGCTTCCTATTTTGTGCCATAGAAACCCAAACTACAATAAACCCACTTTTTTTTTAAAGTCTTTTGTATGCTTTGTTCTTGAAGACAAAAAACTTGAAACTGATCAGGTACTAAAAGTGTAATCAAAATCACAAACAATATTTGTAATGTAATCAGACTACAAATCTCCCGGTTAAGAAATGAAAAAAGATAAATATAACAAAAAAAAAAAAAAAAAAAGAGGATCCTCTGACTTTACTGGTTGCAAAAAGTTTTTGGAGATTATCAGCATGATGAGCGTGTTCTTTCTCTATTTTTAATGTTAAGGTAAATATTCCTGTCACCTACTGATCACGGCTTGGCTCCAGGGTGGGTCCCTGGTAACCCACATCTTGGCAAGGGACACTGAACTCCTTGTCGTTTTTTTTTTTTTTTTGGTCCATAAAAGCCTTCGGAGTGCCCAGTGCCACCATTAGACATAAGAATTACTGAATGAGCCCAGGGGATTAGATTCCACTGAGGTTTACCTCTGCACAACAACAGAAGACCATTTTAACATAATGAATCAAACCTCACTCTTTTGTACCTTTTAGAAATTAGCAGGTCCAATAGAGACTTTTGTTTAAAGGACGTGTTGGTAGCTACTTAACCCCAATCCAAACAACATTTAGCTTGTTCCAGAAATTTCTAGTACAGATCAGGAGGAAACATCTAGTCACCTTTTTGTACTATAAAAGCTTCATCCGCCACTTTTTTCCACCTTTAGCAGCATCTTTCCCAAGGAAACAAAAACTTCTTTGACTAGTCTGTCTAGGATGCGCCATCGATGGTCTAACCCAGAGGTTCCCAACCCTGGTCCTTGAGGAACACTGTCCTTCATGATTTACCGGTAGTGGTTTTGCTGTTCCAACACACCTGAGTCAGTGATTTCATTACTTCATCAAGTTCTGCAGAAGTTTGTTAATCATCCATTCATTCAAACCAGATGTGTCAAAGCAGAGAAACAACTAAAACATGCAGGGTGGTGTTCCTCAAGGACCAGGGTTGGGAACCACTGGTCTAGTGGTTCTACCACTTTCCCATGATAAATGTGTTATCAAACATCAATCCAGAGAAAAACATTTTGTTGTTTTCAGCTGCTCCCTTCAGCAGGGGTCACCACAAAGAACGAAGTCGCACAAGCGTTACGCCAGATGATCTTCCTAGACTCAAACCCACAGCCTGAGGAATACAAGACCAACACATGAGCGCTGAGCGACAGCAGCCTCCACGGCACGGATGTTTCAAACTGTGCCAAAGAGTTGAGATGAGGTGGAAAATTGTCAGGTAGATTTTGTATCTTCTGAGACATGAGCTTTGTTAATCAACTCCAACAGCATATAAAGCAAAGACAACCTTTAAATATGATAAATGTAAAAACAACTTACTGGCCGTCCAACATGAACCATGTGAGCGTCGTCAGCAGGATCCCCAGACAGAGGAGATGAATCATCAGAGCGATCAGCTGAGCCCTCATTCTTTGCTCTTCTTCACCTGTTAGTCCTCGGTTAGTTTCCGTTTCGTTGTTTTACAAGATTCACCTACTCATGCAAATCCCCACCTGCTTCTTTACGAACAAAGCAAAAGAATCATGCAAATGTAGATGAGCTCTCTTTAAAACAATTGTTCGTGTTGGTTTCCCTCTGCTGCTGTTTGTCTGTTGCTTCTTTATTCCCACGTCTTTAATTGTGTGTGTGTGTGTGTGTTTGAATATACCAATGTTTGTATAAAAAGGAGGATGTATGCACACCATTAACTATGTAATTATTGGAGCGTGTCCAAAAGCTTATTCAGACTAATGAGAAGCTCAACGATCACATCCTGTTTCTCTCTTCAAAAAAATGTTTCCAATTCAGATTTTTCAGTATTTTTGTTTCACTCTTAAGTATTTCTGCATGCTCAGTGTTATTTTGATCATCCACATATCAAAATCTTTAGCTCAGTCATTACAGCAGGCGTGTATAGCTCTGCAAAGGATGCATGTTTCTCAGACTAAAGTATTTTATTGATCGTGAACCTGATGATTTTTCATTGAGTTGTGGGAGGGCAGACCAAAAAATAAGTCCCTCATCCCAGGTGCTGCAGCTCTTTCCCATTTATCGACTCAGACACTTGATCAGGCCAGGAAAGGAAGGTTGTTTTATATACGGGAACTTATAATGGGCCATTCGATTCAGCTACATACTGGGGAAATAAATCAGGGGTTCCCAACCCTGGTCCTTGAGGAATACCACCCTGCATGTTTTAGTTGTTTCTCTGCTCCGACGCATCTGATTTTAATAAATTGTACAGGCTTCTGCAGAACACGAGTACGTATAATTAAATCACTGAATCAGGTGTGTCAGAGCAGGGAAACAACAAAAACATGCAAGATGGTGTTCCTCAAGGACCACGGTTGGGAACCACTGACCTCTGGGGTCATTCCCATTCTTGATTGATGCCTGTCAAAAACCAGAGTTTGATGAAAGGTGTAGTTTTAAACGTGTGTTTGCTTCCCAGGTTGTTTAAACCAAATAATTTTGCATAGCTTCTCGTTCAGGTTTATCTCCTGTTCAAGTTTTGTGATCCACCATGCCGCTGAAGGCTTGTCGTTTTCACATCATGATAGCTTCAACTACTTTACATTAAAGTGCCAAGTTTTGTATCAAACCTTTATGAAACGCCACTAGTGTAAACCTGTCAGCTCTGCTGAAGTGTGAATAGACGTTAATGGTGTCACTGTTGACTCATTTCCTGGAAATCTGAACTCAGGCGTCTGCAGGGCCCCATTTTAACAAGAACTTGTTTGATCTTGTTGAGTATACCATAATTAAACCTGTACATTTTTCAGTCTTTGACCTTCAATAGCTGTATACAACTATAAAACTGCATGTCCTCAATTGATGTTTAACTGGTTGTATCACTTAGTGGTGACCCAATTAAAGTTCATTTTAATCCTGTAAACACAGTCCAGCTGACACGTACATCTTTTGTTTTATGAAGTGTAATAACTGCAGAAGAAATATTCATAGTCCTTTGTTTATCGTGGGGGATCCGTACTCTGAAGCCCTGCGGTAAGTGAAAAACCACGAAGGAATAGCAGTACAAGTAGTAGTTTATATAAATATATATATATACAGTATATATATGAAGGTGTTTTAAACCCTTCCCTAACTCTTGCAATATTCTAGACATTGTTTCTAAACTCTAAACGCTCTAAAAGAGAGAGAACGTCATGAATTCAGCTCCATGCCTCCGCTGCTCTTTGCCACCTGCAAGCACTCTTGGACACGCCCACTTCTCCGCTCTGCACAGCTGATCAGCTGCAGGAAGTTTTTCTGCAGCTCTGGGGTGCAAAAATGTGCAGCAGGTGCCAAGTAATTTATTTTAAATAAAACTCCCATGCCAATCATGTGCCTCATCCATCAATCAGCAAATTGTGTGTCATGTCCAATCTTATTTTGAATAGCCACAATAGAGCGAGTCCTCGATAAATGAACCACAAAGCAGCGAGGGACTACTGTACAATTGTTTCTTCAACAAGCAGAGGTGCTCTCTGAAACTTTGTGAGGTTCTACTAATAAACTAGGGAACATTTTAAAATGCACACCAAGCAAAAGGTTGGGACTCAAGAATGTTTTTTTTTCAGGGTGGTCATTGCCTCTTTGGTCCACCCCTTACTGGTGCCCCTGCAGCCAATTTCAAATTTTAAATGTTTTGAGGTTGACGTACCAACGTATTTTGGTGAAAAATTGTGATTAAAAAAATTTTTTTTTTGCTTCTCAGACCAAGAGTCCCCACATTTGTTCATTGTTGGGAGCAGCCATGTTGGACTTTTGGAACCAGAGGTTGTAAGCCTCATTACGATGCGCTTTTTTCCGCAAAGGATTTAAACATATATATAAAAAAAAAAAAAAAAAAAAACGAATAAAGGAGACTTTGCAGCATTGTGCAGCTCTCATCTTTACAAAACCACCTCCCAACTCAAGCC
>JARVGQ010000474.1:30714653-30726597 GCA_031762355.1 Hypsolebias martinsi | reverse complement strand
TTCCGGTAACCGGCTTTTTCGGTATCCGGCCGGGCCGGTGGAACGGAACTAAGCCGGATACCGGGGACCACCTGTATATGATATAATAATATATATTTATTTAGGGGTGGCCATTGCCCCCACTGGACCCCACTTGGCAGCGGCCCTGCTGGCTGCTCATCTGAAACTGAACAGTAAAAAGCTGCTGCTGCTCCACTGAAACAGGAAGTGGGGATGGTTTGTGGGTGATCCGCGGATGCGATGGGTCGCCGTGGTAACGGGGAGTGTCATACGTTCATTCTGCTGTTGCCAAGTCGCAGCACGCCTCGGTCCAACATGCGGCTGAGCTAAAATCAACATGTCTGTTTGTTTTCTTCACGCCTAACGGAGCAGAGACGGATCAGAGGTGGGGAGGACGGTTAATCACACAGAAACGCTTTATTTTCTCTGAACATGTTAGAATCTTCCACCGAGCTTGAAGTTGTGAACGTGTGTGTTGGAGCTGTTACTGACCACGGCTAAAACAAAAGGGCAACAATGTTTTTGTCCTTGTCTGTGCGTGTCTGCGCCTGTCGAGTGAGCGAAACATCTCGCGAGCTACCGGACGTATTTTTAATTTTAATCACAAGATGTACGTCTACAGCTCAATGTGTTTTGTGGTCAATCCATTTAAGATGGCCGCCACAGCTCATCAAATGTAGCAAACACAAAAATATACTATAACTCTGTAAATTTTTACAGTTTTGACCTACAATTTGGCGCAGTAGTAGCCGAGCATCGTCCCCAATACATAATATAGGTGCAACATATTTATTTTAAATGTTGGCATTTAGTGTGGGAGTCAACCCTGTTTGTCTGTTAGCAAAATATCTTATGAACCACTGGACATGTTTCAATCAAACTTTCACAAAGCAATCTTTGAATGTGCTTCTACAACTGATCAACATTTGGAATCAGCTGAATTCAAGATGGCTGTTACAGCCAATTGATTTACTGTAGACAGACGTGTCCATCGCTCAGTCACATTTACCGACACTGAGCTCACATTTGAGGTGGTGGTAGCTAAGAGTCAACTCAACATTTACTCCTTGAACACGTCGTGTGCAATCACACATAATGTTGATTTCAAGGTTCGACCCAAACTGCTGCCGCCTCGTCCATTTTGATCATGTGATGGGAACGTCTCTTTCCACAGCCTCTTCCAGTATCCCCACTCCAGCGCAGGTCTTCTCTGGGGTCTCCTCTCAGTTGGACATGCCTGAAGCACCTCCCTAAGGAGGCGTCCACTCACTTTGAACCACCTCAACTGGCTCCTCTCAGCGTGGAGGAGCAGCGGCTCTTCTCCGAGTCTCTCCCGAATAACTGAACTTCTTCTACCGCTTGTATCCACAATCTCGTTCTTTTAGCCACCACCTAAAGTTTGAGACCACAGGTGGGGATAGGAACGCAGACCGAGCTTCTCCTTATAGCTCAGAACCGTCTTCACCAATTCAGACTGGCACAACATCCACAATACGGCTGAAGCTGCACTGATCCGTCTGTCGATCTCAGGCTCCATTCTTCCCTCTCGCATGAACAAAACCCAGACACTGAAACTCCTGCGTTCGAGGCAGAACCTCACTCTTGTCTGTTGCTCTTCAGTGACAACGATCACCTGTCGCAGGTTTAGTAGTTTGTCCAGTAACTCGTGCGGTAGTTTGGTAACAGACACACAGACGAATCCACACAACCAGACAAGAGCAACATCATTATCGTCTGCTTTTGTTTTTTGAAGGTGGGCGATAAAAGTGAATCACTGGGAGCGTTTGGCCCACTTTGTGACATTTAAAAACAGTTTGATGTCACTGAAACTGATGCATCAGATCCAAAACGAAGTCCCCCGCCTGGTGCTGAGTGTTTGTTGATTTGTGTTTGATGTTTGGGTTATTTTTCAATCAGCGTCACGTATGGTGCGTGTCATCTTTTGGTGCATTCTCACAACTATTTTAAAAACCTGCAGCGTGTGACTCACTTCTTCTGCCTGGCACATTCAGCTGTCCGCATTCCTGTCAGCACCTCCTACAGAGCGCCAGGCTGCCTGTCAGCTAAAAAAAATAAAAAATAAACACAACAACATAAAAACAAAAGAAAAACTGAGAACAAGTAGGATTGTTACATAAAATGAAAGCTCAAACTCAAAGGGTGCACCGAGCTGCAGCTTTTCATCGTCTGAATCAGGGTGAGCAGGAGAGAGTCGGGTTACTGCAGCCGAGTGGTGAATGTGCTGGAAACTTTAGCCACTTCATGAGAACTTTATACCCTCGCTGATATTATAAACAGTCCTCAGCTCGTGTTTTTGTTCGTCCTCGACACGCCCACACGCCAAACCTATTGTGCCTTTTTGCACAAAGATTTCAGAGCTCGCTTGCGCTGCTGCAGCAGTGGAAATGTCAGCTTGTAATGCATCGTTTGCCCCTTCGAGTTACACAGAGTCAGCCTGCATGCGATGTGAAGGGCCCCTTTATGTTCATGCGGCTCACCGTGGACCTGAACGCTCAGGTCCGGGACGCACGTTCAGCCGAAGATGAACAAACGGGTGATTTGATGAAAACACGAAGCTCCACAAGTTCGTTTTCTCTTGCTTCTAATGTGCTCATCTTGTGGTGAACTGAATGTGCGTTTCAGGGCTCCGCAGACTCCTACACCAGCCGGCCATCGGACTCGGACGTGTCCCTGGAGGAGGACCCCGAGGCTCTGAGGAAGGAGGCGGACAGACAGGCTCTGGCCACGCTTGAGAAAGCAAAGGTCAGAAATCAACTGTCCCGGCAATCTGCAGCAGAGCAAGTTTATTTTGTTTTGAAAACGGAGTCGTCTTTGTGCGCTGCTCATCATTACCTGATCTTAAAGCTGAAGAAATGAAGTTTGAATTCAGCCATCTTTGATTTTGATCGAGGCAGCAAACTGTATGTTTAATGCTCAAAAACCTGAGTGCTGATATTCTTTTCTTTTTATGACTCCAGACCAAACCAGTGGCGTTTGCTGTGCGCACCAATGTCGGCTACAACCCAGGTCCCAGTGATGATGTTCCGGTGCAGGGCATGGCCATTTCCTTTGAAGCCAAAGACTTCCTGCACATTAAAGAGGTTTGAACAGCAGCTGTGCTCCACTGCACAACACAAAGTTGTGATTTCATTGTAGAGTAGGCTCCGACGCAGTTGAAGAGGGCCTGTGGAGAGGAGGACGTCAGGAGCAGGGATTCAACTGGCAGTGATGGTGGGTGGAAAGCCAATGAGCTTTTAGGCTCTGCTGCAGCGTTCTGCCACGAGTGGGTGTCGGTGCACTGCAGTGAGAGACCGGCGATCCAAATTCTGGGGTGGGGGGGTGAAGAGAAAATACAGGTTTAAAATGTTTTACAGGAAACTGAGATGAAGAAAGAGCTGGAGGACTTCTTCAGGACTAACAAGTGAAACGCTGTGTTGTCGTAACGTGATTATATTTTCTGCAAAAATGACATCTGAGGGTGGAATGAATTTAACGAAGAAGCTGAAACTGAGCTGTTATTGCAAAAATAAGCCGAACAGCAGCTAAAACGTAAAGGCGACAAAGGCCACCTTAAAGCTAAATGTGGCAAAAAGCTATTTAAAAGCTTAAAGGAGCATAATCGTAGCTTGGAGCTAAAACCAGAAAACGACTAGCAACGATCCAAAACTAGCTAAATGCTAGCAAAAACAGTAAAAAAAAAAAAAAGTTAAGTAAAAGTAGCAAAACTAGCAAAAAAGAAGCTAAAAGACATAAGTAGTAAAATGCTTCTTAACATTAGTAAATTAGCTCAAAGCTAAAATTATCAGAATCAAAGTCATCGTCAATCCAAGTTGTTTGTTTAAAGTTAGTTTATTTTTTTTAATAAGGGGCAGATATTATAAGAAATTTTTTTTCTGGACCCTTTTCATCAATTTATGTATGTATATATTATTTTGATGAACTAGTTTTATTTTGTTTCTTTTAAATGAATGAATACATGACTTAAATAAATAAAAAATCAGAAGGCTAGCTAAAAGCTAAATATGGCAATGCATAAAAGCTTGTAGGGAGTAGAATGGTGGCTTGGTGCTAAAATTAGCAAAAGAGTCAAAATTAGCAAAATGCTAGCAAAAATTGTGAAACATTAGCTGTATGTAACAAAACTAAAAAGAAACAAAAGGCTAGCCAAAAGCTAAGGTAGCCAAAAGACACAAATAGTTAAATTCTTCCCCAAAATACCACATGACTAACTAGAAGCCAAAAGTGTCAAAAGGCTAGCTAAAATCTAGAAGAAACAGAGGGCCAGCTAAAGCTATTGAAAGGCTAGCTAAAAGCTAAATGTAGCAGAGCAGTAGCTAAAAGCAGCATGGAACGTGTGGCACAAAAAGCTATTTAAAAGCTTAAAGGAGCATAATCTTAGCTTGGAGCTAAAACCAAAAACGACCAGCAAAGATCCAAAACTACAAAGTAGCTAAATGCTGGCTAAAACAGTAAAAATAAATAACTCCATAAAAAAGTTCACTAAAAGTAGCGAATCTAGCTAAAAAAGAAGCTAAAAGACATAAATAGTAAAAGGCTTCTTAACATTAGTAAATGAGCTTGAAGCTAAAATCATCAGAATCAAAAAGTCATCGTCAATCAAGCTTAAGTTGTTGTTTGTTTAAAGTTATTTGTTTTTTTTTTTTTTAAATAAGGGGCATATATTATTATTTTTTTCCTCTTTTTGGACCCTTTTCATTCCGATTTTTTTATTTTTTTTTATTTTACTTTTTTGATGAATTAATTTTATTTTGTTTCTTTTAAATGAATGATTAATTTAACTAAAAAAAAAAAACAGAAGCTAAAAACTGAACGTGACGTTTGATACGTGGAAGACTGAAACAGCTCAGTGTGTGCAGAAGTACAGTCCAAGAACAACCGAGGACCCTGAGTTTGACCTAACAACCGTTTCATGATGTAGAAATTGTGTTAGAAGTTTGAAAACTCAAATCCAAAGCACAGAAAATTTTGGCGTTTTGTCTTTCATGATGCTGGGTTTGTGCCTGAAGGTCTGGTGCGTGTTTGTTTAGTGACGCCGGGTTGTTTGTTGTTTGTGCAGAAGTACAACAACGACTGGTGGATCGGGCGTCTGGTGAAGGAGGGCTGTGAGGTGGGCTTCATTCCCAGCCCCGTCAAACTGGAGAACACCCGTCAGCTGCAGGAGCAGCGCATGAGACAGAACCGGCTCAGCTCCAGGTAACCACGACAGGTCGTCAGAACTTCGTGGAAACGGGTCGAACCGCTCGTCCTCCAGGTGACGTCAAACGAGCTGAAACAGACAAAAGCCGAAGTTGAGTCACTTCATTCTTCTGTGCGGCTTCTGCTCGCGTACGCTGGGCTCGTCTGTTTCCATATTTACAGATCAAACCAGAATATTTATGTTTATGAAGGAAGTCATCCGCACGTTCAGATGGAAGATGTGAATCTGAATCAGTGAGACGGGTTACTGTCTGACATCGTTTATTTGTTTTTGCTGTTTCCATGGCAGTAAATCTGGAGGAAGTTCAAGTCTGGATGTTGCCACGGGAACCCGCCGGCCCACCCCACCAGGAACAGGTGAGGTCGCAGGGCGTCCCGTTAGCTTCAGCATCTGACGGGTAGATAAAGTATTAATTAGCGGGTTGTCGATGAAGCGCAGCGTCTCCGTGGGTTTGAGGAGGTCGTGGTCAGCACTCGGGACGGGACAGAAATGGAGGCGAGAACGAATCGTTAAAGCTGCAAAGTGTGTCTGGTTTAGCGCACGTGCATCGCTGGGAGGAGCGGGAGACAGGAAGTGAAACTGAAGACACAAAAAGCCGTGGCTCAAACGTCCAACATCAACTCCATAATAATCCAAGAAAAAAATAAGCTTGAACTTTACAAGATGTGTCACAAGAAGCAAGAAGAAAAAAACGTTCTGCGACCCGTTTAAACGTGGAAGACTGTTTCTTCTGTGACTCTGACAAAGTTAAGTCAGGTCCTCTGGATGGATTAAAATAATAATAATAATAATAATAATAAATTATTTAAACGTTTCAGCATTTGTCCAAAAGTCTGAGGAGCTGCAGTAAACTCAGTCCTATAAATAACACCTGGTATTGTGGATCAACCAGTTGGCTGCTGACATCCATGTTCACACATGATAAATCTTTCAGGGATGAAGATGTGATGAAGATCACTCAAGGAAACGCTCATGCAGGCGTCCAACTCATCCTGCAGCACCGTTAAATTTCAACTTCACAGGCTTCCCGTGTCCTTTGTGGACGCTAACAGGATTCCTCCTCCGGTTTCACGTCTTTGCAAGAAGAAGGAATCACTCTGAGTTAATCGCCTTTGTCTCCAGAATCTGACGCTCGCTCTACAAACCGAGACACCTGGTTCCTTCTCTTCCCGTGGGTTTAGTCTCCGTTTCTCCTGCAGCTCCTCTCTTCCTCACGTCTGTCACGAGTTGCTGAGTTAACTTCACCTCCGCCTCACATCTGTACGGTGGCCCTGAGGTGTACATGAACAGCATTTGAATAAAAAAAAAAAAAAAAACTGAATTACATTAAGCCAAACCAGAGTGTAGTGGGTTTTTTTTTTTGTTTTTTTTTTTGTTTTTTTACTTTAGTACGGTGACCCTGAGGTGGTTTGATTTAATGTAATTTTATTTTTTCCAAATGTGATTCCGGCCACTTCCACTTTGGCCACTTCTGCTTCGGCCACTTCCGCTTTCGCTTAATGTAATTCTGTTTTTTGTAATTCTATTTTTTCCAAATGTGATTCTGTCCAGTTCTGCTTTCGCTTAATGTAATTCCGTTTTTATTTATTTATTTTTATGTGATTCCGGTTACTTCTGCATCGGCCACTTCCGCTTCGGCTTAATGTAATTCCATTTTTTCAAATGTAATTCCATTTTTTCAAATGTAATTCCATTTTTTTTTCAAATGTAATTCCATTTTTTCAAGTTTAATTCCATTTTTTCTAATGTAATTCCATTTTTTCAAGTGTAATTCCATTTTTTCTAATGTAATTCCATTTTTTCCCAAATGTAATTCCATTTTTTCAAGTGTAATTCCATTTTTTCAAGTGTAATTCCATTTTTTCAAGTGTAATTCCATTTTTTCTAATGTAATTCCATTTTTTTCAAATGAAATTCCGTTGTTTGTTTCCCCCCCCCCAAATGTGATTCTGTCCACTTCTGCTGTGGCTTAATGTAATTCCGTTTTTTCAAATGTTGTTCATTTGCACCTCAGGGCCACCGTACCTGTGTCCTCTGACGATGCTCTCGGCGCTGTTTCAGATTAAATCAAGCCTTTTGTCGTCTCCTGTCTCATGTTCCTCTTTTTGCTTTCTCCTCTTCTGTTCTGTGTCCGTCCCCCACCGTCTTCAGCTCATGTGGACATGTCCACTGGGGGGTTTGACGCTGAAACCCTTGACCTGGATGCCGAGGAGCCCCCTGAGTCCCAGGGTGACCCTCGCTCCCCCAAGGCCATGTCAGGCAGTGTAATATCCCCCCAGGCCAACGCCCACCGGCTGCCCTTCTTTAAGAAGGTAACAGGGCTCCTCCAGGTCTTCCTAACCCCCCTCCTCTGTCCTGAACTTGATCCTGGATGTGATCAGGTGTAACCTCTCCCACCGTTCCCAGTTTGTCACTAACAGCTCGCAACTTAAACGCCCCGGCTTCAACCCCGTTTGGCTCCTGAGACGTGTTTGTTTGCTAAAATCAGCTGTTCGGGCCCTGAAGTGTCCGCTGCACGACGTCCGTCTTTAAAAATAAAAAAGACAACTGAGTGGAAGCAGCCTGTGGAATAACCAATAACCAGCTCGTCGGCTGATTGTTTCCTCTCACTTTAACCAGTCAGTGACTAAACGTGCTCCTGTTTTTGTGCTTTTTGTCGTTTGTGTCTCTTTTGGCTTGTCTGTGGAATGATGCTGTAGGTGGTCCGGCTAAACAGAAGCAGAAGTCGGTGAGTGTTTGTTCTCATTACTAACATTCAAGGAACTCATTGCAAAGTCATGAAAACTGGACCAGAACCAGCACGAAGAAACAAACGTTTCTCATAATGACGATCGTGTCTTTACATTAAAAATCCGTGTCTTTTACCTACAGGAACAGCCGAAGTGGCTGGAAATTGGTCAAACTTCTCGGCCGTATTTGTTGGCTGATGTAGGTCAATCACAAAAATCAAGCTTTGTACATCAGCACATCTGGAGTAAGCTCTTTCCAGCTGCAGCATTTAGCTCAGGAAGACCGTTTTATGTTTGGTTTCATGTTTTGCAGTGAGTACCTGGTCTCTTGTGGAGGTCGCTCAACTGTTCATGCCTCCGAATGCAAACCGGAGCCATTATTTTCTCTGAATCACGTAAAGCACGGCGGCTCTGTCACCACCCCCCCAGACCCAGAGCCTGTTTCACAGCTGTCAGCGTGCACATCTGTCTCGAGCCCTGTCCGTCAGAGGCTGTCGTGCATCCTGACACGCTTTCATTTTCATTTCTAACGGCCAATTTGAGCCCATCAGCTGTGCTTTCCGCTCGTTAGACGCTATAATGGTAGTTATTTCTGCAGCGAGCGCTAAATGTACATTTTATACAGAAGATTTTTTTAGAATTTGGCCACAAGCAGGAAAAAAGAAAGGAAGTAGAGAGAAAATTAGTTGAGACTGAGTAAAAGAGAAGAAACAAAAAGCGAGCCACTAAATATTTACTGATCATAAAGTTGAGTGATTTATAACCAGTAATAAATCCAGTTTGAGCTCATCCACCACTTTAAATTTCCAGATATTTACAGAAACTCACAAACACGTTCATCCAACAGTAACCTTTGTTTTGTTGCCTTACTTGGACTTTTATCGACATTTTCAAATTGATGAAAATCAATAATTCTGCAGAAAATACTTCAGATTAATGAAGATAATTTTTTTTTTATATAAGTCTAAAAATATATAAAACTGAAGATTGGTTTGTGCTCAAACCAGTATGAGTCAGTATTTTGTGTTGCCTCCTCTGGAGCAGGTCTCTCCAGTCTGTCTCCGTGGTCTGGGTCCCTCTAACCTGGACTTTCTGTCTGTTCTTCATGACCAAACTGCTTCAGGTTGGATGGTTCTAACGATCTTTAAATCAAATCAGAGATTCTGAGGTCTGGGCTGTGACTGGACCGCTCCAGGATCTTTAACTGGTTCTCCTTAAACCAGTGGAGCGTTGTTTCAGGCTCATCGTCCTTCCCAGTTTTAAATCTCTGGAAGACTCCAAGAACTTCTCTGTATTTAGCTCCGTCCTTCATTCCTTTCACTCTGACCTGTTTCACAGTCCCTGCTGATTAAAACCAGACCCACATCATGATGCTGCTGCCACCATGCTTCACTGTATGGATGGAGTTCTGATGATAAAGTGGTATTTGCTTCAGACAGGGCGTTGTCCTGAATGTTTGGTCTCACCTGACCTCAGCACCTTCCAAACAGTCCGTTTTTGTTTTTTTTTTTGACTTTGAGTCTTTTTCCTGCTGCTCTTCCATGAAGCACGACTCTGAGGAGCCTCCAGTGGCACAAGAGCTCCAGGACTTCTGGTAGATGAAACTCTCTTGGCTGGTTTCTATTGGTGGAAACATGGTTTTCCATCCATCCAGCCATCCCTCCATCATCTTGCGCTCATTCTGAAGTTATATCCACATTCTCATTCGTTCAGTCACTACCCAGAGTTCATGACCAGAGGTGAGGGTTGGAACGTAGACCGACCAGTAAACAGAGAGTCCCACGATGTTCAGTCATCGTTCTGTGCTGAGACGTTTCGCTCTCCATCCAGAAGGCTTCATCCGTCTGAGGAAACACCACACAAAACTGATTCTTCCCCAACAGTCTACTTCAAAATGGGAAAAAAGGCTGTTGGGGGAGAATCAGTTTTGTCTGGTGTTTTCTGATGAAGTCTTCTGGATGGAGAGCGAAACGTCCACATGACCTGACCGAACATTGTTTGGATTTTACACCTGGATTATTGAGCATGGACTTTGGTGGTGAACAGAGAGCTTTGCCTTACAGCTCAGCTCCCTCTTCACCACAACGGACCGGCACAGAGTCCGCAATACTGCAGCTGCTGCACCCGTCTGCCAAGCTCACGCTCCATTCTTCCCTCACTTGTGAACAAAACCTTGAGATACGTGAACTCCTCCACTTGAGGCAGAACCTCACCCTCGACCTGAAGAGGGCAGTCCACCCTTTTCCGGTTGAGGACCACGGCCTCAGGTCTGGAGGTGCTGGTTCTCGTCCCAGCCGCTTCACAAGCATCGTTTGGATTTAACACTTCTCTGTGGGATGTTGTGGGTTTAGGACATTTCTCTAACCCAACCCAGATCTGTACGACTTCACAACTTGGAGCATTTTTTGTCTCCATTTTGTTTCTTCTGAGTGGACCACTCTCCCGTTCTTCTCTTCTGGACCGTTTTTGGTGAATTATTGATTTTTTAATCAAATATAACTGTAACAACACAGAATGCACAATGACCAAGTGGGCACATGTTACAGTATGTCTATAAATATTGCAGTTTCAACTCAGTGAGTTGTGCACGTCCCTCCTGTTACTCACCTCTCTGAATTGTGCGTTTTTGCGTTGGAGCGACTCAGGAGCGTCGTCATGTTCGGTACTCCAGCTCTGCCCTCGTTCGGAGCCTTTGAAGCTTTTAAGTGATGTATTTTTGGCTCCTGTGAATATAAATAAGGTGACCGAGCCTCAGCCGCTCAGATTTTATATAATCAGCAGGTCACTTCAGTTCCTCCTGCTGCCTGGAGCGTTTTATAGAAACACGCCGTTTAATTGTTGGACGTACCTGTGACTTTTTTTACATTTTTTTATCTGATTTGAACTCATTCCTGATGTTTTTATGAATGTCATCGGATGAATAATTCATAATTAGTAGAGTTAATGTGGGTTGTCTTTAAGTGTGGGTGTTCAGTGCAGGTTTTGTTAAAATTGTTTGGTGTTAAGCGCTCGGCGTTTAGTTGTTTTTCTGAGGGGGAACTTTATTCTCATTATTAAACTTGTTTACAGTAGAGTGGTTAGGTGTTTGCACATTTAAAACAATATTTAATAAAAGTAAATTAATGTTGTCCCTGCATGACAGAGCCAGACTTTCTGCTCTTACCATATTTTTCAGACTATAAGGTGCACTTCAAATCCTTTAATTTTCTCAGAAATCGACACTGAGCCTTATAGTCCAAAAAAATACACTTTTACAGTTTTCAGAAGGTCTTTTAAAGCATTTCTTTGGACTTCAGCTGATTTTCCACTCATTTACAGTCTAGAGCTCGACTATTTTTATATGTTTTTTTATTTTTATATTGAAGACAAAGGATGAAGCAGTAATTTGTTGACAAATAACAGAAAACTAAGAGAATGTTGCACCTTTTTCCCCCCATAAAAACAGAATTGGTTCCCATATCTATCATCAAATCTATTAAAAAAAAGTTTTGAGACGTTTAATAACATTTGAGTGTGAACAAATTGTTTCCCAAAGAGGAATTAGCTGAAGACTAAAGGATGAAGCATCTCTCAGGTCTTGAAGGACTGTTTTCGTCTTGACCCTTCATATTTTGTCTGCCTTTAAGGCGCACACGTTGCAACATGACTGAACAGAAAATGAGCCGGAGAATTAAAGGATTACAAGAAAGCGCAGACGTTCGGAGTGTTTTTAGCTCTGTAGTTGTAATTCAGTGTATTTGTGCTGTGAAAACCCTTCGGCTGCCAACAATCCTTTGACAGTTCCTAAAAAGAGAGAGGTGCGAAGACGACGAGTGACGTTTGTGTTAAGAGCAGCAGCGCTCCTGACACTCCGCCGTCTGGATTCATTTCAGACGCTTTATTAATGCGAGACGGCAGACCAGGAAATGGAGGCCGGTTCTGAACCGATGAAACACACAGAGACAACCTCTGAGGCGTTCCTGCATGACACCTGCGTGTGTGTGTGTGTGTGTGTGTG
>JARVGQ010000474.1:30668937-30692493 GCA_031762355.1 Hypsolebias martinsi | reverse complement strand
CGCCGGGAGGTCCCTCTTGGACAAGATGGCCGGCGTGGTTGGGGCGAGCTGCGTCACCGAGGCGAGCGGCGTGGAAGCGGTGAGCGGTGGGAGGAAAGGAGAGCGCCCACTGCGTTGCACTTCCTCCAAAGTCCCGCTAATCAGCGGCGAGGCGGGAGAACTGTCCTGGCTGTCGTCGTCAGCGTCGTCGGCCGACGAAACCTCTTCCTCCACGTTCCGCTGAACACGAGGCGCGTCCCCGTCAGGGCCGGCGCGGGCGAAGGCATCCCGTCGGCGGATCCGCTCTTCCATCGGGAGGCGGGCGCACGGTTTACACGGGTTGTCCAGGCTGGCGTGGTCCCGACCGAGGCATCCCGGACAGATGGGGTGAGGGTCGAAGTCGGCGATTGCCTCGACCTCGCAGGAAATGCAGATTTTAGAAGACATCTTAAGTAATTCAGGACGGCTGAATGATGAAAGGAGACGAACCCCTGCGTCGCTGTAATTTATAGACGCAGGGCGGGGCCCACCCGAGGGGTGGGCGTGGACTATTAAGTTTTCAGCGGACGCGCTGCGCGCGGAGGGATATCCAATAAGCGAAGCTCTAAAGGGCGTAGCTCATATGAAATAGAACTGTAAAAACTACAGGCATAAAAAAAATCCAGATGGAACATCAGACCTGCTGAATGCAGATTTTGCTGACCTCTTGTGGCTCAAATGACATAAATGCAATAAAATTGTGACTAAAACTCAAATATAACTTAGCACAGTTAAATATAACTTAACTGTGCTGCAATATTCTTTATACAACTAAATGTTTGTTTGTATTCATGATCAACACTGACATAATACTGATAACCTTCTGTTGCAGTTTATCAAGGAAACATTTGGGAAACAGATCAACAGGAAATTCCCTACATGAGTAATTGCTCAGCGTTGACATTTGCATTCCTTGAGCTGCAAAAATCACTCACAGAATAAAACATGGGTTGTTGACTTGGCTTCCCATCACTTGCGTGTAAAATAATCCAGAATAAAGTGTGTTTTTGTGCAGCTCACAAGGACCCAAACACATTGACTTTTACTTGGCAGAAATTTTTTATTATTTTTTCCAAAAGCTGGTTTCTCTCTGGTAATTGCAGATTTAATTCAAGCTTCTTCTTTTTCTTGCATCAGAGCAAGAAACAAATCTGCTTTACTGAATGAACGCAAAATTTTTAGACCAGCATATGTAAAACTGACTGAGTTACACCCAATATGGTGTCAGCGAGTCATTTTAAGTTGCTTTGCCTCTAAAAGCTAATCGATTCTAAATGTTCATCTAAGCAACGGTTCCTGAAAATTTTCAGTAGAATCCACCCGGTGGTTCACGAGATATTTTACTAACAATGATTTCTAATTTTAATTAAACATCTTGCGCAATTAGCAGCACTTATTTGTTGTGAACAACTCTCAGCCACTACCACACCATGTTTCTAAGTAATATCTGTCAAACTGACTGAGTTATAGCCGTTTTTGTGTTGGCTAATGTTGACTAGCTGTGGTGGCCATCTTGACTTGGATTAACTCCCAAACTTAACCAGCTGTAAAAGTTTATCTAATGATTATTTCCCGAAAGTTTTATTAATATCCCACCAGTTGTTCATCAGATATTTTGCTAACAGGCAGATAAAGTGAACTCGGAGTAATAATGGTCAATTGTGAAGACGTCTTGCACAATCGGTTAGCGCTCCAGTATGCGTTGGGGATGACTCTCAGCTACTACCACACCAAATTTTAGGCCCACATCTGTAAAGCTAGCAGAGTTACAGCACGTTCAGTGGATTTCAGCCAGTTGGGTGTGGCAGCCATCTTGAATTGGGTTGACTCTAAACATTAATCACTTGTCGGTGATAAGCGAAGGGATAAGAGGAGAAACTCCACACCTGTTGTGGGGCGAGAACAAAACAGTAAGCCTCCCCAGCTGATCTGTTTGCCTTTGTCATCACCATGACAACCAGGACCATGGAGGAGGAGAGAGGGGTTAGAAACTGGGTGGTGTGAGGCAGAAAGACAACGCCGGGTGGAAAGGAGGAGGAAATTTGTTTTTGCAGAGAGGAGAGGAAGCAAGACTGGAGACTTTATTATCTTTGTGTGTGTTTTTGCAGGTTAACATGCTCCTCGACTCGTTCCTGTTTTTTCTCTGTTTCTCTCAGACTGTTCAGCAGCAAACAGGTGAGTCCATGTATTTTTAGTCCATATTTTTATTATTTAAGTGCTTTTGTTCTTAGTTTCTTCTCTGATTTGTGCACTGCAGGTGTTACAGATCTTTCAAGCTGTTTCTTAACTTTTTAAGCTCTTTCACAGTTTATTTAAATCCCATTCCCCCCCACCCGTTTCCCTTTAGATCACAACGTCAATGAATAAATAACACATTTGACAGTTTTCACGCAGACACCGTTTATTCTATTTTAACACGCTTCAAACCACAGGATCACAGGCACGCCATGCCTCTTCTGTTTAAATGAACTGGTTTACAATAAAAGTTGCACAATAAAAATAAAAAAGCCACAATTATGCAGCCCACAAAGATCCAATTTAAAGTTAGGGCTGGTTTTCTTGCCTTGCAGCTACAGATTGGGCTACATTTTTAGTTTCTGGAGGAAAAATAGTTACTGAATTCTGCTTCTCTGTAATGAGAGGTTTTTGTTTTGTGTCAGGGAGGCTTACAGAATCAGGATAAGTGGATTTTTAAATGTATTTTCTGTGGTTGAAGTGGAAAAAGAAGCTGTCAGTGATGGGGACTAATGAGAACTGTTTTCTGCAGAACAAGCTGAGGAGGAGGAGGTGGTCGGCTCTGACCCAGCATCATTCCTTTTCACTTATCAGCTTATCAGCTTTGGCACTCGATGCATAAACAGCCCAGTTTTATGAAAAATGACTGGAGTCCTGCGAGAGTCGCTGACATCATCTGAACCAGACTGTAAAAACAAAAAGAGCTGAAAATGAGAGGTTTTCTTTCTAACAACCTCAGATTTGATCCTTTTTTCTCGCTGAGTAATTTGTTCATCTAAGAGTCTGGTTAGGTTTAAACGAGTGTGAGATTAAATCGCGGTTAGTGGATTAAATCCAACATCAGTCGTTTCATTGTCTGAATGCTGAGTCAGTTATTTGTACAATTGTTGACATCTAAACACCTTGTGCTGTTTCTGATATGTCAAAAACAATCGGCTCATTTATGAGATGGACGCTGTGATTTTAGTTTTTCTGTAACTTGTATACTTTTCTAATTATTTAAATTTGTTTACAAATCTTTTTCTCCATAGAAACACTGAGATTTTTTAAATTCCTTCATAAATGTTGTTCTCGTGCACATGGATCTCTGTTTATGTCTTCTTTCGTTAATTTTAGCTAACATTATGGCACTTTTGGCTTGCCGTTTCTTATTTGTAGCTGAACTTTTGCTACTTTTCGCTAGCTTTTTACCAGTGATTTGCTCCTTTTAGCTATTCTTCTGCTTACTTTGATTTTTTGAGTTTTTTTTTTAACTGCTTTTTCTTTTTAGCTGGACTTTTACTATTTTTAGCTTTTAGCTAGTCTTTTTTGCTACTTTTACACTTTTGCAAGGTTTGTTATATTAGCTACTGTTCTGCAACTTTATATTAGCCTTATGGTACTTTAAATAGCCTTTTACCCTTTTTAGCTTTCAGTTAATCTTTTGCTACCTTTACCTTTGCGACTTTTAGCTTTTTGATAGCTGTTTGCTACTCTTATCTATTGTTGTGCTTTTTTAAATTAGCTTTTTGATACTTTAAAGTAGCCCATTGCTACTTTTAGTATTAAAATAAAGTTTTCGTACTTTCGGCTTTTAGCTATATTTTGGCTTTTGTAACATTTAATTAGTATTTTGATCATTCTAGGTCTTAGGAAATGTTGTACTTCTTAACTTTTAGGTAGTCTGTTCCTACTTACAGCTTAAAGTTGACCTTTTGTTATTTTTTGCTTTAAGCTAGCCCAGCTAATTTTAATTCTTAGCTAGAAGTTTGTTACTTTTTGTGTTTGTTCGGCTCATCACACCTTCCATTTTGTTTTTACGAGCTCAGGTTTGCTCGTCCATCTTTCTTCCTTCTCGTTTTAGTTTCAACAACTTAGTTTCTTATTTAACAAACTTCAGCATTCATTTATTCAACCTGCATGAATGAATGAATGGAAAACACGTACTGTATTTTCAAAATTCAAATATTTCAAGTTTGACTTGTGATTGTAGAACATGTTTGGCACAAAGTAAAAGTGAAAAAACTTCCTTTAAACCTGTGAAAACTGGGAGAAACTCTAAAATGTTTCAATCATTTACGTCTTCAGATAAAGAAAAAGCAGAACTAAAGTCCAGACAGTTGATTTCTTCAGCGGAAGATAAGCAAAACAATCTGAGTTTTTCTGATTTCTTAACAAAACGTGACCAACTTTGTTTTGTTTTTTTTTAAATCAGTACCAAAGATTGCACTGGACCGTTTTAGGATCCATGTCTGTTACCAAAACGTGTCACGAACCACTGGACCTGGTCTAGGACTGTCAACCCAACTGGAGATGGCTGTCACAGCTAATCAACATTAGCCCACAAAAACACACTGTCAGCAGCTGAGCCATTAACAACACATACTCTGAGCATAAGATCATAAGCATCAGGACACTGAGGGCAGAGCCATGAGCCTCTGCAGCATTCAGAGTTAAATCTGTAATTTAGCCGAAGTCCAGACAGGAATGAGGCAGAGTCTATTTTGGTGAGGAACAACCGGGGATTTGCATCACTTGGGCTGCATAAACTAAATGTTTCTTGTGGGTGATGTTTGCGATGCCAACTCATCCAGCCACTGCTCAGGAAGGGTGCGTCCTTTCTGACCACATTCAGCTCACAGTGCACTGAAAAAACAAAGAAAAACAGCTAAAAGCTAACGTTTGGTGACTCCTAAAAGAGCGTGCAGAGGTCAGGTTTGAGGCCAAAGCCTCTGGTGCTTTGGAAATACATATCTCCCTGGTCTTTTCCACATCATCCTCGGCCTCAAACATCTTTGAAACATTTTCACTTTCTACTCAAAACCTCATTTACGTAAATGCTTTACCAGGTGGGGTTTTAACTTTTATAATCCAGAGGATTATAATGTTGTAGCCGTCAAACTTCATAAACGTTACACCTGACCTCAGTAGATACTGTGTTGGGTCTTGGAGTACATATTGAGCCCATATCAGGCACTAAAATATCATGTTTTAGCTAAATGTTTGTAAAATTAACTTATTCACCGGCATTTATATGTTGTGTTAAGGTGGTTAGCTTTGACAGCCATCTTGAACTGACTCCAAATCAGTTACACTTCCAGTTCGCCGAGTTGTTAAAATCCAGAGAGTGGTTCATGAGATATTTTGCCGTCAGAGTTTACTCCAACGTCTAACACTCGGAACTTGGAGATGACTCTCAGCTACTACCACATCAAAGTTTACCTCAAAATTAATCAACCTGAGGGCTTAAAAGAAAACAATGGCTCAAATCTCAAACTAGTAAAACACTGACTAAGTAGAAAAAGAAGCAGAATGGTAGCTGGAAAAATAGCAGAATAGCTAAAAGTAAAAGTCTAGCTAAGAGATAAAAATAGCAGTACGTAAGCTAAAAGTAGTAAACGGTTAGCTAAAAACTTATAGTAGGAGAATGGTGGCTATAAGAAGATAATGCTATTTAAAAGCTAAAAATAGCTGAGCTTAAAGTAGCAAAAAAAACTTGCTGAAAGTAGTAAAAGGTTAGCTAAAAGCAAAAGAATACCTAAAAGCTAAAAAAAATGTGACAGTTACTAAAAATTTCAAAAGTCTAGCTAACAGAAGTTGTATGGTAACTAGAAGCTAAAAGTAACAGATTGTTAAAAGTATCAAAAATGTAGCTCAAAGCTAAAAATAGCAGAAC
Source organism: Hypsolebias martinsi (assembly GCA_031762355.1). Taxonomy (NCBI): domain Eukaryota; kingdom Metazoa; phylum Chordata; class Actinopteri; order Cyprinodontiformes; family Rivulidae; genus Hypsolebias; species Hypsolebias martinsi. The sequence continues at coordinate 30,686,585 of JARVGQ010000474.1, read as the reverse complement.
AGTTTAAAAAAAAGCTTAGAGAGATATTAGCTATCAAAATGCTAGCTGCAAGTTGCAAATGGCCAACAAAATGTAAAAGCAGAAAAAGGCTAGCTGAAAGCTAAAAGTAGCAAACAGCTTACTAGCTAAAGGTTGCAAAAGTCTAGCTAAAAACTAAAAGTCAAGAAAAAGCTAGCTAAAGCTTGCATCAGAGGACAAAACCAGAGCCAATATGAGGTACAATTTAAAAAGAGCATTTAATTAAAGGAACTAAGAGGTAAATATCTGCAAATAAAGGTAAATAAATATTTTATAAGTTAATCACAAACCATCACACATCTCCTGAATAAGCTGAACATTTTGAAATATGAACAGCTAAAATCAAATAAACACAAAAAATCCAAAACAAAAAGATGTTTCTGTATGAAAAAGCTACGTGTTTGTAAAATAAATGAGCTGAAAGTGATTTTTGTTTTCGTCTAAACTTGGTCTTCGGCCCTAATGTTGCTCTGTGACCTCAGCAGATCTATGCCCCAACCTTAGGTTTGTGCACTCCTCCCATCTTTTATGAGCCAAATGATCTGCTGCAGCACAGACCTCCACTTCATGTAGACATTCTTTTTCCTCTTGCAGATGCCACGACGCAGACTCACCCCTCAACATTAACACATGTTTCACACACCACATACAGTACGTGGTGAAGAAGACGTTAGTGCCTTCAGAAACTTCTTAAACTGTAGCTGAGACAACTGGAAAATGAATTAGCGTAACAATAGTGTGCATGCAAAGTGACATTTAAAGCTCAGCACAGTCTGGAGGTTTGGAAGAGGTCAAACCAGGAACAGCTGGCCTGCTTGTGTTCACGTCTCACATCCAAGGCAGAAACAAAAACATCGAACCACCAACATCAGCTAAAATGATGCCAACACGAGCCTGTTTTAAGGTGCTTGTTGGGAAAACAAATGTTGATGTTCTAAAACTTGTCAGGTGGATCAAATGTAAAACATCTTATGAACCACTGGACAGAATAACTTTCAAAACGTGATCATTGGATGGACATCTACAACAGATTAGTCAGTCCATCCATTATCTTTACCTGCTTCTTCCTTTCGGGTCGCAGGGGTCACTGGTGCCCATATCCAGCTGTCATTGTGCAAGATGTGGGTGGACACCTGGACAGGTCCAAGTCCATCACAGGGACACACAGAGACAAACGAGACAACCATTCACTCTCACCTAGGGACATTTCAGCCTAACATGCACTTTTCTTGGTCTGTGGGAGGAAAGTGGAATACCCCGAGAAAACCCACGCATGCAGAGAGAACATGCAAACTCCACCTTGAAAGGCCCCCAGCCAGGATTTGGTCCAGCAACCTTCTCACTGGCAACACTTTGTCAGTCCTTAGTTTAAAACTGACATGAATAACACCAGGTATGACTCCTTTAAAGAATACTGGGGATTTTATTTTCTATTTTGGTCATTTCATTGGGTTCAGCCAAGAGTTTGTTGAAAGAACTATAGGTTGAACTGTCCTGGTGTGTTAACGGGCGGTCTAGAGGGAGGAATGATGTGCGCAAAAGCTCACTACTGTCCTTAATTAACGTTTAACTGAATTTTTTATTTTTGTGAATGTTTCTGTGCAGTGCCCTGAGATAACTTCTGATGTGATTTGGTGCTATATTAGGCTAAAATGTGACTGACATGAGAACAAGTCAGAAATCGAGTGTTTCATCTTTCACTTAGCTGGGAGTTTAAAACAGTGACATTTTTCATTCAACCTTCATTCATACAGGTTATCTCATTAGCCATTAGGCTGATGTACACATGCAAAGGAGTTGTCTTTGTTTTAACTATCTTTATAGTACTGAATGCATTTTTATCTTTAGTATTGCACAGCTGGGACGTCATGAAGAAACACTCAGCTGGTTTGCTGTATATGTGTGTGTATATATATATATATATGTGTGTATATATATATATATATATATATATATAGAGTCAAGGATTAAAGGGTCTGTGTCATACACACATGTGGCACATATGGCAGAACGTGATTGTGTAAACATGGTTGGTCCCAGTTATTACATTGTACATACGTATCTTTTTTTTTAACTTCATCTGTTTGGAATCCTTTTATTAGATCTGTGCTAGTTACACTAAAATCCAATGTTTTCCACTCTGCAGTGAACTTTTAAAGCTGTGCCAAAATCTCCCTTTTCTGCTTCAGCGACTTCCGGTGTTGTTAGCTAGCTAGCGTTAGCGTGATCAGAACAAGCAACAAAAAGAAGAAAAAAAAACGTCAAACATAAAATTAAAAGTTCAGGAAATGTTCGAGCCTCGGTTGCCAAACCGGACCACTGCAGGCCCGACAGGGTCACCGTGCTCGGTTTTAGTCTGCTCAGATTCAGATTCCCGGCTTTAAAAAACCCCGGAGCAACAGAGACGAACTCTTCGCGGCAGCCGGGCTGACCGCGGCGATGCGTTCACGGTGTTTCCGCCAGGGAGCTGAGCTCCACGGGATGACTGCCCTGGCTTTTTTTCCCAAAATACTCTCAGCGCGCCTTCAAGACCCTCCTGTAGTTCACTGAAAGCCGGGGAACAAAACAGCAAACGTTCAGTACAGGAGACTCCTAAATAAGGGTTAGACGAAATACCAGACACAACCCGCGCAAAAACAGCGCCGACTCCGGTTTATATAGGCCAGTCGTGACGTAACTACGGCGTCCTGTATAGTCAAAAAAGCGAACATCATTTTTAACGTTTTTGCCACACAACGTTCGCACAAAAATAAGCCTTTATACATTTCAGTACAACCCTAAATTACAAACTGTTAAACTTTAGAGTTAAAAATGAGAAAATATATCACAAAATGTCACATCATGACAGCATAAATACATTGGCAATATTTTCAATTAATTTATTTGTAAAAATAATTGTTTAGTTTCTGAAATTTGTTTCTATGTTTTGTAGGATATCCTCATGTTATCTAATTCTGTTACTGATTTTTTTGTTATTTTCTTTTTCACAGAGTTGTTCTCCAAAATCTTCCTTTTTTATTTAATTGCATTTTTGCAAAAGCACCAAAATTTCATCTAAATATCAGGATGGGCTTTTGTTATTTTCTGTAAACAATTGTTAAATTCATTGATTGGTAGCTCAATTTACTGAGAACTAATCAATCACCTGTATTTCAGGTTAACTTATTATTATTTTAAAGAGAAAGTATACTTTCATTTTATTTAAGTGAGGGCATTTAGAACAGCAAAACCAAGACGAGGTCGTGTGAAGACGACAACGCCTTCAGGTTTAGATCAAATAATCAGTATAAAAATAACAGCAGACATGAATTTTCCACGCGCAATAAAAATCACAGCTTTGTGGGAAAATAAACACCTAACAGGAACCAGAAATATGTGGCTTAAAACCGAGACAAGCCATCAATTAAAACACACAAAACTTTAAAACAAAGCCTTCCCACCCTGGTTTGCTTACTAGATATGGTTTCTTTTGATTGTGGGGTTTGACAAGGCGTTTCTAAAAGCAGGAAAAATGTTTTTGTCTTCATTCAACAATGTCTCAAACTGACAAGGCAGACACACTCAAAAGGTTTTAATTTCTCACAAGGCTAGCTGTCTGAAACCACAGCTGTAAACATCAGAGAGTTTCAGTAAAACTGCCTTTTGAAATGTTTGAAACCAGCAGACTCACAATCTGATCCAATTCTAGACTGATTTAAAAAAAAAAATGACACTGATGTCCCATTTTCCTCACAGGTGACCTGTACAGCGTGACCTCACAGTCACATGCTGGTGACCGAGGCCACAAACCGTCTTTGAGGAGGATGCGCAGGGCCTCTCAGGGTGGAGGAGTCACAATCAACACCCTGCCAGATGATGTGACACATGTAGTGGTGAGTGCTGCACCGCAGGGTTTCCCAAAATGTTTGAAGCATTTGTCTTTTTATTTTGGAACCTGGTGTTTGTTTTAGTTGGACTCAAACAGTGCCCTCTTTTGGAAACTTTTCCACAGACTTGGAACAACATGAACCAGAATTTCAACATGTTCTTGGTGATGAAGCTGTTTTTTTTTTTTTTTTTTTTTACTTCTGATCCTCCTTCTGTTCTGTCTGAAAATAGGACTCCAACAGGTACTACACGTGGCGAAGCTTCGGCCCTGAAGAGCAGCGGACCCTCGACCTGTGGTTTGATATGAGCGACGTCCGGCACGGCCAAGTCAGGGTTCACAGCCTTCTGTCCAATTCATACAAACAAGCTGTGGTAAGTGTCATCAGTCCACTTCACTGCTGCTGCAGAATCAGGGTGTTGACCTGAAGACAACTAGACCTCCTCTTTTTGAGTTTTCTCAGATCTCAATTTAAAGTGTGATGCTCAAACCTCCTTGGATTAAAAACTAAACATCTTTAAAAAAATTCAAATCTAGTATTCCTTTAAGGGGTGCACATCACCTGTCGCCTATCAGGCCAGAGTTTCAAACTGAACTCCTATCATGCTGAGAAATGCTGAAGCTGCAGCTGTGAAAATAATGAAAATAATGACATTATTTAAAATGATGAAAATAATTAAAATAATTGTGATTTGTTGCACTCTCAGCTACTTTCGTTCCGAGTTTTGGGGTCTAAAAGTGACTGAGTTATAGCCAATTTTGTGTTTTCTAAAGACACTTAGCTGTGGCAGCCATCTTTAATTGGGTTGACTCCAAAAGTTAATCAGTCATGGAGTTATGTTTAAATATGGTGAAAGAGTTCCAGCTGCCAACTATTAACTTGCTAGGATTTGTCCATCGAAAAGTCAAAGGTGTCTCAAATTAGCATTCTGAGAAAAATATTTTATTTTCATGGCACCTTCCTGCTAGTATTAACATGTTAGAGATTAAAAAAGGCCCTAGAACCATAAGAGATAAATGTTCTTTAATGTTCCATGTTGATAAAACTGTGCATGTTTGTACACAAAGCTAATTCCTATCTAATTACTTTGCATTGCAATCACAATAAATATTTTCTTTATGCTGTTCCCTCTTCATAATCAAGAAATGAACATCTAATCTTAATCTATATGTAAAGGTCATGATGACAGATGTCTTCCTGCAGAGTATAATTGACTCACTGAGCTGAAGCTAAAAGGGGGCACCCAGATTTGAGCTGGGGACCTGCTGATCTGCAGTCAAATGCTCTACACCCCCACTGTTTTAAATTAAACACCATATGTAAAATTTGGGTTCTAAATAATAATAATAATAAAAAAAAATCTTGATCATAAAACCTATAAATTGACATCATGTTCATTTGGCTTGTGTTTGGGTCATACCAGAATATTTTCTAACCTCAGGAATCATTAAATACGGCTTTTAAAACAGATGTTCGGTTCAGGGGGCACCCAGAGTTGAACTGGGGGCCTGTTGATCTGCAGTCAAATGCTCTGCCGCTGAGCCACACGCCCTCCCTCACACATATTCATACATATAGTATACAGTTTATCCAAAGTGTGGAGGAAAGTTTCACTGTCAACTCAAAAATGTTTCTCTGAAAATTTACTTTGGTCACTTCAAATAACTCAAAAACCTCAAACAAGTTAAGTAAAAACAGACGTTGCAAAAAAACAAAAAAAAAAAAGAACAAATCAGAGTTTTGCGTCACGACTTGGGTTTGTTCTTTTTTTTTAATGACGTAATAAAACAAAAACTTTTGGGTTTATTATCTTTAGATTAGTAAGTGCTCTGATCCGGTTCTTTATTTATGTTCTTGTTCCACCTTCGCCATTTGATGTTCTTGCTTCAGTGATGTCAGGGGGCAGAACCTAAGGGTCCAGTTTGGTGACCTCAGGATTCTGTCTGCTATTTGTGGATGCTGCGATCCTGTTGGGATCATTTTTGTGCCGGTATCTTCAGCTCTCACTGGAGCGGGCTGGGACGAGGACTAGCACCTTCAAATCTGAGGTTATAGTCCTCGGTCAGAAAACGGTGGATTGCCCTCTTCGTGTTGGGACTGAGGTGCTGCCTGAAGTGGAAGAGTTCAAGTATCTCAAGCTGTTCATGAGTGAAGGACGAATGGAGCATGAGTGTGTGGCTTCCTCAGTATTGTGGACTCTATGCCGGTCCACTGTGGTGAAAATGGAGCTGAGATGTACAGAGAAAATCTCTGTTTACCGTTCTACTGGCCTGTAGTCACAAACTATGGCGTGACCAAAAGAACAAGATTGTGGATACAATCAGTTGAGGTGGATTGGAGTCTTCCTGGAGTCCAGGATGTGTTTTGGGCATGTCCAACTGGGAGGAGACCCTGGGGAAGATCCAGGACACACCGGAGAGACTATTGTATGTCTCTTGGCTGGTCTGGGCATGCTCTGGAGTTCTCCCAAGAGCTGAAAGAGGTGGCTGGACCTCCCTGCTCAAACTGCTGCTCCTGCGACCTGACTCCGATACAAGTGGAAGATGACGCTTGGGTGGTTGGACGTTCTGGTCCTGCTCCTCGCGTACCAGCTGTGTTTCATTAGTAACCAGCACACATGTTCCACCTGCTTCACTCCTTGGTCCTCAGTTTTTGTCAGATTGCCTGCTTACTACATGTTGCCAATGTTCTTGTTTGTTTCGGTTTTGTGATTAAAGATTCTGGTTGAGCTCCTGGACTTGTTCCCTTTGTTCCTGCATTTGGGTCCTTACTGCAAACAAAACCCTGTTTTTAAATGTGTATATGGACACAACCTAAACCAATCACCTTAACTCTCACTGTGATGGTTTGCACCTGTTTTTTCTTTTCAGAGAGTCGCCCTGTCGTTTGACTTTCCTTTCTACGGCCATTACCTGAGGCAGATCGTCATAGCAACAGGAGGTATCTTTTCTGCACATGCTCAGACAATAGACCTGCATTAGTTCACAAGGCATACTCATGTCTTCATCTGGTGGTCTTCAGGATTTATCTTCACTGGGGACGTTACTCATCGTATGCTGACCAGCACGCAGTACGTCGCCCCGCTTATGGCCAACTTTGACCCCGGTCATTCAAAAGAGTCGACTGTGCAGTATCTGGACAACGGTACGAAACCATTTGGCGTTTCAACACTTCACTGTTACGTATTCTCACGGTCGGACTGGTTTTAGGGGAAGTTTTTGTGGTCCAGTGGGAGCGGGTCAGGCTTCCAGGCAAAGAGTCGAAGGGCGCCTTCACATTTCAGGCTGCGCTTTACAAAACAGGGAGGATCACATTCAGCTACCGAGACGTGAGACAAATCTACCATCTCTTCTTTCAAAATCTGGTCACGTCACTCCTCGTGTCAAAGGAAAATGCCCACATTCTGTTTTCTGTTCACCAGATCCCGCTGCCTTTGGATGAGATCGGGTCAGAACAACCAGTGAAGGTCGGTTTGTCAGACGCCTTCGTGGTCAAGTCTTCCTCTTCTCAGCCACCAGGTTCCTGATGATTACCGCTTTCGTTTATTCAAGGATCTAAAGAACCTTGAGGAAACACTCAACGTGAATCTTTCCTTCTTCAATTAGACGCAGCTCAGCAGACGATCCATGAATACCATCGGGTCGAGATCGACGTGACAAAGATCACCAATCATTCTGCTGTAGAGCTCACACCACTGCCAAGTAACTAATTACCCAACCTCTGAGTGTTTAGGGCATTATAACGTTTATTTTACTTCTCACACATGCTAATATCAGCATCCAGACAAGGAAATATCTACAGGTTTTTGCTCTTCTGCCTCCGTTCAGCCTGCCTGCTACTCGACAGCTGTGAACTCTGCCTCTCATCCAATCAAACCTTCGGTTGCAGTTGGTGCAACGTTCTCCAGAGGTGAGACCAAGTCCAGGTTGTACTGCTGGTCATTTAAAATCCCGTTTTAAATACCTGCGGTGTTTCAGGTGCTCGGACGGCATGGACCGACACAGGCAGGAATGGTTGGATTATTCCTGTTCACAGGAGGTACAACTTTAGATTTCACATTATTTTACAGCTTTGTTCGACTTTTTATAAAGATTATGTTGTTCTGCGTTTGCTGTGGTTTGGCAGAGTGAAGGTGCAACCTGTGAGGATTACTTCAGGGACGGCGGCTTCACCGTCTTCTCTGCGGCACCAGAGACAGAAGATTCAACATCGACGACTTCTCTACGAAACGGCTGTGAATGTGGTTCAGAGGACAGAGGTGACCACAGAAACAGCTAAAGCACAGAGTAAACGCTGAGAGATGAACAACTGCTGAAACAGAGTTACTAAAGCTAAAAGAACCCGAACCAAAGTCCAAAAGGAGCAAAGCACTAGCTAAAAGTAGCAAAATGTTTGCTAAAAACAGCTAAATGTTAGCTAAACGCTGAAAGTAACAAAAAAGCTAGTGAAAAGTGAAGGCAAATTAAAAGTAGCAAAATGTTTTTTAAAATCAAAAGTAGCAAAAAACTAACAAATGTCAAAAGACTAGCTAGAAGCCAAAAGTAGTAAAAACATAGCTGAATGCTAGAAGTTGCAAAACACTAGTTAGATGCAGCAGAGGCTTAACAAAAGCTGAATGTATCAAAAAGCTAAAAGTAAAGGTAGCAAAATGCTTGTTAAAAAGAAGCACAATCCTAGCAACAACATAAAAACAGCTAAAGTTGAATAAACACTGAAAGTATCAAAATGGCTAGTGTAGGAGACAAGGGCTGTTAATCCCTTATTCCTGTCAATAATTATACAAGACTCGTTCGAGTCTCAAAATAATAATTATTGAGTTATACACGGGTTCTCTTCTTTTTCAGATTAAAACATATTCTGCCATGTGACCATTAGAATGAACATGAATGTGACATGAGACTTGAATTATATTTGATCCACCAAATAATGCGATCATTTGTTAATCAAATCTAGATCAATACACATATATATGGTCTATAAGGCCATTGCTATAGATTGCTGTGTAATAGTTTGTCGATGGACGTATCGTGTGCTGTATGCCATGCTCTTGTTTATAAAACATCCATCGGCAGCTGATTACCATTTGAAATCAACCCAATTCAAGATGGCCACCACAGCTAATCAGACGTATTCAACACAAAAATGGCTTCAATTCAGTCAGTTTTACTGATTTTGAGTTAAAATCTGGTGTGGTGGTAGCTGACAATCTCCAACACATTTTACAGCACCGACCCGAGCACCATTTACAAATTTTGACCAAAGTCACCGTCCCTTCTCGTGATGAGCTGACTCAAGACTAAAACTCTGACGTGAGAAGCAGCGGACGATATGCGTTCTGTCAACGAACGCCTTTACTCGCGCGTCGACTGATGAGATTCTTGATTTTATGTGTTCAGCTCAGCGAACAAGTGCCTTCTGAAAGTGGCGACCTACGCAGCTCAGCTGGAGCAGTATCCCAAAGCCATAGAGATTTATGAACAGGTGAGACGACGCCCGTCGCTCCGTCTGTCACTTCAGAGGCAGCAAAACTAACAGAAGCTCTCGTGCGTGTTTAGGTTGGCACCTACGCGATGGACAGTACGCTTCTGAAGTACAGCGCCAAGGATCACTTCTTCAAAGCAGCGCTGTGTCATTTCTGTGTAGACATGCTGAACGCCAAGGTAAAAGATGCCGAACAAGCGAAATCTTCTGCAGAGACGTCGTAACGCATGTTCTAAAATTCATCCTGTCCGTCGCCCAGCTCGCTGTGCAGAAGTATGAAGAAATGTTTCCAGCGTTCTCTGACTCTCGGGAGTGCAAGCTTGTGAAGGTAGGCTGTTTGTGTTTTAAGTGAAGATTTGAATATATGTCTAAAATTGGGCTAAAGGTGGATTTATACTGAACAAGATGTAAGCCATCCAGTCATTGAGACATTTTATACTCAAGGAAACTGCTGAGGGGACGTCCTGGTAAGCCCCGCCCACTGCAGCTCTCGTCAGGTCAAGCAGAAACGACACAGGGTGTCAGAGTGGGTGTTTATTTTCAGTCGATGATGGAGGAGAGGAGGAAGTTCTGGTATTTCTCTTGTTAACCGAGGAGAAGCACTAATGTGCAGCTCTGTTACGAAAAGTCCAGCGCCTGCTGTCCTGCCGAGGCGTACGCACTTCCTCCTGGCGTGCACGACCACAGAGAGCCGCCTGCGTCCACGTACCGTCTCCACCGTACCATCTTTATAAGTTTCATTTGACTAACTTTAGAAGTTTTGTTGGAGCAGTTGTAAAGATGGCTGTTTTTTTCTAACGGCCTCGGCCAGCTGCTCCTCCACGGAGCAGTTGAAGCGAAGAAACTTTCCCGCATAAACAGACAAAGTTCTGACTACTTGCACAAAACTTGGCGCACACCCTGCAAGACAGTAGTTGTGACGAGGCTGCACTTCGAGCTAGAACAGTCAGCGAGACACAGTTTCAGTACTTCTATTGAAGTATCAGTCAACCTAAAGCTTGGTCTAAAACTCAACAAAAATTGTTATAAATTAACCAAATTGATGAATTCAATGCTAAACTTTGCACAATATCGCACAACTTCATTTTTCAGATTTGACCTGGACTTTAACTCCGTCTCAACACGAGAAGTTCTTAGTTTGAAACTCTCCGGTGAAAGGCGATGTGCATTCCTGGAATTAACGTTAGGCTTTTCTTTAGCGTTAGCATCTCAAACGTGTATTTCTGTGTTTATGCATGGATGTTTAATTTAATTCTCTTTTTACATCAGAAACTCCTCGATGCGTATGAAGAACAGAACGTGGAAGCCTACACTGATGCGGTGAGTGGACTTTTTTTTGGTTTGTTTTTCAGACTAACACCAATCCTGTAGTGCCAAAACATTTCGACACACGACCAAAACATAAAACCACCACAGAGTAGGGGTTGAATGACTACATATTTTTAAACCATACCATTTTATTTATAGAGCACTTAAAACAGCGACAAGGCCAACCAAAGTGCTTAACATGATAATAGTCGATGTCGACTAGTTGACGACGTCATAGGAACTCAAGACGCTTCAAAAAAATAAATAAATTGGAAGAAAAAAAACATTTTTTACAAAAAAATAAACAACAACATTGGGGATGTAAATTTATGCTCCTACCATTTATCATACTGTAAATAAATTACAGGAAAACCAAAACTATTATTAAGCTGCAACAATTTTCAGTCAGTTCATCTGGACAGTTTCTTATTTTGTGCCGAGACGTTTCGCCCTCCGTCTCGAAGGCTTCATCAGTGAGGCAGGGGTCTGCAGCCTTTACGATCCAAAGAGCCATTTCTGCCCCTTTGTTCACTAAATCAAACGTGTCCGGAGCCACAATACCTGCTACAACTGGGATTCTCAACTGGTGGCCCACGGACCACTTTAATTTTGTTGGAGGACGTTTTTCTGGACAGTAGGGGTGATTTTATAAAACTAAAAATATCAGTTTTTTTTTTAACATTGATATTTTTACATTCTAAGATAAAAGACAAGATTCTTGTAAAGAAGGAAAAACTAATATAGTTTTGCCCAGTTTCTAAAAACTAAAACAATAAACTATGCATTCTTATGTGATTTTTTTTTTTTTTTTAATTGTAGAAAAATTACGTATCCTACTTTGAAGAAATAAAGCATAAAGGGAAAGTGAGTGTTTGTAGGCTCAATCATCCAGGTAGATAACACAAAAAAGGTTAAATCATTTCATCTGGACCAGTTTCTTTAAGGGAGAAACATTTCGTCTTCCATCCAGAGGACTTCATCAGTCTGCGGCCTGCCAACCAGATCTGTCCCATACGTAGTGTTATCTACCTGGATGGTTGATCCTGCAAACCTTTTCTGAAGCGACTTGGGACGAGGGTTTGAATAAAGCAAATACAGAACTGAATGTGTAGGTTTTACTTCCTCGTTCCCGCAAGGTTGACGTCTGTTTATGCAAACGGGTTTGTCCGTTTTAAAAACAAACCAGACAGACGGCCGGCTGTCACAACAAAGCCTCGTCATGAGCACAACTGTCTTTTTGTGCTGCAGGTGAAGGAGTTCGACACCATTTCTCGGTTGGACCAGTGGCTCACCACCATGCTGCTACGCATCAAGAAGAACATACAGGAGGACGAGAGCGACCTCCGCTGACGCGCGTGCACAGCCGCTATTGCCTTGAGCCTTTCACTAACATCCCAGCAGCATCCTTCATTTCGTCGGCTCCTCCAGCCTCTCTCTCCTGCAGCCAGCAGTATTTTCTCTCGCCTTTTGCTCCACCTGTAACAGTCCCCGAAGTCTTTATACCGTATGTTTGAACACTATTTTCCTGATGCACTCGGCGTGTTAGCCGAACAACGTTTGGGTCGGAATATTCGGACTTCGGCTGCAATACCAAAAATCAACAAGCTCATACCAGCAAACTTGTGTCATAAAGATTTTATTGTGTTTTCATTGCTCCACGATGGACGAGAGAAAGAAAAGAGAGAACAGTTTGATCCAATAAATATATTTTGCATAACGTGCTTTAGAATAAACTAATTAAAATGCAGCTGTAACGGTGGGATTCTGGTTCTGCTGGGTCCGGCTGAAGGTCGTAATCGAGACGTTTCTGATCGGATGCGGAGCGTCTGATGGTCAGCGGGCTTTTTCACGGCAGACATTTTGTCTCGAATGAAGAGGGACGGCACGAGGGCTTTTATTGTTATTAATTAATTAATCTGAGCATGTTTTGGTGCTTCTAGCAGAGGAGGGGTGCACCCTCTGCACCCCTACTTCCCACCTTGTAGATTAATTACATTCTGCGATTAAATTAATCTGTTACAATTCTATAGAAAGATTATAAAGAGATATACATGATTACATCAGATTTTATGCTCAGTAATCCAGGGAATACATCTAATAAAGTTAAGTCAGGTCCTCTGGATGTTTTATTTGTGCTGAAACAAAGGAATCATCCAGAGGACCTGACTTGAACCTTGTTGGCAGGGCCGGCCCAAGCCTCCATGAGGCCGTAATGAAATTTGGTTTGGGGTCCTCTGTTTCTGCTAATAATGTGATTTACTGCAGTCAACAGATCAGATCATTCACCCACCTAACAAACTTATTGCAACTCTGACGGCCCTGTTCACATTAGCAGGGGTGTCGAACTCATGTTCATTTTGGGCCACATCAAGCTCATGAATGTCCTCAAAAGGCCGGACATGGCAGAGTGTATTGATAAAACTGCCTATTAACAAACTAGTAAAATGTAACTTTCTCTGCAGTTAATGGCTACTTCTAAAAATTAAATGTTTCATGTTAGAGTAATTGGCATTATAAACATAAAAACTCATTTGATTTGACTGATAAAGTGATGTTGAAGCACACATATGTTATCTTGAAGTTCTGTCTCTGTGGCCCTCTAGGGCAGGACTATTCAACTGGAGGCCTGGGGCCTAATCAGGCCCACGGGTGCACTCAGTTCGGCCCACTAATGGGCTAATTTTTAAATAAAACTTGATCTTAAATTGTAAACCAACCTTAAATGACAACAACTGCTGGATGTCCAGCACCTTCAGTAACTGTGACCCCGCTGATGTGGTTGAACATCTCTGCTTTAGGGTGTAGAGAGCCACAGAAATGGCTATGGCGGGCCAGATTTGGCCCACGGGCCTTGAGTTTGACACATGCTATGTTGTTATAAAAATAATAATAAAATGATATTATTGTAAAAATAAAATCACAACTTCATATTGAAATTGTGTGTAATAGAATCCTAGACACCATTACAAAAATAAAAATTCGACTTAGGGGCCTCCTAGTGGCCCCGGGGCCCTAAGCATGCCTTGGGCCGGCCCTGCTGGTTGGACTGATTACAGTTTTTCTGTGAAACAGGCTACACACGTTTATTTTGTGCACGTTTGTTTTCTACAACACTGTGCATGGGCTCAAAGTTGCGCCTCACGTTGTTGCAACAATATTAGTTTAATAATATTAAAATTTTATGACGTGTTCAAATTATTTTTAAAAGTAGTTTAACAGAAGTCGGTTCTGGGTAACGTTTAAAAACAAGTCAGTGCAGAAATTAAATCACATCTATACAAAGTTCTGGTTTGTTTAAGCAGAGTAATGCAATAGTTTGTCCCTACTGAAATAAAACATACTCTTAAAGCATCTTTCCCACCTGGGCTGAGCAGAACGTGCTCTAAAATGGAATGCGGCCCACGTTGGGTCACCTGTCCCACCGGTTCCGGTCAAAACGAGTCATCCGAACCATCAATCATCCTCGTTCACAACAATCAGACCAGAACACTGAACGATGACGCTTCACTCGAGACACTCAGTGGGCGTGGCTTCTCGAACAGCAGGCGGGTCTTCTCCAATGGGCGTGGCTTCAGTCACCTGCGCGTTAATTGCCTGCTCTGTCTGCACCTGGACGTATACGAGTCTACACCGGCTGACGTGGAGGAAACAGGTGGAAATCAGTCTGCGGGAGGTTTGTCCTCGCCTGAACACCTGCGGGAAGAGCCTTTAAAACCCCGCAGAGTCTCTGCGCAGTTTTTTTTTTTTTCCTTCCCTGCATCTTTCTGTCAGAGAGGCTTGTAAGTACATTTCACAAGCTTTAATTTACAAATGACACTGGCTATTAACTCTAATGATGCCTAGCATTAGTTTTTTCAACACAGGGTTAACTCTGGGAGGTGAGAAAGAGCAGTAGAAAGCCTACAAATAAAAAAAAGACCAAATATTTAGGGCAAAAGAGAAAGAAGTTCACAACAAACAAAGGACACTATCACATTGTAGATAAACTCATTTTATTCATATATGTTAAAAACTACAGGTCAGGCTAAACACAGAACAGATAATGGCAAAAGTTGCAGAAGGTTCGTGGTGGGTCTTGAGAAAAACTTTAAAGGGCTGGAAATGGATGTGACATGGAAGGTTTGGAGATAAACTCACATGTTGGTACTACAGACGTCTTGAATTTAAGGGATATGATGAAAGATTGGAAGAAAAACTAGAAATATGTACAGGAATCATATTTAAAACGACTGATTTAAAATATAAGGAATAGGCAAAAAGGAAATGGAGGGTTTAGAAAACAAATATTGGGAAAATGAGTAGATTTAGAACATGTATATGGGATAAAGGTGGAAACTTTAATTTCTATCCAATCTGTATTTATACAGGTTAATCACTGAGCCTCTGGGATTCGTTTACAAGAGAGACCTGGTTTTATTTAACAAAGACAACTGTGGATAACAAAGGATGCGTACAAAATGAGTTCCCCCCCCCCCCCAACCTGTGTAAATCAATCACTTAATCAATGGAGACATGGGATGTTTGGAAGGAAAAGTAATATGTGGTTATTTTACTGCTAATCGTCCACTTTGGGGCAAAAATTATAAAAATGGTCAAATTGAAGCATTGGAGTTGAACAACCTTCTCAATGATTAGACAGTAGCAGAAGCAGCAACTGATTTAACATTTGTATCAAACTCACTGCTATGAATGGAATATTGATTAAAAATACAATAAACTGAAGTGATAATTACCCTGTTAAGCTCAAAATACAAATTAAACCAGAAAGTGGCAAAGCACAAGGAAATAAATTTAATTTCAACAAAGCCAAATGGAATGAATTTAAATGTATTTGATCAAAAATGTCAAAAAATGGATATAGCAACTGTAAATGGTGTACATTTGTAATTTTGGAGGCCATTCAGGTACACTGGTGGAGAAGTAAAATGCGGACATTGTTTTTAGTTTACTTCATTATAGCTGTCTTTTTGTAAAAAAAAAAAAAAATTTAAATACCATTTTATTTTCACTTCTTCTCAATTTGTACGCTTCCTTTTAAATACTATTTTATTTTTACTTCCTCAATTTGTATGCATCCTTTGTGATTGTCTATTGTTGTCCACAGTTGTCATCACTCTGTTAAAACCAGGTCTCTCTTGAAAATGAGTCCCCGATGCTCAATGGGATTAACCTGTCTAAAGGCTGAATGAAAAAGTGACTAACAAATTAATGAAGTTAAATAAATAAATAACTTTTATTAAATGCATAAACAAATCCTATTCAAATTTTGATTAAAGCAAGTAAGAGACTGTAAGGATAATGAAGGATGCAAAGATACTATTAAAAAACTTGTGTGATCCAACTGGGAAAGAGACAAAAACTCAAAATCTGGAAAGTGATAAAAAATTATCAGAAAATATGGATATCCAATACTGATTACAGATAAAAGAGCAATTATTAAAGCTCAAATTGAAATAAATATTAGCTGAAATATTAATGAGTAACACTACTGAGGAGAAAAAGCCACAAAACCAAAGTGTTAATATTTATAACAAAATATTGAAGAAGCTTAATTTACCGAACCCAACTGAGCACTCAGAAAAAACAAGAAAACAGCAAAACTTTTAACACTTATGTAGAAGGAAAAATTAAAGATTAATGTTTAATTCCCACAGTGCAGGAAGCTATAATAAATATTATAGTATTCAGATTTACATGATGCATCAAGACTCAACAGGACAAATGGAATCTCAGATGAAACAAATTGCAGACTATTAACACGGGAAATGATTGCATAATAATTATTATAATTATAATATTATAATTGTTATTATCATTATTATTAAACAATTATTATTATTATTAAACAATTATTAGCGGTACAGTTTGAAAGACCATTAAAACCATGTTGGTTCAGCTCTGACAAGTTTACAACAAAGACATTTTTATTAGAAATGCCGCAGTCATTATTCAGCATGGGTGTGGAAGAAACCGGGAGTTGTCAACATTGTGGAGAGACTGAAACAACAAGAGCCTGAATGTTAGTTTCAGAAATATGAGGCAGAGAAGATGCATGATGGAGGAAATTGGAAAAATTAAAGAATCATGTACTGTACTGCAAAAAGTGTCGGGAAGTAGAATAATTTTAAATTTTAGTCAGGTTCTTCAGAAAAACAAAGCTAATTAATAAAAAATGTGATTTATTAACACCATATAAGATAACAGACATTCTGACCCTCACTCCATACCAGTTTGGAACATCATACATTAGAAAGCTGCCAAAAACCACAAGAAGGAAGTTAACTGGGTTTTAAATTGGATAAATGTTAATTCTTTTGAGTTGTGACTATTTTAATCAGGAAGGCTCAATATCCTTACCGCCCACAGTTTTATTAGATTAACTTGAAATGAGCAGACTATAATTAATCTTAACTTTTGTAAGTTTTACTCATAAATTACGGAGCCCCGGAGGGGACATGGGGGATTTATTTTTACTTTTGCGTTCCCTTGCAATACTGCACTGTATGTAGTGTTACCTCACAGGCAACAACGTTCCTCCCTCAAAGAAATTGGTCCAGATGACATGATCTAATGGTTTAGTTTTGAAATCTGCCTTAAATATATCCAGTGTGTGCTGCAGTGGTAAAATTGGTTTTACGTTGGATATTTCATGTTCATGCTCCGTGGATTCTAGGGCTTCCTTGTTCAAGCCGATGCAGGCAGTCCCTCCGAGGAGTGATGGTTCTCTTAGGGACCGTCAACAAAGTACCAAGCTAATGAGCTTGGTCTGAACACTGTTGTAATATTTTAGATATATTTCCAGAGTATTTGTCAAAGCAGCACCATGTATCATAACTAAAGTTTTCTCAGTGTATTTCTGCATCGTAATAAATCATGAATTTTCTCACTATTTAAAATCCAAAAGAACAAGGTGGCACTTGTGTTTCAAAAGTACTGTAACTTTCTTTTAAAGCATCAAAGTTCATGCTCAGTCAT
>JARVGQ010000474.1:30597861-30610144 GCA_031762355.1 Hypsolebias martinsi | reverse complement strand
AGAAGTTCAGACAGTAGTTAGGAAGTTCACTTAACATGTTTACTATTATGTTTATGAAACAAGAAAAAATAGAAATGTGAAAAGAAAAGACATAGATTTCTTTGCTTTATTGTAATCTCTGCTTTAAATAAATCTGATAGTTTATTATAAAACTGATTGATTTATTGCTTCTGTTTGTTGAAAAATACTTGAGAATATATTTTAAAAAAAATCGTATTTTAAATCGCAATTGCAATTTCTAGAAAAAAAATTGCAATTAGATTATTTTCCAAAATCATTCAGCCCTATCCTTATGTGTTTATAATTACTTAAAATGGGATAAATCCACCCATGAAGTAGTCTGACTATTTTAGAGTTGCTGGCAACAGTCCTCACATTTCTGAGAACATTTCGTTCCCTTCAGGGTTTTGCTTCGTTTTCTGGATAGCTGGCCAAATGTGCATCTCAGCTGGATGTTTCAGATCTATAGTTTAATGTCCAACATGTCACAGATGTGGGAAATAATCATCCGGGTTTTGAAACTCAACAGAACAAAAGAAGTCAAAGATACGCTGTAGAGTGTGTTTCACATTAAGGGATCTGGTTCTCGCCAAAGTTTTCTTCTTTGCAACATTTTTCATTTTGCACAACTGAATAAAACGATAAGTCTTGAGAAATCAATCAGTAAAACAAAACTTTGGGGGGTGAATGGACAAACTTGGACCAGAACATTCTGGAGCAAAATCTGTTTTGGAAGTGATGAAAGCGTGCCTCAGTGCAGATATTTTTCTTTAAATTTGTTCTGCGTAATGTTGCCCCTGACACAGTTTGTGTTGGTGATAACATCGCCCTTTTCCAGCACCTGTAATCTCTTGAGATTATCGCTGACATGCCAGTGAGATTAAGTTTATAGTGGGGAGGGTGAAACAGTGAGGAATTAGGTGTAATGATATAATAAAAGTAGCAAAGGGAAAAAAGCTTAGCAATAAAGCAAAAACGACAAGTAGGGACAATGAATGAAAAGAGGGAAAGTGGAGGGAGGGTGCAGCGATGGCCTTCAGAGGTGGAGATCACGTGGGGTGGTGGTTTCTCTGTGAGCAGGCTGAGAGGGAAATGGGAGAGGATGTCTTCTTCCTGTGACCAAGAATGCCCGGGCGTGGAGGTTTCTCCTCCTCCTGTGTGTGGTTTCTAACTTTATGTTGCACATTAATTTACCAAACCCATCTTTTGGTTTGTGCCGTTGTGGATCTGATGCGTTATTGTTTCTGCACGGAGGTTCAAATAAAACGATCTGTTCCAGGCGAACACAGGGGCGTCTGCTCTCCTCGAGGACTGGACTACACGTCCCAACATGCACCCCATACAATAGGAGGCGGGCACCATAAATCCTGCCAGCCAATGGTTTTGTGTCGGGACGTGTGGTTGGTGAGTTGCACGGCAGCTGTTGTCAATGGCAACAGAGGTTTGCAGAGAAGCACAAGCTGGACAGCTGGTCCGCTCAGTCCTCTGTCAGGAGATCACATGGTCTGCTGGCAGCCAATCGCAACCCACCGCCCTCCTCTCTGCCTGGCTGCTTCTTTCTCATTTGCTCGTCCTGGCTCCCTTCAGCCGCCGCAGGAGGGGGGAGGGGAGGTGACGGAGAGGAGGGAAGAGTCTGGCTTACTGAGGGAACGGGCGAAAGAGCTTGAGCACGAAAACAGAGAGCGGGAGTGTCTTCCCTCTCAGCCTGGTTATCAGGACGGTGGGTGAGGTTTCTCCTTCAGCTGCCACCTGGACCAACCGGAGAGGAAGACTTAGAGGAGAGCAAGAAGTGCACGTTACATTGGATGTGTCGGGCTGTCACCCTCACAAACACAAGGAGAGACAGAAGCATGCCTCGGTGGAGAGGTGCAGCCGCGGCGGCTCACTGCCAGGCTGCCTCGCCTCAGTGAGGCCAGCGCCGCTGGAGCTCTGTCAGGAATACCAGACAAGGACGCAAAAATAAAGACGAGAGACACACGGCAATCTCGTGCCATGACCGGGACCAGGAGGAGGGGGGAGGCCCGCTGAAATCATGGACCAGGTGAGGAAGGTTGGGGAGGGAACTGGAGAGGTGAAGGGGGACGCCACCTTTTCTGTGCTTTACAAAGCCGCACCTCGTTGATGGTAAACGTACAGCGCTGCAGCAGCTCCATTCATAACATCCATCATCCCTTTTTTTATTCCCGCCAGGCTAAAGCAAACAGCACAGCATCATCCTGCAGGTTTTACACAACAGGAAGGAGCAGAGAAGTAGAAAAGGTGATGCTAGTGGGAAGCACCAAGCATCTGAAGGGGTGACAGCTCAAAACATCACCCGTTTCTCTCTGTTACCTGCTGTTAGATCAGCACTTTGAAAGATGCTAGAAGAGCACAAATCTGGGGTGTGGCTCTCATGAAGCAGCTGTCACCCTCAGGAGATGGGAGATGCTGTGCAACAGTTCTGTTCATTCACAAACTGTTTACTGAGCGTGACGTCTCGTATCTCGTCTTGTGCAGAGTTTTATCTCTTGTTTACTTAAAGAAGTGCAACAGTGAGGGATGCTGTCACTTGAACTTCACATCCCACTCTCTAACAGTGTTTGGTAGTTGATTTAAAAACATGTGTTCTGTTTGTCAAGGCCCTGCGTGCAGGCTGACTTTGACTAAACCCAGTCTGGAGAAAAACGCCTGCTTGGGGTGTAAATATAAATGTCTTAGAGGACAAGTGAGTCTCCTCGGCGTGCGTCCTGCTCATCGATTACCTCATCCCCCCCTCGCTCACCCTCCCTCTTGTCTGCTCTGTTGCTGTGTGTCCGCTCAGCTCGTGAGGTGGAAGTGGTGTGAGCATCAGGTTTGTGATGAACGGAACGAGGGGGGTTTATGGGTGACCCAACCCAGCCCGACTCTTCATCAGGATGAATTATGGATGTGGACCACTTTAAGGGACATCGCCTTTTATTTGTCTGCCTGATCAGGTCTGAGCAAGACCGTCACTACAGAAATTACATCATCATCCCCCCCAACCCACCGCTTACTCACAAAGACAACTTTTCGTTTCACATTATTCCACTTTTAAATTCACTTAAACTTGTGGCTCTTTGAGTTTAAATATACTGGTTTGTTTTCCTAGCCTTGTGCAAAATATTAACCCACTCCTAATTTATTTATAGTTTGACTCCCAACAGCTAGTCTTTCTTCCAATCTTTTAAAGTGGATGTGATGAGTCATTTTTTTTTTAGACTTTCTGAACCCTTTTAACATATTTCTTTGGACTTTGGCTGCTTTTTCACTTATTTCTGTCCAGTTCTTATACACTGAACAAATCTATAAACACAACACTTGTTCTCATTTTTTTTTAAATCCAAGACTTTTTTATGTACACAATAGACCTTTATCTCTCTGGGGCACGTGGCTGGTTGGATGTACTGACAAATTCTCTGAACATGGACATTCTTGTAGTCAGCATGCCAACTGCACGCTCTCTTAAAACTTTTGACACCTGTGGCATTGTGCTGTGATAAAACTGCACATTTGAGTGGCCTTTTGTTGTGGTCAGCCTGAGGCAAACCTGTGCAATAATCATGCTGTCTAATCAGCATCTTCATATGCCACACCTGCATGGATGGATTATCTCGGCAAAGGAGAAATGCTCACTAACACAGATATACACAAATTTGAGAACAATATTTGCGAGGAAAAAGACCTTTTATACATAAAGACTTAGATCTTTGAGTTCAGCTCATGAAAAATAGGAGCAAAAACAAAAGTGCTATATTTATATTTTTGTTCTGTATACATGCCATTAATGGCCTATTGCACATTGTACTTGAAAACAATAATACAGTATGTGGAGCACGAAAAAAGTGTTGGGCTAAACATACCCTCAGCAGATAAACTTTGAAAGTTGTATTTTTTAAGTAACAGAGAACATCCATCTTTCTTCGGCTGATCTTCTGTAAGTCAATGCTTCAGCTTGTAGCTTTTTTCCAAATCACCTTGTTGGTGTTAAAGCACCGTTTCTTTACATCCTTGTTCAGGATAAGGGTCACACAGAGAACTGGTAGCTAACTCCACCAGTCACTGGATGAGAGGCGGGGGACACCCTGAACTGGTCACCAGTCCATCACAGAGACACATGGATGCAAATGAGACAAGTCACACAAAATGACAGTTTTGGAATGCCAACTAATCGAATATTTATGTTTTTGGTCTGTGGGAGGAAATCTGAGGACCTGGATAATGTGCAAACTCCACACACAAGAACCCTTGCTGGGAGTCAAACCTGCAACCATTTTGACATGCAACAATTGTACAAACCGCTTTTCATGTGCGGCCTTAAAACAAATGTGTTTTGTGACAATAACTAATCCCTAAATGTTAAATTGGAAATTGTATTTTTGCCAAGTTGTTTGCTATGCAGGGACACATTTCTGGTTCATCCCTTGAGTTCAGGAGCCTTTTCACGACTGATTCATGAGTCAGAGTAACTGATTTACCAAGCAAACAAAAGAAAAACTTTTTTTAGAAAAGGGTCAGGCACTGGAATAGAACTCAAAGTTAAATATGTTTTAATATTGCTCAAGACCGCTTTTGAACAAACACAGTTTGTTACAATCAAGAAAACCTAGGATGTGATCATAAATGTCTCAGTTGAGCCCACACGAAGACAAACCATTTAAAATGCAGGGCTGTGAATTGCTGACACGGCACGGCCTTGGCGCAGTGCGAAGGCTGGGCTGGTGTCATTTTAATGGATGGAGCGTTTTGCTGTGACATGATATGATTATGGCGTTTCCTGTTCATCACGTGGCGTGTATTATTGTCATTGGAACAGCGCGGCCGTGAGTCGTTATCTCCTTCTTTGTGTTTCCTGCTTCAGGCCCCATACAACACGAGTCTGAGAAACATCCAGGGATCTGCTGTCAGACGGAGGGCCCAAACGTGCACAAATAACTGGGCGAATGTAAACACAGGCATGCAGTGTTTACTACAGACTCAGAAAGCTTAAAGTTAAGTGTCCTGCAGGATCTGGGTTTCTTCTTCTGTGTCATAGCTGTCGGAAAGAGGACAGTAACACTTACAGTCAGTGATAGGAGGGCAGTGGACCAACATAAGGTTTGTTGTTGCACCGAGTTTGTCTGTGATGCATTGTTTTCTCTATCAGTGAAGTGTAACACTCCGTGAAAGTCATTTGCACACGACGTGTCTGGTTTTACGGGTTTATAACAGTTCTCGTAGTAAAACACTTTCCTTGAAATGATTAGTGTCCGAGCAGGGTCATTAGAGCTTTGTGATCGATAGTCATTAAGGGGGCAAAAGCCATGTTGACTCTGAGGGTTGGACATAGAGATGCATGAACACATCCATCAGACAGCAGCAAAACCCTTTCTCAGCTGTAAAAGCTCGGGGTCCTCAAATCTACAAAAGAGGGATTTTATTAATTTTGCTACTTTAAAATTTTTATGGATGAGGTTAAAAGGTGGCCCCACAGCAGAGGAAATCCCTGACATCTTGTGGGTATTGATGGAAGTACATGCAAGTCTGTTGTCTTATAATACTAATAATACTAATAATAATTACTATTTTATTTAAAAAGCACCTTTCAGGACACCGAAGGACACTCAGCAAGACACATATCAGATAAAATTGTGTAAAAACAAACAGTGCAAAGACCAACAGGAATAAATTGAAATATAAAATACATTTAGTAAAGTTAAGGATAAGTGAGTCTAAAGAGATGTGCTTTCAGAGCAGTCTTGAACAGAGAAAGTGAGGTGGTGTTTTGTAGGTCTGGCGGTAAAGAGTTCCAGAGGTGAGGGGCAGAGCAGGTGAAGGCCCTGCTCCTCATGGTGGGCAGAGGGCACATGGAGGTGTAGCGACAAGGAGGATCCAAGAGAGCAAGAGGGGATGGAGATTTTCTAGGAGGTCAGATAGGTAAGGAGGGGCGAGGTTATGGATAGCTTTGATAGTGAGAAGAAGAATTTTGAAGGCTATGAGTGATTTAACCGGGAGCCAGTGGAGCTGCTGCAGGTCAGGAGTGATGTGGTTATAGGAGGAGGTTTGAGTTATGACACGAGCAGCTGAATTCTGGACCATCTGTAGCTTCTGAAGAGATTTGTTGGGGAGGCCATAAAGAAGGGAGTTGCAGTAGTCGATCCGTGAAGTCACAAGACTGCGAACAAGGATGGCAGTGGAGCGGGGTGTGAGGGAAGGACGGAGACGGTTAATATTTCGGAGATGGATATAGGCAGACCGAGGAACGTTGTTGATGTGTGAAGTGAAGGAGAGAGTGGTGTTGCGAATGGCGCCGAGACTCTTGACCTGAGGCGAGGAGGTCAGCAGAGAGTTGTTAAGTGGGACGAGAAGATGTTCAGATTTTGAAATAGTTTTTGGTACAGATAAGGATGATTTCTGTTTTGTCACTGTTTAGTTGAAGGAAATTGTTAGAAAACCAGTAATTGAGTTCATTGAGACAGTCTGTGAGGATACCATACCATACCATTTTATTTATAAAGCATTTTAAACAGCGACAGGGCCAACTAAAGTGCTAGGATGCAGGGGGTGAGTGGAGTTTGGCTTGGTTGACAAGCAGAGCTGTGTGTCATCAGCATAACAGTGGAAATGGACACCAAATTTGCAGAAGATGTGACCTAGAGGGAGGAGGTAAATGGTGAAGAGGAGGGTTCCAAGGACAGAGCCTTGGGGCACACCCATGGAGACAGGGGAAGACTGAGAACGGAAGGATTTAAGCTGAATGACTTGAATGCGGTCAGCGAGATAAGATTTGAACCAGTCCAGAGTACCTGAGATGCCAGTGGAGGTTGGTCTGTGGAGGAGGGTAGAATGACAGATGGTGTCGAAGGCAGAACTTGGGTCAAGTACAATGAGGATGGACAAAAGACCAGAGTCAGCAACAAGAAGAAGGTCATTAGTAATTTTTATTAGAGCTGTTTTGGTGCTATGGTGTGGACAAAAACCAGATTGAAACTCTTCATTAATTGTTATCGACACAGTTCCCTGCAGGCTTTTTTAGGTATAAGTGCTATGTGCTGTCATCATTGTATGTTCCCATACTATGGCGAAACTGGTTCTCTGCATTTAACCCATTGCACGTGGGATACACCCAGGTGGCGCAGTGGGCAGCTATGTAAGTGCCTGGGTTTTTATTTATTTATTTAGTTTGTGGCTGAGATGGAATTGGCTCATTGCAACAGAGCCGTGCAAGGAGAAATTTCATGGTAGTGAAAATTTGAAATGTGAAAGACAGGAAATGTGTGAGAGGAACAGATAGAAGAACAAAAACGAGTGATGAACAGGTGGTCTCATCTGATCCCCAAACACCACTGGCACCATGAAACACCCACTCCTGCCCGTGATCCTGCAAACTTTAGACTCTGAAGAATTTCATTTTCTCCAGCAGTGAGCGAACTTGGTGTTTGTGTTTGCACCGAAAGTGAAATAAAAACCCACATAGAATATTCCCAAATTAATAATGGTAGTAATAGTACAAAGACTATATCGAGGTAACCTGACTTGAGAAAATCAGATGACTGCTGAATTTTGAATATATTTTACTTATGTTCATCTATAATACGACATTTTAAAGTAGATGGTACTTGTTCTTTTTCAGCAAGATCAACAAACACTACATTTTCTTTTTTCTTCCAGTGAGATCATGCTTATAATTCAGATTTATTGCTGTTTCACCATAAATCCTGTTGGGTCCGACTGATTTAATAGTGACAATCCGGATGAGCAGTGTTCATTATTCTGAGCACAAATTTATGTTTCAGTCACAACTTTTTGTGCACAAACTGAGCCCCCTTGTGGGAGCCACATGCAACTATAGCTCTGATTCTAATGTTTTCAGGAGGACTGAGGATTATAGCAGCAGAAGAGCAGATGGTCCTCTTTTTAACTGAAACCTATCAACAACGTGAATATGTTTTCTTATATTGCTGATGGCCCTAAAGAAAAACACACCTTTATAAATGTTTCTGCAAAGAAAATGTGTAACTCTATAGCATTTTGACTTCTGGTCCTCTTTTGAAACAGCAGAAATAAATAGGAGTTTTTGTACAGTCTTCACAGATTAATTAGGCTCATGTGGGTGAAAATCTGTC
The DNA here is from genome assembly GCA_031762355.1 of Hypsolebias martinsi. Lineage (NCBI taxonomy): Eukaryota > Metazoa > Chordata > Actinopteri > Cyprinodontiformes > Rivulidae > Hypsolebias > Hypsolebias martinsi. The sequence continues at coordinate 30,602,042 of JARVGQ010000474.1, read as the reverse complement.
AAACCACTCCTCTCTCGTGCACTCCTGTCCTTCATAGTTTTAAGGCCATGTCTAGACAATTTATCTCTGGGCTTTAAGACCGGAGAAATGCTGGGATTAGGATATGATCTTCCTTGGTGAACAAGATTATTCAGTTTACTTTATACGCTCTTAGAGGTGTGGCTTAAAGCGTGTGTTGTACCGCAAATGCTCTTTGGTCATAGAGAGGCTAATTTTGATTATTATTACAGTACATGTATTATTATTAAAAGATGTGTGAGAAATGCTAATTTCTAAATAGTTAGATTTTTGTTGTTGTTGTTGTTTACATATGTTCCTTCTAGTTTCTTAATTAAAAAGCTGTGGTAGTATGACAGTAAAATTGCCCTATTTTAGTAATACTGTAATCACATTTTTTGCAATAGCAAATGTTCTGTCCAAGCAGAAGTTTGTATCAAGAGCCAGTTCAGGTGTTTGGTTTGAAAAGGAAAGATGTCCACGACTTTTTGATTGTATTTTTATGCATTCAAAAAGTCATGGAGACTTCTTGTCAGGTGAAGCTTCAGGAGATATTCTGAAATTCCAGCTCAATATCTGTGCAACCACTTCATTTATGGCCATTTTTGTGTTTTGGCGGCCATCGTGAATTAGTTTGACCCCAAATGTGAATGAGTTTTAGATGTACAGCCATCACATCTAAACTTTTTGTTAGTTTTATAGCTTTTGAAGATATTTTCCTAAGAAACCTATAGCACATAAATAAGACACTGTATTATATTATATTATTGTTTAGCATGTATCTTGGATCCTTGTATACTGTTTTATTTTTTATAGTTTATATTATTGCTATTTTTTGGTGTAAGTGGGACCGTGGGTACACAATTTCGTTCCACCTCATGTACCACTTGTGATGCAAATGACAATAAAGTCACCTTGAACCTTGATATAGGGTTGACTTGACGCCAACATTTAATGCCAAAGTTTTAAACTATCGCATAATTTATAGCTCCTGAAGTATGTGTTGGGGATAATGCTCGGCTACTCACGCCAAATTTTAGCTCAATATCTGTAAAAGTTGTGAGTTGTAGTCATTTTTGTGTTCATCCAGTTGTTCAGGAGAGTTTGTCACAACAGATACAGTTAATAGCAACGTTTTAAAAACAGATCTCATGCAGTCAAGTCAGTTGTCAAAGTACGGGGATGGGGATAATGCTCAGTTACTACTACCATAAACGATATGTAACCAAGTTTGGTTAGCTGTGGCAGCCATCTTTGATTTCAAATGGTCATGATGTTAGCAGCACGATGGATTAGTGGTTAGCACTGTTGCCTCACAGCCAAAAGGTTCTGGGTTCAATCCCCGGTTCTGTGTGGAGTTTGCATGCTCTCCTTTGCATGAGTTTTCTCCCACAGTCCCAAAACATGCATGTCAGGCTGCCTTCAGGCTCAGGCCTCCTTGATAAAGAGAGCTGTGATCTCAATGGGATTTGCCTGGTTAAATAAAAGTTAATAAATAACTAAATGAGTTGTAGATTCAATGATTAAGTTCTTATTGTTTTACTAAAATGCATCCATTTATTTGTGAAATAGTTTTCCACAAGACAATCACGCACACATACTTGAGAAAAATCATTACGACCTTCAGCAGTGTGATGTTCTCTCATATGATGATGTTCTCTCATATGATGAGAGAATGAAGTTCTCAAGTTCTCTAATTTTATTTGTTTAATTAGGAAACAATAAATTTATTACAGTTGTTCTGATTTTATCTGAGTCATTCAGGACTTTTCCATTGAGCATCCGAGAAGTCTGATGTAAACAGTTTCACCAATATCAGACAAATCGTTTCCCTGAAGACGCACCTCATCCATAGAGCTGGTTTCCATTGTCTCCCCGCGACAGGAAGTGGAGCTGTGAAAGGTAAAAAAGGTGCGCTGTGAAGTGGCGGGAAGGAAACCCGCTGAGCTGCTACTGGAACCATGAGGCTCTGTTTATTTTCCACCCCGTCTCGTTAAGGGAAAAGAAAAGGTGGAGCTAGGGGGCCGTCTGCTGGGGGGGTGGGGGGTGTCCACTGAGAAAGTAACATTTGATATTTATAGCAACAGTGGGAATCCCTGGATGTGATTCACTGGTTACTGTATTTTTTGCTTGTCTGGAGTTTTAGGAGCGTTTCCTTTGGACACTATGGAGACTTGGTGCCTGATTCTGGGTAAGCCTCGTCACCTTAGGACCCATTCCTTCTTTTCTTTGTTCCTTTATCTCAAACACACCCTAGTGGCTGCTTTAATCAGTTCTGTCTATGTTCTGTGCCAGAAAGAAAACCACATGTTTGAGGTTAAGGAGTGCATATTTGCTTATGAGGACCATCCATCCATTATCTGCCACTTGTTCTAGAGTCGGGTCTCAGGGGCGGCAGCTTGAGCAGGAAGGCCCAGACATCTCTTTCCACAGCTACTCCTTCCAGCTCTTCTGGGAGGACTCCAAGGCATTCCCAGGTCAGCCAAGAGGCATATGTATGTTCTCCAACGTATCCTACGTCTTTCCCGGGGTCTCCTCTCAGATGGACATGCCTGGAAAACCTCTCTAGGGAGCCATCCAGAGGGCATTCTTACTCTGAACCACCTCAACTGGTTCCTCTCAATATGGAGACATAGCCACTGTACTCTGAGTCTCTCCCAGATAACTGAACTTCTCACCTTCTAAGCATACCCCAGCTACTTCATGGAGAAAACTAATTTTGGCTACTTGTATCCACAATCTTGTTGTTTTGATCACTACCCAGAGGTCAGGACCATGGTTGAGGGCAAGAATGTATATTGATGGATAAAAGAGAGCTGCACCTTACAGCTCAGCTTCCTCCTTACCAGAACAGACCTGCACAGAGTCTGCAACACTGTGGAAGCAGCACCGATTCATCTGTCGATCTCACACTTCATTCCTCACTCCCTCGTGAACAAACCCCAAAGATTCTTAAACACCTCCCTTCTGGGTATCACCTCACTCCCAACCTGGTGAGAGCAGTGGCCTCAGATTTAGAGGTGCTGATCCTCATCCCAGCTGCTTCACACTCGGCTGCAAACTGCACCAGTGAGAGCTGGAGATCATGGCATGATGACGCCAATACAACCACATCGTCCCCAAATAGAGACGACCTCCTGAGGTCACCAAACCAGACCACTCCCCCCTCTGCACAGTGGAATTCTGTCCATAAGAGTTATGAACAAAACAGGTGAGCCCAACATAATTTTATACAAAAATATAGGACAAAATGGATTAGAAAAAAAAAATAAATACTTTGAATGCAGTAAAAATGGGAACTCTTTAGCTTGCAGCTGTATTTTGGGCTAAAATAATCATCTTCTTCAGCTTGGTGTTCTTTCCAACAACTCTTATGTGTCTGTATTGAAGATTTGCTGTTTGCACGCTTGTTGTAAGGAAGGAATAAGGTGGCTGCATGCAGAGGGGGCCGCAGTGAAATGTAGCAATGTGTGAGGCAGTGAGTGAAGATGGGTCAGTAGGTCAACAGAGACTGTGGAAAGCTGTGACTTCTTGGGCACTTATACGGTCGTTTGAAATCTAAAAGTATGAATGGACATCATAGATATTGTTTTAGCTGGGATGGGTTTAATGTGTTTAATTTGTTATTAAGAAACATTTTGAAATTTTCCAAATCACATTTGATGATCGTTTAAATCAGAGGCTTCCAAACCCTTCACCTTTCAAACCTTAAAATCAGATTGGCAGAGTCGTGACCACGACTATTAAAGGTTTGATTTCAAGCTATGAAGGAAATAATGGCAGCAGTTGAAAGCAATAGATATTTGATATGCCGATATGTTATTTGGCTGATAACCGATACCAACAACAATATTTTTTCCCTACACTCGCTTACAGAGACTACAGAGGTTTCTTTGCTGTGTAATTAAAATGCTACATTATTCTGTGTGGTCTTTGTCAGTTTGACCTGTTACCAAATGCAGATGCTGAAAAGAAAGGAGGTTGAAAATGATGCAACATTTCGACTTGGATTATGTTTAATGTCAAATTTATTCATGACATTTACGCTCTCTAATGACGACACTCGAACAGTGCACATTTGTAAATTTTCACAAATCTAAACTCAACGGCGCACATGATGTCATAACATTGTGCTGGTGCTGCAGGCGTCCTTGTCACTGGGTCGTCATACAAAAGCAGTGCCT
>JARVGQ010000474.1:30527531-30538963 GCA_031762355.1 Hypsolebias martinsi | reverse complement strand
ACAATATTATCGTTTATCGCAATAACTTCTGAGACAATTAATCGCCCAGCTAAATTTGTTATCGTGACAGGCCTAATATATATATACCGGTTGTAATTCACTTCAGTTTTGCCCACTTTAGTTATTTTTTGCTGATCTTGTCCTATTTTAGACCTATAATAGTAACCAAAACTAAATAAGAGCCATAATGTTTATTATCTTACCTTTTTTGCAGATACCCAAACCATGCTGCCTAAATAATCAATAAATAAGTTACATAAATACTTTTGTGATAATCCTGCATTTTCTTTAGGAAACGTGAACTAAGTCAACCTTAAAGTAATTATTTTCTATCATTTATATAAATAATGTTCACGATCCAGCGCTCTGATTTTAATTAAACTCTCAGAAAGTAATGAATGAATGAACATCTAGGTCTGTTTAATTTTGGATTCATCTCTTTAAGATCGCCACCACAGATAATCAATGTCAACCAACTGAAAAAAGCCAGTTTGACAAATATGAAAGTAATTTTGATGTGGCGGTGGCTGACAGTCATTCACAACATCATTTACGAGGTTGGACCAAAAGGTTAAAGCTTGTGATGATTTCAGCTTTAAACAAACAAACAAACAAACAAACAAAAAAGTCTGTGGATAATATACTTTACTTTAAGGAATCCGAGGCCTTTGGTTTTATTGCGTCCAGTCCTGTCTGTAGGATGTTCAGCGTTTTGCTTCCCTCTGCTGGTCCGGCACCGTTTCATAAACCCCTCATCCCAGGAATGTTCAAAAATGAATCCAGGACTTGTTGGTGGTGATCAGCAGGTCTGTGCTGCCATCTGCTGTTCCCACGACAGTTTGAAATGTCTTCAGCTTCTAGTGGCTTTATGCAGATCTCAGACGGCCTCTGATCCACCAGGAAGTGGGAATCTGCGTGTGTTTTGGTTTCAAATCCCTCTGAGTGAGCTGAAACTCTCAAACACCTCAAAGCCTCTCTTACCTATAAAACATCTTTTTTTTAATGCACAAATGCTTCATTCCCTGCGCGCTAAAACATCTGAAATGTAACTTTTATCCATTCTTAAGTGGTGATTTGTTTCTTTTTGGACCATAAGGTTTTATGTTTGAATATAATCGCACGTTGTTGTGGATAAAGAACTGAAACCTGCAGCCACTCAGCCTCAGTCACCCTCCCGCCTCTTCCTATGGCCTCGGACGACGCAGGTACATCTTTACCCGTTAGCTGTTTGCATATGTAACTTTCTGTTTGAGGGATTTTATTCAGGCTGTGAGTGTTTTTATAGTTTCCTGAGAGTTTCCTACAGATTTCGTCTTGTGCGCTGGACTCCCAGGCTGTTCGGTGTGAAACGAGATCGTTTCAGTCGTTGATTTAGTCGAAAATGAAACTCTTCTTCAGGATCTGCTGATGCTGTTTTCCTCACGGTTCTTACAAACCTCTCCTCTCCCTACCTGTCCTGATCTAACCCCTGCGCTTCCTGTTTTCTTCTCTTCCTCCCTGACCTTTGTCTCTTAACACCTCCTTCTGATCTCCTTCCCTTTTTTTTTTTTTTTCCCACGCCTCCATCTTTGCCTCCACCTTCCCACAGACGAGCCGACCAGCCCCAGCGCCGACTTGCGCGCCCGCCACGTGCCGGCGTCCTCCGTTGTGTCCAGCGGCATGAGTTCAGCGCCCGCCGTGGGCTCCTCCCCCACCTTCACCTTCCCCCTCTCTAGGCTCTTCTCACATGACTGCAGTGAGTGGCCTCTCCTCGCCCCCGTTTGTTCCTCGCCAAAGCATGCAGCGCAAAATTCAACCCGTGGTCGAGTTATTTCTCTGTTCTGATTGGTAAAGCATGCGAGAGACGTTGGAAGCTGCACGATTGTTGTGGATACATTTTGTTTTAGGAGCCTCTTCTTGTATCACTGATGTCTATCTTTTCAAGCATTTTTCATCTTTAAACTCCTAAATATTACAAAATAAGTGGAAAACACCACTTCATCTTGTTTATAATTAGGCCTATCGCGATAAACAATAAAGCAGTTAATTGCATGATAAATGAAAATTATCAACCTCGTTTTCATTTATCATCTTAATTGTTTCTTCGTGTCTATTTCTACTGAAGACGCTGGATGACAAAAGTTTCAACTCCGGTGTCTTCACTGACTATTCCCTTTCTCTTTTCTCTTTAAAATCTGTTTTAACCGTCCAAAGTCACATTTTTGGATTGTTAAAAGCAGCTAAGCTACGAGCTAAGCTAACAGGCCGACCTCGGTAAAAGCTTCTGTCTTGTCGAAGCTCCAAAATTCACGGTTGAAACCCGTGCGTTCGTCTAAAATATAGTTTTTCTCTGCAAAAAGAAGCTGAGAACTTGTTTACTGATTTTTATTAAAACTTTGTGTAACAAATGTTATGCTAAAGAGCTCAAACCACACTGAGCGTCTTGTCATTTTGAGAACCGAAAATAAAAGGAAGGCGAGAGAGCCCATGTCATGTAAAGAGACACGCTGCTCACGCCCTCACTATCCATCCTTCGGTTCAAGCAGTATTATACTGCCAACATTTAATCTTAAAGTTTACAATAATTACAAATTATTGTTAAATTTTAAACAATATTATCGTTTATCACAATAATTTTCTAGACAGTTAATCGCCCAGTAAAATTTGTTATCGTGACAGGCCTATATTTAATTAAAAAATATATTTTACTGTCAGATTAATGTTACTTAAATTGTTAAATTATGTTAATTTTATTTTAAAACTGGGTTTAATAAGGGAGAGAGAAAAATGCTTGAAACGAGTGTTTAGCGGTGTTACCAAATATTTGTTTTCAATTGGTCGTCACTCGTTTACGCAGTGGGGTTAATTGTTTAACCGTGCATGTCGTTAGAACGTGTTCTAATTCTTTAAAAACAATGTGTTCTGCATGACACGGTTTTCTTCTAAAGCCATGCATGTCTGTCCTGACGGAGGCGACACCTGCATGCTGATGGTGGGCGAGCGGTCCAGAGGATCTGAAATCTAACCCACTGTCCACGCTCACCACGTCACCCATGCACTCTCAGTTCAAACCTCCACCGCCTTCGTCCCACCTCCGCCCCCGCGTCCTAACTCAACCGTCCATCCGGGTGATTGGCATCTCATCGACATTCAGTCTGTCTCTTTTCTTTTATTTCTCCTTTTCTTCATCTCTCCGCTCATTCACCCGCTCACCGAGCAGGCAGTATTAAATCTGTTCGCCGTTCCTCCTATCTTCTAGCCATCACCGCCGAGCGCTCCAAGTCGTGCGACGAAGGACTGAACGCCTTCAGAGACGAAGGACGACCCTCGTAAGTACCGTGCAGCGGTTGGCGCTTGAACGCCCTGACAGCCACTCCTGACGATTAACTCCGTTTTGATTTTGACAGAAGGCAGACGAAACGAGTGAAGAGTTTCTTCACTGATGGGGTGAGTTCACAACGTTTCGTTTAGGGACAAAGAATGTTCCATCTTTAAAGTCTTTACTGCAGAGTTGAATCAAATCATGAACTTTCTGTTTAATTTTTGCCACATCAGCATCAGCAGCTGTATTTTTGAACTGAATGTGAGGGGATTTAAGTTAATTTTATTTTAGCCCTGCGCTTGTGGCGGCACATTGTGGGGGTTATGTATGTTCCAGACACCCCCCACCCCCGCTATAAGTGAAAAAAACAAAAACACTAAGAAGGGACGTTATTAATTAATTTGAGTATTTAGAAATATTTTAAGGCTTTATAAATCCTTCCTACTCTTGCAATGTTCTAAACTCTTAAACCTGCGTCGTTTTAACAACATATGTATATGTACTGTACAGTACTAGTACATGAGGACTAACTGGGGTTGAATAGACTAGTAGACTAGTTTAATCTGAACATCTCGTAAGTTTTTAAATTTCACGTCGACTAGTCGCAGTCAGTGATTGTGTCACGCGATCAGCTGGGCTGCTGGTTACAAAACTGATTGTACCAAGCAGATGGAAGGTGAGGAGCAGGCGAAGTCTTGCCAGACAGGTAGAAGTTCATCAACGGTGTGGAAGAATTTCACTAAAGATGATGTTTTTAGTTTTATTTTATTTAATCTACTAAATAAAATAAAAAAACGGGTGCACACCACCGGAGAATCCACCACTGCCGATAGAGAATCTACCACCATATCCACCACCGTGCGTTGTGGTGGAAAGTTTTCATTTTTTATTGTTTTTTATCCACTAAATAAAATAAAAATAAAAACAGGAGTGCGCATCACCGGAGAATCCACCACCGCCGCTGTGGCTTATTTTATTTAATGGATTAAAGTAAATAAAACTAATGTTTGCAGCTTAGTAATAGTTTTGGTTTTCCTATTAATTATTTGCAGTAGGATAAATAGAAGGAGCATAAATACACGCCCAATGTTTTGTTGTTCTTTTTTTTGTGTGTGTGTAAATAATAAATTAAGTTTTTTTATGTTTATTTTCATTTTATTGTTTTGACTTCCTATGACGTCATCAAATAGTCAACGTCGACTCGACTATTAACTTGTTAATGTCGGCTTTAAAAATTAATTAGCCGTTCAACCCCTAGTACTAACTAACTGGAAGTCCGGCTCTGATCGGCTCTGCAGCCCTTGAGCACCAAGATGCTTTTGGAGAGAGCCGGACCTTCAGAAAGCCAGCACAGATCCACACAGTCGAGTCCAGATCATCCAGAGAAATCCAGATGAAAAAGTCCTGGTGAGTGCCTGAGAAAACACCGGACCTCCCAGCATCGCCTCCCCGCTCGAGAGGCCTCATGGGCCGGCAAGCAGCGCTCAGACTGACCGATGAGGCTGGAAGTCCGGTTCTGGTCCAATTCCCGGTCGGTTCCGTACAACTCTCTGCATCCACTGAGCGCCCAAGTCACTATGAATAAAGACCAAACGTTTTTGGATCAGATCAAAACTTTCCCTCCATTTCAGCAGAAAACAACACTGTTGGCTTCTGGGAAATGTAGTCCTTTTGACTGGCGCTACAGTGAAGGCTTACTGAGAGAAAACTACAAAATGGCAGCGCCTGCACAAAGTTTTTATTTAACTTTTTATCCCATACGTCCCAATCAAGTGAATAATATTAAAGTTGACAATCGTGCGTCGTGTACAAACTTTTATTTTGTGTGTGTGTGTGTGTGTGGGGGGGGGTCGTGTACAATCTTACTTTGAAAAACGGTGAACGAGCGAGTTCGCAAAAGTTGAACCTCGACGTAGCGAGGGACTGTATGCGCACAAACGTAACGAGGTGAAACCGTCGCTGATTGAAACGGCAGGACATCCGTTGTGACACACGACACGTCGTCAAGAGGAAGAACCTTTATAATCTGTTTCTTAAGTACCTCATTAAACATTCGACGTAGTTTAATGAAACTTTCTAAACATATTTATTGAATTTAAATCTACAGCTGATTAAATGATTAGCCAACACAAACATGTTGATAACTAAATGTTACAGATATTTAGCTTAAATGGGATGTGGTAGCAGCTGAAAGTCACGACTTGGTGTAAAACACCAGCGTGCTACGTCTTTTCATTGATTTATTTCGTTATAAGACTGGTTTGACTTTGAAGTCTTCAGAGTAAAATGTCTAAATGTTTCAGTCCCTGGACAACATCGGGACGGCAGAGGAGGTCCGCTCCAAACGTCACTCCACCTCGGAGCTTGGAAACATCACCTACAGCGACGTGCGGCGAGAAGGGTGGCTGCACTTCAAACAGATCCTCACAGAGAAGGGCAAGGTGTGCGCACACACTTTGGAGGGACATCGAGAAGGGAACGCCTTTTTTTTACTGGAACCACTAACACATTTCTCTGATTTACAGAAAGTCGGCAGCGGCATGTGGCCGTGGAAGCGGGTCTATTCGGTCCTCCGCTGCCACTCCTTGTTCCTCTACAAGGACAAGAGGGAGGCGGTGCTCGGCAGCACCACGATGGACGAGCAGCCCATCAACATCCGGGGCTGCCTGGTGGACATCGCGTACAGCGAGACCAAGAGGAAGCACGCCCTGCGGCTCACCACGCAGGACTTCTGCGAGTACCTGCTGCAGGCGGAGGACAGAGACGACATGCTGGAGTGGATCGAGGTCATCAGAGAGGGCAGCAAGACGGACAGCGAGGTCAGAGGTCACAGCTTCACCTGTCGGAGCAACACTTTTTCTGAGGCGCCGGCCGAAAACCCTTACGCGGTTGTAAAACTGACACGTTTGTTTCCCGCAGGAGCTCGGTTTTTCCAGACAGGCCCTGATCAACAAGAAGCTCAACGACTACAGGAAGCAGAGGTCAGTTAACTCAGAGCGGGCTCTGGTTTCCAGTCTGTGGACAAACCCACCAGAGGTTTGACCAGAGTGGCTGCGGTTTCTGCTGGTTCAGCATCCACGCCATCTCTTTTCTATTTTTATCTTTCCTAACTTGTTTTTTTCTTCTTGCTCTTTTCACATTCTGCAAACTTTGTGCCATTTTAGCCGCTCGTTCAGCAAAATATTCAGCTCGTTAAGGACATGGGTGCTGTGACTTTTGGTTTTTATACCCTTTACTCTTTTATTTGTTTATTATTATTTTTACCTTTGTTTACAAATGTTTTTCCCAGAGAAACGCATTTTAGTTTTTGTTTTTCCCCAAAAAAACATAATTCTATCTTTTTATACATTTTTGAGTTTCAATTACGGTGGCTTTTTACTCCCTTTAGCTACCATTCTGCTGTTTTAGGTTTCAATTTGCCAACCTGCAGCTTTTAGCTACCATTCTGCTATTTTAGGTTTTCATTAGCTCATTGCAATTGTTTGGTTTTAGCTACTATTCTGCTACATTGGTTTTTTAGCTTTTTTCTGCCTGTAGCTTTTAGCTACCATTCTGCTATTTTAGGTTTTCATTAGTTCATTGCAACTGTTTGCTTTTAGCTACTATTCTGCTACTTTGTTTCTTTAGCTTTTAGCTACCATTCTGTTATTTTAGGTTTCATTAACTTATTGCAACTGTTTGCTTTTAGCTACTATTCCACTACTTTGATTCTTTAGCTTTTTTCCTACCTGTAGCTTTTAGCTACCATTCTGCTATTTTAGGTTTTCATTAGTTCATTGCAACTGTTTGCTTTTAACTACTATTCTGCTACTTTGTTTCTTTAGCTTTTAGCTACCATTCTGTTATTTTAGGTTTCATTAACTTACGGTATTGCAATTGTTTGGTTTTAGCTACTATTCTGCTGCTTTTAGGTGTTATTTGCTTTTTTGCAACCGTTAGCTTTTTGCTTTCTTTGGTTTTGATATACCATTCTACTAATTTTAGATTTCAGCTAATGTTTTGCTCTTTTTAGATAACTTTTTTTTGCTTTTAGTTTAAAAATGTCATTCTGTTTCAGCAGCACAATGGCTCAGTGGTTAGCACTGTTGCCTCACAGCAAGAAGGTCCTGGGTTCAATCCCCAGTTGGACCTGGAGTCTTTCTGTGTGGAGTTTGCATGTTCTTCTCGTGCTTGGATGAGTTTTCTCCAGGTACTCCGGTTTCCTCCCACAGACTAAAAACATGCATGTTAACTGCCTTCAGGCCGCCCTTGTAAAGAGATCTGTGATCTCATGGGATCTGCCTGGTTAAATAAAGGTTAATAAATAAATAAACAAATAATCTCAGCTTTGGAAAAATGTGCTTCCTGTTTGCATATTCAGATGATGCTGAACCTTTAAAACCATCTGTGCTTCAGAAACCAGATAACCAAACCAGTTCTGGGAACTGGTCTGTGTTTCCACAGGTGGAGACGAACCAGTACGGGGCGGACGACACTGCCCTGAACGGAATCCGCCTCTTCTGCGCCAAAGATGGGAACAGAAACTTCCTGTACTACGTGGAGTCCCACACTGGCCAGTGAGCAGTTCCATCCTTCAGTCGAGACGTTGAAACAAACCCAAAGTCAGATTTTAAAACCAAACACGTCTTCAACACTAAAAACAGATGTTTGCAGCTGGCACTAAAATATAACAGTAAATGCAATATCCTTGAATAACGTTAGTCTTTTTTAATCAACCGTTAAGTCAGACATTTAGGTTCTTTGAATGAACAGCTTTAAGCTTTTGTCTGTGCTCAGATGAGCAGCTGTTTGACTTTAATTTGTGACGTTTATTATTTTTAAACAGTTATGTGTATTGAAGGACTGGATCTTAAAGACTGTCTGCACTCACAAAGATTCTACTGATGACTTTAAAAAAGGTCAAATATAAAGACGGTTGTTGGTGCTGTTCAGTTTCTACGCGGTGGATCAGATGAGCAGCGAGTGCATCAACTCCTGATGTGATTAAAATTCAGTAAGTTAATGAAAATCAGATTTGATCTGCAGGCACGGTGCTCGTCTCGCCTGCTTCCTCTGACTGGTTGTTTCCTTGGTCAGACGTGAGGTAAACAAACCACAGGAAGAGTTGTCTTGCTGCTGCATCTTCCTCGGGGTCGTCGTGCGAGTCGAGAGGACACATCGACACAGCCAACCATGCACACCCTCACACACAGCCAGGGACAGTTAGGAGCTCCTTAGACTACTTTACATGTCTGCATGAGGGAAGTACCTGGAGAAAATCCACAGGTGCATGGGGAGATCATGTAAACGCCACGCTGGAAAGTCGGGAGGCGAACCTGCGACCTTCTTGGTGAGGCGACAGCTCTAAACGATGCTCTACTGTGCCACCCTGTCTTGTAGTAATTTACATCAATAGTAGAGATGCAATTAAAAACATCTGGTGGAAAGGAAGTAGAACTAAAGGATGGAGTTCATCAAGGTTCCAGGTAAAAAACCAACACTTCAGTCAGGTCATCTGGACAGGTTCTGTTTCTGTTGAGAGACCGACGAAGACTTTCAGATGAAGGACGAAACGTCTCTCAACAAAAAAATGAAACTGTCCAGCTGACCTGACTGAACATTGCAGGATGGAGTTGTTTCAGTTTATGTTGTTGACCAGTCGGCTTCTTTTCCGTCCATCACTGGATGGATTTAATGAAACCTACAGAAAGTCATCGTCCAATAACAGTTGAAATCAGCCTGATTCAAGATGGCCGCCACAGCTAACTTACCATAGCAAACACATGAACAGCTTGAATTCAGCCAGGTTTGCAGAGGACGAGCTGAATGTTGGTGTTCTCGTAGCTGAAAGTCTTCCTCGTCGCTCTGACGGTTTACACGATCTCTAACTCTTTGCAGGGAGGGGTGGCGGGTGATATGCATTCTGACATGAAATGCTTGTTTCAACCATGTGAATGTAGGAGAGGAGAGACAAGGCTTCTGTTGTTCTCAGTAATGTCAGCTATAAAGTAAAAACAAGCTTTTAGCAGAAGGTGATTCACGAAGTCAAACAGCTGATACATATAACAACCGTTTCACAGAACGCTGAAGTTCTGTTCCGACTTTTAGTTTTAATGAACCAGCTCCAGATTATCATCAGTGTAGGATTTGCCATTAAAGAGAAACTCTCCTGGTTTCTAAACTCATGATGACAACACCCACATGGAAGTCGTTGGTTTGAATGGAGAGGAGTGATGCTTTGGTTTTTATTTCTTAATACTCAGAAGAACTTTCAGGAAGACAGAGAGATCTGTCTGAGGAGAGTTTCAGAGTATGTCTTGTTTTTATTTTTGGTTTATCCTCTCCATGTTTGTTTGTTGTTTATGATTTCTTTTGAACTGACCCCACCCAGGAGGGATGCTGAATGTCATCAACAAAAGGTGATGTGGTGTTTTCCCCTTCGTTAGAATATGTTTGCCCTGAGGGTTTTTTTTCCCCCGTGACATGCAAATATCATCCCTACTTGCAAGGTTGATGCTGATCATGAAATAAACACCCATAAACAGGGGGTGGGGGGCATGTCAGGATGATTTTTAACTACAATGGCTGAGAATGGTAACTGCCCATGAGCCAAGTGTTTGAGACTGAATCAGGAGCTGATTTCAAGGATTCAAGGTTCTTTATTGTCATTCACATCTCATGTGGTACATGAGGTGGAACAAAATTGTGTACTCAAGGTCCCAGTTACATCCAACAATAGCAAAACTATAAATAGTTAAAGAAACAGTAAATGAGGATCTAACATATGCGCGAACACTAAGCGAACGCCCAACGGTATGCCAAAATATCTAAGATCTTTGCTAGTTCCTGATCGTGCAAAACAACACACCGAACCAAGCAGCACGATTCTCACAGGTTCGGTTATAGTTTGATACTGCTTGTGCAGCTGGTGCTCCAAGGTCGCCTCCGAGTTTGTGAGCTCTGAGGAGATGATGAGCGTGTGCAGTATTATAAAAACACTTCTCGCACACTGTCCGCTGCAGATTGTCGTGACTGGGTTTCAAACATGTAATGTGCATCTGTGTAAGCCTGTTGTGACCATCTGTCCTTGTTAGTAAAATTTAATTAAAAAAAAAAAAAAAAACTTATGTTGTCGCGTGAGGCTCCTTTGAGTGTGCGCAAGATAATGCAAGGATATTTTTATCCAACATGGACTCCTTTAGAAACTTTATGGAGGCATCTGTGCAGCTGCAGTGGCATAAGAAAGGTTTCTCATTTGTTCCGAGGTGAAGATAAAACAGTGGATCTGTCTCATTTCCTGACTTCACTCTCCTCCTTCCAGCTTCGGTGAGTGGTCCCATCCCCAGTACTGCCCCAGCGGGGTTCTCACCTCCTTCCAGATCCGTGTGGAGCCCCACCAGGGTACGTTCGGCGACGACACGGCCGTCAACAACATCAAGTTCCGCTGCAGCAGTAATCCCGTCCTGGAGGCCCCTGGCATGGACTGGGGGGAGTACGGATACTGGAGCAGCCAATGCCAAAGTGGAGGGATCTGCGGCATCGAGACCAAGATGGAGGAGTACCAGTGGGGCCTGGATGATTCCAGCCTCAACGACGTCCGCTTCTACTGCTGTGACAAACCTCAGCAGGTACCGTGGGCTGAGGGCGCCAAGCTCAAGATCCAAAACTTGGTGCAAAACATCCCACAACAAAAATGTAGTCCAAAATACTCCAGAACAAAAACTTAGTCCAAAATACTCCCAAATAAAAACTTAGTCCAAAATACTCCCAAATAAAACTTTGTCCAAAATACTCCTGATCAAAATATAGTCCATAATACTCCCAATCAAAAACTTAATCCAAAATACTCCAGAACAAAACTTAGTCCAAAACACTGCCAAATAAAAACTTAGTCCAAAATACTCCTAAACAAAACTTAGTCCATAATACTCCCAAATAAAAACTTAGTCCAAAACACTCCAGAACAAAACTTTGTCCAAAACACCCCCAAATAAAAATTTAGTCCAAAATACTCCTAAACAAAACTTAGTCCATAATACTCCCAAATAAAAACTTAGTCCAAAATACTCCAGAACAAAAACTTAGTCCAAAATACTCCAGAACAAAAACTTAGTCCAAAATACTCCAGAACAAAAACTTAGTCCAAAATACT
>JARVGQ010000474.1:30402245-30415278 GCA_031762355.1 Hypsolebias martinsi | reverse complement strand
GACGGACCTTTAGGAAACCTTCAGCTTCAGAGAGCACGAGGGCCGTTGTCGTGCAAATGAACGGGCTGAACGTTTCTTGTCGTGTAAACGGGGCCTCAGACCGGCTGCCCTGTCAGTCCAGAGACAAATACGACCGTCGGCTGCCACACCGAGTCGCACGCCCATATCTGTAATTAACGGAGGTACGGTCGTTTTTGTCTCCACCGATGTCGAGAAGTTGTGGCAGCCATCTTGAGGCGGTGATGTAGACACTACTTTCTGTGGTGCTGAACTAAAATCTGTCCAGGGGTTCATGAGATAACTCAGGAAGACGTGCACACACACACACACACACACACCAAAACATTGTTCAGCTGTGAGATGAGTTGTCTAATTTTCGTCTGCAGCCTTGTTCCTGCTCGACAACAGGTTAGAGGTGTACCTGTGGCAGCGAGGTCGGCCGGAGCGAGCCGAGAGCTCGGCCTCGGCCCGGAGCCTCTGGCGCAACGAGAGGAGGTGCGCCATGCAGACGGCGCTGCAGTACTGCAGAGGTCAGGGGGGGGTCATTTGATTTGACCAGAAACTGACTCTGTTTTTAAATAAACGGCAGCCGAGTTTCAAAATGTGCCATTTTCTGTCCAACAGAAATAAACCCGAGAAGGCCCCCGCAGGCGTACCTTGTCCTGGAGGGGTCAGAACCTCTGACCTTCACTAATGTCTTCCCTCGCTGGGAGAGGAGCCTCGCGCCTCCCACACAGGTACGCACAATTAGTTCTTCCAGACAGGCTATAGGTTAGATGTCTTGTAGCGTTTGAGTCCTGCTGCACATAAAGGGCTGTTAAAAAAAAAAAAAAACACAGTTTGAGATGAACGGTTTGCAGCCGCAGGCGGAAACCAAACGGAATGATTAGAAACAAATCCTTAATGCAAGACGAGGTGTTCAAAGCAGCGACCAGACCATTACAATCCTGATAAATGTGACCAAGACTTCAACATAAGTGTTTTACATTAAATTAAGTGCAACTAAAACAAGACAAAAGCAATCGAAACGTTTAAAAAAAAAAAAATAAAAACAACAAATGAGAAGAAGAAAAACGAAGCTGTTTGTTAAAACTGTATAAAAAAAAAAATTAGACCTGAAATGATTAAACTCCACTTCTCTGTGGTCGGGTCATTTTTTTAGTTGATGGTGCAGCAGTGAAATGTTTGTTTTAGTTGAGATTCTGCTCAGAGAGTTCTCCCCAGCTATTTTTAACGTCCTCGTTCAGGGCCGACCTTCAGAGTTTTAAATTTCAGGTTAATCTGTTAATTTTCGTGAGTTCCCAACAGTTTTCCTCTTCACAAACACGTCGTCCTTCACTCCTCTTTCAAACTAACGCTCCTCTCCATCAAGGATGTGTTGAGGGTGTGAGCTGCTCTCTAGAGCAGATGGTGGGGAATTAAGAGCCTTGCTCAAGGGCACAGAGTGGGGCAAGTGAGGGTGGAGGCAGGTACAGTATAGGTGCTTCACCTTTCCCACTCACATTTTGATGTTGTTGGTACCAGGAGTTGAACCAGCGATCTTCCGATCACAGCCCCACTGCGCCACCACTCCCTCCAAGTAAATAAAAATGTGTAAACTTCCTAAATTAGCCAAGTAACTGCGGTAAACTGGAACGCTGCCGACAAAATCTGTGCACGAGACAAAAACCTTTTGTGAATGAATCCCACTGACTTCTTTAACCAGTGGTTGTTGTGGTTTCACTGGAAAAGGGCGCTCCGGAGCAAGTGAAGCTGGTCCTGGTGCACGACGCCCTGGCCCGGCTCATGAAGACCCAGCACCCTCTAGAAGAGCTGCTGCGGAGCTCCTTACCTGAAGGAGTGGACCCCCCGCCACCTGGAGGTCTACCTGTCCGACCAGGACGTCCAGGTGAGCTGGAGGAGCAGCAGTGACGCGTTTCCACCCACAGGCTGCAGCGTTCACCAGAACACAGTTGGACTAACTGGCTCCGTTGTTTTCTGGTTTCAGACTGTTTCAGAAGTGAAGGGAGCCGAGTACACGTCCCTCCCGAGCTGGAAGCAGACGGATGAGAAGAAAAGCAAAGGGTTGTTGTGTTAAGACGTGGAAGCTGAACGGTTCAAGAGCTGGGACTTCTGCTTTGACCGTGGAAGGTGGCGCAGGGATGTCGTTGCACAAAAGACAGACGCTCGCGACGCGAGAAAAAGGAAACGGTCACTTTATTTATGTCAAAGTAGTGCGTGAGCTCCTCACTGGGTTTCACTGTAGCCTTCGATCGTTCGGTTCCTATGAGAACATTGTACAACATCGGTAATAAACTGTTTAGTAACAACGAGGGAAACGAGTGCTTTAAAAAAAAATATGTTGAGAGAAAACAGGCACGAAAAAAACTCCTGTTTACTGAAACATTGGCTGTTTTTGTGCAGCTAAAGTAAAAATCTGAACGTTTATGAAGCATTCAAACTCATATGTTTTTCTTCTGTTTTCTGCATCTTTCTCATGCTACAATTTTTTGTGTTATTTCAACAAATCATCAAAATGTTCAGCTTCTTTAGGACAATCCTGCTATGACGTTTGGTATTGGTACAACTTTAGCTTTTTGAAATATTTAGCCTTTTCTGGCACTTTTTTCTCACAGAAAATGAATTGAGCTCATTTTACCTCCTTCAAATCTTTAGATCTGTTCTTTTACTGCTCCTTTCACATTTCTGCTTCAGCTTCTTTCAACTTATTCTGCAAATTTAAAACATGTTCAGCTAATTTCAGCTGTTCTTCAGCTGTTTTGCGCTCCTTTCAGATTATTTCTGCTAACTACATTTTTGTGCTTCTAACTTCTTTCTGCCACTTTAGCTTGTTATGCTCCTTTCAGCTAATTTCTGCAAGTTTCAGCTTTTTCTGCTATTTCAGCTAGCTGTTTTATGTTAATTTTAACATTTTCAGCTAATTTCTCATTTTTTGTATTCAACTTTTTCAGCCTAATTCGGCAAAAAAAACATGCTCTCTCCACTTTCAGTAATTTAAGCTTCTTAGCTACTTTTCAGCTGCATTTGGCTAATTTCAGATTTTTTTCCGATAATTATCACTTTTTTGTGCTCATTTCTGCAAGTTTACGCTTGTTCTGCTATTTCAGCTTCTATTTAGCTGTTTTATGCTAATTTTAACATTTTCAGCTACATCCACATTTTTTTGCATTCATTTCGACGTTTTGCAGCCTAATTCAGCAACAATGTGCTCTCTCTACTTTTAGCAATTTAAGCTCCTTTCTGCTTTTTAAGCTACCTTCAGCTATATTTAGCTAATTTCAGATAATTTCCACTTTTCTGTGCTCATTTCAGCTTCTTTCAGCAAATGTTCGGCTTTTTTATGTTTAAGCTTGTTCTACCTTTTCAGCTACCTTTTTAACCAATTTCAGCTGTTTTCAGACAAATGTTTTTTTTTGTGGCAATTTCTGCTACGCTCAGCCTAATTTACTTCATTCTGCTAATTTAAATGTATGCTTTCAGATCTCAGTTACTATTTAGCGGTTTTGTGCTAAATTTAGCCTTGTCATCTAAATCCACTTTTTATAGCTCATTTAAGCTTGTTCTACTTCATTCTGGTAGTTTCAGCTTCTGTCTGCCTTTTCAGCTACTTTTTGCTAAGTTCAGCCCATTTTTAGCTAATTTCCTAATTTTTGTGCTAAATTCATTATTTTTTTTAAAACTATTTCCTTATTTGTGCTCATTTCAGCTTATTTAAACTTACTTTAGCAAAAGTGTTCTTGGGCTTGTTCTTTCATTTCAGCATTTTTTTAAAGCTCATTTTAGCTGCTTTCCAACAAGTGCTTCAGCAAAAGGCATTCACATTGCATTTTCTCAGGAAATGCTTTAGTTCTTCTTTATTCTATGATCGTCACTGACCTGCGTTTGTTTTCTGCACTCGTGTCGTAGCATTTTGTCGCTCTGGCTCGTCGCATGTGTGGCGGAGGCCACTGCTGGGTCTTATTAGGGCTCCGTGGGGACTCACTGTTAGCTTTGCATGAAGGAGCAGGTAGACATGCTCCAGTAACGACCCTCTGGCCCAAAGCAACGCACTAAAATTCTGCTTCACCTCAATCAACACGCTGCTCCAAACGTCCAACACAGATAAAAACATCAACGGTTTAACATCGGGGCTATTAGGCTAATACGTTCATGTCTTTTGTTGTAGCATATATAAAAAAAAATCACAAAGTGCTGTTGTTGTCTTTGTTTTTAAACTTACAAGAAAATAGAGGACAGCCACAAGAAAATAGAGGACAGCCACATGAGTACAAAAAAAAAAAAAGTTAAACTTTTCTTATTAGCTGTGCTAGCATGCTAATATTTAGCGACATTGCTAATTGGCACTACATAGTACAAGTGATATTTAAGTGTGGCAGATTAGCACAAAGTATAATTCGCACACACAATAATAAACGTGAAATAAAAACGGACATTTTATAAAATATGTTGAGGCTTAAATGGCTGAAAGAACTGGTTTCTACCAGCACCAGCGCTTCTGAGGGATGTTTTTTAATCCTTTGCCACGTCCAGACCAGATGTCACGGTGACCCTCATGTCCTGAACAAGTCGAGCTTGTCGTGACAAAGGTCTGCGGAGTCGTAGCCCCTTCAGCTCCTCGGGCTAATGGGCGTTATTCTCCTCCTGTGGATTAGCAGATTAAGCCTTCATGTGACTGTGCAGGGCTGAGTCTGGATTTAAGACCCACCGCTGGATGAAGGCTCTTCAGGTGTTTTCGTAAAGCTGCACAGGTGTAAGGAGGGAGACAATAGTAATTATTCTGGATTTCATGTCTTTTCAATGTAATCTGCTGAGAACAGATTGATTTTTTTATTTTAATTTGTGCTGCCGCGGTGGTTCCAGTGGTTTAGATGGACTGCTCTCTTTGCACATCGAATCCGAGAAGGTTTCGTTCCGGTTCGGAAGCCATCGCCGCCTCGCGTAAAACCACCATGTGATCCTCGGCGGCGTGGAGCGACTGGTCGATCCAGTCCATGCTGCCCGACATGTGGCAGGCGTTGCGGGTGACCAGCACCAGGTGGCTGACGGAGAGGAGTAGAGCCGTAGCTCTGGGGAGTAAAAAACAAAGTGAAATAAACGTTTTGTTTGATCAAAGCACAATATTTTAAGGTTGAACTGAAACTATGAAGACCAAATGGGATTTTTAAAAAAAATTTTCAATAAGCGCCCGATTATTTGTTGGGATTTGAGCGTTTCTGTTCCGGCACCAACAAACGCAGAACTTTAGATGAGCAGGGTCATGTGACCATTCGTCTCCAGACACCAATTAATGGTAATCGAACACTTCAGGTGTGATTACCTGGCGTCCAGGAGGATTGGATCCAGAGGTGGGTACATGGACCTGACCACGTCGTCCACTCTGTGAGAAAGGCAGGATGTTGGTCGGTCTGTTCGATCTGCGATGGTGAAACTGATGAGTTGTGAAGAATTTCTTACCTTGGGCTGATGCGCTTGGCCACCGTGATGATGTCACTCAAGCTGGCCGGTGCCTTGACCTTTGCCTCTGAGCCCATCGTCATGGCTACCAGCTTTTCAGTCAAGGTGTGGCAAATCTGTAAGTGAAATGGTCGAGTCGTCTCTAAACCGTTCGTTTCTCATTACAGCCCTGCAGTGATTGATAAAATATGAGTTTCCCCACAAGCTAAATGGTTACCTTTAGGATGGAGATGCAGTGAGACACCAAGCCACTGTTGAAGAAAGCAAAGATAAAATTAACAAGAAAACGGCAGAAACCGTCAGATTTAGGAGTTGAACGTACGAAGCATCCTCTATCCAGTCCTCGTTCTCCAGGATGGCCTCGATGTGAGGGTTGGTGATGACCACGTCGTCCAGCTCCAGCTCCGACGGCTCGCTCTGCGTCTCCATGGCTCCGATCAGATCCACTGTGGGTCTGCGCAACAACAGATGAAGAAAAAGTGGCCGAAGACCAATTCTTTTAGAGGTGGAGTGGTTAGAGTCTACTTTTCAGAAACGTTAAAGAGAATATGTGTGAATGTTGAGCGCTGAAGGAGTTTGTTGAACTTTGAAGAAGCGTAAACAGATTTGTTAAAGCCAAAAGAAGCAAAACACTAGCTGACAGCTGAACAAATCGTAATGCTAAGAGTAGCAAAAGGCTAGCAGAATTGGCACAGATCTGGCAAAAAGTAGCAACATTTTAATTCTAGCCTTTTGCCACTCTCAGAGCAGCATGATGCTGGCTAAAAGAAGAAAAGGGTTATAGAAAAGTAGCAGAGTGCTAGCTAAGTGTGGCAAAACATTTGCAAAAAGTAAAAGATGAGCTAAAATAGCATAATGCTGGCTAAAAGCAAGAAAAGATGAGCTAAAATAGCATAATGCTGGCTAAAAGTAGTGAGTTAAAAGTAAGAAAAGATGAGCTAAAATAGCATAATGCTGGCTAAAAGTAGCGAGCTAAAAGTAAAAGATGAGCTAAAATAGCATAATGTTGGCTAAAAGTAGTGAGCTAAAAGTAAGAAAAGGAGCTTAAATAGCATAATGCTGGCTAAAAGTAGCAAAACATATGCTAAAAGTAAGAAAAGATAAGCTAAAGTAGCATAATGCTGGCTAAAAGTAGCAAATCATTTGCTAAAAGCAAGAAAAGATGAGCTAAAATAGCATAATGCTGGCTAAAAGTAGCAAGCTAAAAGTAAAAGATGAGCTAAAATAGCATAATGTTGGCTAAAAGTAGCGAGCTAAAAGTATGAAAAGATTAGCTAAAATAGCATAATGCGGGCTAAAAGTAGCAAAACATTTGCTAAAAGTAAGAAAAGATAAGCTAAAATAGCATAATGCTGGCTAAAAGTAGCAAGCTAAAGGTAAGAAAAGATGAGCTAAAATAGCATAATGATGGCTAAAAGTAGCAAAACATTTGCTAAACGTAAGAAAATATAAGCTAAAATAGCATATTGCTGGCTAAAAGTAAAAGATGAGCTAAAATAGCATAATGTTGGCTAAAAGTAGCGAGCTAAAAGTAAGAAAAGATGAGCTAAATTAGCATAATACCGGCTAAAAGCAAAACATTTGCTAAAAGTAAGAAAAGATATGCTAAAGTAGCATAATGCTGGCTAAAGGTAGCAATTTGCTAAAAGTAAGAAAAGATAAGCTAAAGTAGCATAATGCTGGCTGAAAGTAGCAAAACATTTGCTAAAGTAACGAAAGGCTAACTAGAAGCTAAAAATAGCTAAACTAATTTTTCCTTCCAGTCCTGGCAGATTAAAAACTGACCACTCGTTAACAAAATAAAGTCCCAATACATTATATAATAGTATTTAACTTGACAAAAACGTAACTTCACTACACCTGAACAGAGTATATAACTTTTCTGCTGATGTTCTGCAGCTGAACTTCTATATTTAACCTGATCGGTCAGTGAAAGTCGCCTTAATTAGACTTCGTGACGACGACTGCTTTGTTAAGATGATGCGGTGAGGCAGCTCATGTTTTAACTTGTAGCCGCTTTCTTTAATAAAACCACGACTTGCAGTGAGAACAAATTATAGCTTATGGAACCACTTCATGTTTTAACCTCTGGACCAGATCTGCACTTCTTCTCTGGGTAACGTTGAATTCATGACATTTAATCAGAAACGTCAAGTAGCTGATGTTAAAATGTTAATAGTAATACTACTCCCGTATTTTTATGGTGAACTAAATATGGCTACTCTACTTCTACTATGGCTTTTTAAAATCTGATGCATGAATTCTCTGCAGAAGATTTTAAAAAAGGAGGAAAGACAAAATGTACCATTATCTCAGGCAGCCATATGAAAAATGGTGATATAACATGTCTAACCACAGTTTTATTCAACAATTCAAGCAGTTCTTTTGGAGCAGCGAGTAAAACATGGAGGACAGAGGACTCGGGTCCTGCATGTTTCACCTGTTCTGCTCTTCAGCAGCTCCTCAAGTTCTGCCTGTTAATCACTCGTTCATTCACGTCAGGTGCATCTTCCCAATTCAAGATGGCTGCCACAACCACCGGAGTTCAGCCAACATGAAAACACCTGGAACAGTTTTACAGACGAGGAGCTAAAACAAAACAAGAAGATTTCTGATTTACTCCTGCGCCGCTCCGAGACTCTCAGGACGTCACGTTTAAAAGTCCAGACTCTTCTAGAAGTCGTGCGTTTGACGCCTGAAAGACCTTAAAGATTTTAAACAGATTTCAAGGTTTGGAAGAAAAGTTTCAGGAGGGATTTGTGACAAAACGGCAAAGACCAAAAGAAAGGGTTTACAAGCGACAGGTGAGACCAGCTCGTACAGTCTGGAGACGGAGACGTGGACAGAAAGGCAGGAGACGGAAGTAGAAGACCAGAGGAGGGACAGTGGGTGCACTGGTAGAGGATGTTGGAAATGCAGCTGCCAGGAAAAAGACAACGAGGAGATCCATGATGCGGTTAAAGAGGACATGGACACTGAGGACAGAGCGAGACGGAGGAGGACGGTTCGCTGAGGAGGGAACAGCCGAAAGACGATTCACTGACTTGGAGTCGAAGTGGTGCAGCAGGTCGTGGGGGCGGCAGTAGCGATGTCTGCACACCACCACCAGCGCCACGAAGGAGGCCAGGAAAATGGTCGCCAGCACCCCAATGGCCACAATCACCACCGTCTCCATGGCGACCGTGGCGTTGGACGGCAGCGAGTCGATAAGAGGAGAGGAGGCGGTCCAATCAGGGCCTGCTGACAGACCGAGCTCGACCGCAGGCGCTCATCTGCTGAAGAGGAAATTATCATTAAAGTGACTGGAGGCGAAGGCGCCGCGAAGACGTTCTTATTTTAAATACACGTTAGAACCAAACAGTCCGTTTGTGTCTGTTGGCAAAATATCTCATGAACCACTTGAGAGATTTTAGTGAAACTCAGGAAGGAATTATTGGATCAACTTCTGCAACTGTTTAACTTTTAAGGGCAACCACATTCAAGATGGCCGCTGCAGCTAAACAATCTTAGACAACAAACGGTGACTATGACTCAACCAGTTTTAAAGCTGTTGAGCTGAAACTTGTTGTGGTAGCAGCCAAGAGTCATCTTGTACTAGATTTGCTTTTAAACTCTGCCATTAACTGGAGTCAACTGTGCATGCTTGTTAGAAAAATATCACATGAACCACTGGATGGACTTGAATGAAACTTTCACAACTAGTTTCTGGGCGCACCTCCACGACTGGTTAACTTTTGACTCGGTTCAAGATGGCCGCTACAGCCAACTTTGTAAAACACAAAAATGGCTAGAGCTTTGTCAGTTATTCAGATAGTGAGCTAAAATTCGGTGTGGTAGTAGCTGGGAGTCATCCCTAACTCATAGTTTGAGAGCCACACATTATTGGATTAACTTGTAAGAGTTTTAAGACAATTATTGCTGCACTAAAACTAACGGATAACGTCAACATAAGTTGTTTTCACACATAAATTCACCAGATTAAATGATTGCATCCTAAACCTTCAGTTTTTATTGGATTGTCCACACTTGAAATTAAACGAGTGGATTTGTCTCTGAAAGTGTGAAAACCTGAGCAGAAGCTGGAAGGACAAGACTCCAGGTAAACCTCAGTAATTTAATTTATCGAGTGCAGCGCGTGAAAAGAACGATGCTGTTTAAGAAACGGGTGCAAGCGCAACGTCACGGCGTGGTCGACCTGCGTGGCTCTGTGGGATTATGGCGAGGAATGCTGTAATTCTTTAATCTTTTGTGCTTTCTGCAGCCTTTTTCACCCTCACACGCTGTTGAATCTGCAAAATGAGACAAAAAAAATTATTAAACGTGCAAAAAGTCATTTAAATGTTTTCAACTCTGCCACAGAACCATCAGATGAAATGTACTGAAAGATAATCCATAAAAACAATAATGGCAGAGATGTGCTTTTCTGTTAGAATAGATCATATAAACTTTACTTTTATACACTTTTCATTATATAAACTCTGACATAATGCATGTGGTGGATGACTATGGTTAGATTGTGCAAATTGTGTGAAGCTGCTCTTTAATGAAGACAAAAAATGAGTAACAGCTGAAACTGCGCCTCCATTACAGGAAAAGCTAATAAAGAAAAGATTTTTTTTTTTTAATAATGCGAATTTTCTACCTGAACTGAGAATTATAAAACAAAGTCGCACAAGACGCAACAAAGGACCAATAACAGGAAGAGACGCACGGATTGTTGAAACTTTTCAAATTTACTGACTTAAAGTCCAAACTTTATAAAAAAAAAAAAAAAAAAAAAAACCTGTCAGTTCCATTTAAAAAAGCTTTTCAGTTTTAAAAGAGCCTTAAAACTCATTTCTCTCTCACTCACCTCAACATTTCGTCCTTTTTTCTCCCGTTTGGAGACGAAAAGCTTTGGGGTCGCGGGAGCGCGGAGACGGCACCGACGTCCCCTCGACCTGAGACGGGAGCGCGCAGCGAGGTGATCGATGAGCAAGTTTTAAACAGGCCCCACGGTATGGCAGGCAGAGTTATCATTTAATAATAAAACAGCCAAGCGGACAACCACACATCTTTGTGGTCATCGTGAACATTTCCTGTTCATTAACATGTTTACCTCCTTTCTGTTTACATTTCTGAAGTAGAACTAAAAAATAAGTCCTATTTTAGACATTCATAATCTCCTTATGTGAACAGTGAGTTAGTGTTCACTTTCTTTATTCTTATCATTAGATTATTGTTATTGTTATTATTATTGAGCAAACTTTCAGCTTCAACCATCAAAGTGTTCAACTCCTTCAGGACTTAACTTTCTTAATTATTTTTTCTGGGTTGTTTAACTTTTTTTTTTTTTTTTTCTTATAAATTCACACAGATTTAATCAAATTCTTGATCATCTAAAATATTTTGAAATCTACTCCAACATAGTTGCTTTATGTTTTCGCTTTTAGCTGCTGTTTTACTCGATTCAGCATTTTGTAGCCCTGCAAATTTTAGCTTTAGGCTACTGTTCTGGTTTTGCTCTTAGCTACTGTTCTTATACCCATTTTAGCTTTTAGCAGCTGTTTTAATTGCAGTTTTTACTGTTCTGCTGGTTTTAGCTTTAGCTGTTGCTTTGTGGGTCAACTGTTTTGTTAATTACGGCTTTTAGTAGCTGTTTTGTCCAATTTGGCTTCTACTTATGGCCACTTTTAGCTTATAGCTTTTATTTAGCTAATATTAGCTTTTGTTTTGATCATTTTAACTTTAACAGTTCTGTTTCTTGATCACATTTCAGCATCACTCAGCACTCATGCATGTTGTGTTTTTGCAGATAATACTATATTTTTCTAGTTTTTCATGGATTATATAAATATCCACAATTAAAAACTTTTTTTAGATACTCATAACACATTTTAACAAATAAAAAAAACTTGCTTTTTAGTTACTAAAAACATCTTTGTATACTGTATTCATGGGGATCTTGTTAAAATGTATACAGAGGTCCGTTCTTACATTATGACTAGAAATATGTGAATATTTGTGACAAAGTTGACTCAAAGCAATCTGCTCCTCAGATAAATAATGTTATGAACTTATTTTTATGTATATGAATGTTTCTGTTCAGTGCCTGAGATGACTTCTGTTGTGACTTGGTGCTATAGAAATAAACTGAATTTGAAAATATTTAGGATATCTCTTAAGAACTTGATGGATTGTCTTTTCTAACATAAAAGATTTAATGAAAAATTGACTTTTATCTTTAAGTAAAACATTTCTTCTTAAAAATGGGTGTTTGATGTATCTCATATTTACCTGTAACCTTTATTTATACGGGTTAGTCTCATTGAGTCGCAAGGACTCATTTACAAGAGAGACCTGTTTTCAAACAAAGACCACAGTTAGGTACAGGCAACAATAAAACAATCATAAAAAAGCATATAAAATCAAAAGTAAATAAAGGAAATGACAGAAACAATTGTTGTATGAAGGCAACAGACCAAAAAGTGATTTAAAGATGAAAATGTACCAATGAGAGAGTCTATGTGAAGTTAATGATGACCAGTGAAAACAGGGTGCAGTGGTGGGAACGGTACAGCCAGTACCTTAGCGCACCGTGATAGACAGAGTCCAGTTACAAGTTGTTTCCTTCAGAGTTATACAGGATTATGAAAAAGCAACCCAATTTAACTTTCAGTTTCCTTATCCAGTTTTCAACACGAGGCTTAAGAGAGATGTGCATCAACCAAGATTCCCAGGAATTTGTTAAACTCAATAAGGAAAACATTCCTAGATAAAACAGAAGGAAGGACTGCTGCAACTTCTTGTTTGAAAACATTCCTTTGGTTTTATCAGCATTTAGCACCAGTGTTGCCAGGTGAGAAATGTAGGATTATCGTACACCTGGCAACACTAGGAGATGGAACCAACCTCATCAACCTCACGTGCGCTCTCGCGAGCTGCAGATGCTTTAGAAAAAAAAAAAAAAAAAAAAAAGAGTTAATCCAGTTAACGCGAGATGGCGCAGTTTACTACTGTACGTCGGTGTCTCCATCACATGTCACGGGAAAAAGTAATGAGACGGACACAAAAGACTTTCTGAGATTTAAAAAAGGAAGTTAACGGGTAAGTCTGAGGTTAAATGAAGCTACAAAACTCTGTGACTTCAGCTAGCTAACGCTAACTAATGCTAAATGCGTCAAAAGCGAGATTACAAGTTCAGACTTTGAGTAGTACTTTTTGCCGCCTATTTTTCTTTAAATATTAAATACTTTGAAGTTTTAATTTTGGATTAAATGTTCTGTGTGATCTTTCTTTAAAAGTTTGAGATAATTTTAAACAACTGACGGAGTTGGCGGCCATCTTGAATCTATTAGCGTCTTTTTTTTTTTTTTTCACAAGATCTTTATTTTCAATATCACAAAATAAGAACAATACAATTGAACATAACCATGAAGAAGAGAAGAATAGCCAGGGGGGACATAAACTGAACAAAATAAACGGAAAGTTACAGTCAGATTATTTTTGCAGAAGTAAAACAATTCTTCTTCTTCTTTCGGCTTTTCCCTTTTCAGGGGTCGCCACAGCGAGTCATCCTCCTCCACCTCACTCTGTCCTC
>JARVGQ010000474.1:30391354-30402145 GCA_031762355.1 Hypsolebias martinsi | reverse complement strand
CTGAATACAGCATCTCAGACTGAGGAAGTCTTTCGGACGAAAGACGAAACGTTTCTACATTTTTTTTGCTTTGTTTTTTTTGTTTTTGTTTTTTTTGAATGTCCAGAGGACCAGACTTAGCTTTTTAGATTTTTCCACCTGGATTATTGAGCATGCATCAGGGTGTCTCATTAATAGCCACTTTTACTTATTAATGAGACACTTGGCTTGCCATATTAGTCTAGGGCCCTCTAGCAGCTGAAAATTATAGTGTTCAATTTATTCCATGTCAGAATTAATAAAATCGTTAGATCTCAGCCAAAATTTGTGTTATAAATATGGAAATAAAAACAAATATATCACTTCGCTGTATAAGTTGTAGACATGCTAATTTATGCAAAAAACTGCGACGTATACAGCGAAAATGACGGTAGTCATTCTTGCAGACCTTTTTAGTTGTTAAAAGTAATTTTCTCTTCCCCAGGTCATCTTCCAGATCACCCCACTGGATGTGACCCAGTGGATGATGGTGCTGAAGATCTCGCTGCCCGTCATCCTGCTGGACGAGCTGCTGAAGTTCGCAGCCAGGAACTACTTGGACCTCGGTAAAAAGCGGGAGGAGCAGGCCCACAAAGGCCGCTACCTGTCTGCATGTGCCCAGGGCATCTCCTGGCCCTTTGTGGCCCTCTCCCTGCCCCTGCTGCTGTGGATCTACAGCACCGACACTAATGTGTCTGCCATCTTGTGGCACTGACTGACTCCAGAACACTCCCCCTCCCTCACACCAGTGTGACGTGGACATTAACACACACATCTAACACCTCACTGTAAATTTACACTCACCTGTTCTGACCTCACCTGCCTGCTGTGTTTACATTTCAGTGAAACATGGTTTTAGGTGGGGGTGGGCTGTGATCCAGATTTTAATTTGGACTAGTTAAGACATTCAAATGTTCTTTTATCACCTAAACATCGGCCGTACAGAGAATATACACAATTTTGTATAAACATTTTGTAATTTTGGGCGACGGGGGACACGAGGAGGAAACCCTTGTGTTCAAGCAGGACAAGATTGTGACGAATGAAGAGAACAAAACTACAGGAGCTGCTCAGAAAATTAGAGCATCGTGTAAAAGTTCAATTCATTTATTTATTCTTGACAATTATTTCAGAAATTTAAATTCATATTACATGGATTAGTTTCATAAAGTGAAATATTTCAAGCCTTTCTTCTAATTTTAATGATAATGTTTTACAAATAATGAAAATCAACATTCACCGTCTCAGAAAATGAGAATCTTCCACAGCCAGATGTTGTTACCTTTGTCAGTGTGGACAGGAGATGAGTCCATCCACACATCCATCCATCCTCTTTACCCACTTCTTCCTTTTCGGGGCGCGGGGGTCACTGATGCTCATGTCCAACCATCACAGTGCGAGAGGCGGAGGACACCCTGGACAGGTCTCCAGTCCATCACAGGGACACATAGAGACAAATGAGACAACCAATCACTCTCTCACTCACACCTAGGGACAATTTAGAGTTACCAATCAGTCTAACATGTTTTTAGTCTGTGGGAGGAAACTGGAGTAGCCACCTGCTGGAAAATGAAACCAGCATCTCCATAAAGCTTGTCAGCAGCAGGAAGCCTGAAGTCTCTAAAATGTCCTGCTAGATGCTGCGTGGAATTAAGAGAACACGGTGGACCAGAACCAGCAGAGAACATGGACCCAAACTGTCACTGACTGTGGAAACTTCTCTCTGGACTTCAACGACGTGTATTCTGGACCTCTCCATCTTCCTCCAGACTCTGGGACTTGATTTATAAATGACATGAACATTTACTTTAATCTGAAAAGAGGACAGTGGACAATGAGAGACAGTCCAGGTCTTTGTCTCCTCAGCAGGTAAGACGCTTCTGATGTCTTTGGTTCAGGAGTGGCTGGACTTGAGAAATTTGTAGATCATGAAGGAGTTAATCAGCTGATCAGGGTGAGACTGAGTTTACAATGTTGAACCGCTTCACAATATAATTTTCTGAGACACTGAATTTTGGTTTTTCATTATCTTTAAGTTATAATTATCAAAATTACAAGAAATAAAGGACTGAAATATTTCACTCTGTGTAATAGATAAATTTCACTTTCTGAAATGATTCACAAAAAATTTAACTTTTTCCCAACATTCTAATATCATGCACCTGCACATATACAACTTCAAAACTTTTGGAGTCAGTCAACCCAAATTATGATGGCCACCACAGTTATTCAACTTAGCAAGCACAAACATGACTAAAACTCAGGTATCTTTTTTTTTTTTTTTTTTAGAGCTTCAGTGTGGTAGTAGCTGAGTCATCCTCTCTATATATTCTGAACACATACAGATTCAAAACTTTATAGAGTACAAGGCAGCAGGTAATTCCTTCAAAGAATGCAGCATTCATTATAGTTTGTTTTCAAGGCAACAATCTTTACGTTATGTTTTAGTCACTTTGCACAGGACTTTATATTTTTGGATAAAAAGGAAAGGGCATATTTAAATTGAAGAAATATTAATCTCAAAGTTTTGGGGATGACTTTATTACAGAAAGTTGTGATATAACAACCATATATCTAATATGACAGCTAAATTAACAGTGCTAACCTGGCAGGAGCTTTCATCACATTGGGACAGAAGTGTGTGGCACACACAGCCTCCAGAGCCTCACTTTCCTGGAAACTTATGTTGTGAGTTTTAGTTATGCCTAACACAAAAAACAGAGATTAGGAGCACACTGCCACCAGGTGTTCACACTGTGCAACAACTGTTATGAAGCAAAGTAGATTTTCTTTATTTGTTTACACCTACAGCTGGTTTATCATGCAAACTTGCTTCCTACCATGTCTGCAGAAAAACTGGATCATCACTCGGTCAGAGGGAGCGCTGAGTGAGATGTGACATTGTTCCACTTTGCGCTCAATGGAGGTCAGACATCGAAAGAGAGGCAACACCGACTTAAAAGCAGGAACGCAACAATTACAACTCAAGTGTTCCCAAGATAATCAAAGTATGAATAGGAAGGCTATGATGGTGCACACAGATTGGTTGCATCTTTTACCTTCATGGTGACTTTACATTTGATTGTGTCTCCGTCCTGCTCTGACAGAGATCTCAGGCTGTACTGCTGGAAGAACATCGGTGAGAAGAGGAAGCATCCATAAGCAGAGAGAGCAGGAGTCACTGATCTCAGAGCCAGCTGTGTCAGGAAATTAAAACAAGACATTCAGTCGCCCAGTCGAAAACTGAGACAGGCGGGACGAAGAATAGATTTAATCTGGGAGGTTTCATCCTCCCAGCCGGCTCAGCTCACCCCTTTGGCCATGGGGTCCAACCAGAGCTCGTCTCCAATCCGGGACAAAGCATGAACAGCCTTTCCAAAGACTGCAGCAGAACCAGCCACATCAGGTTGAAATAAATAAATAAATTAAATTGTTGTTTATAAGTCTCATTAACAACTTTTATAACATTTTCTGTTTCTAGAGGATAAGCTGCAAACATGATAAACCTGAGCTAGCATGCTAGCTAAATTAGCCAAGATCAAAGCGAAGCTAATCTTAACGTGTTAGCGCTTTTATTTACATAAACCACTTCTATTAGCTCTAAGTTTTAAACACATATTTGTTTTATTAAAGGACAATCAACTTAAATTTAGTTTAAAATCTACCTTTAACGCTGTTCCCTTCAATAACACAATACATGCTAAGATATCAAATAAATTTACTGGATAATTCGCGCATGCGCAGAGGAAAACGGGAAGCCCCCCCCCCACAGAATCTTTATTTTCAATATCACAAAATAAGAACAATAAGAAGAGAAGAACACCGTAATATAGCCAGGGGGAACATAAATCGAACAAAATACTGTAAACGGAAAGTCACAGTCATATTATTTTTGCAGAGAGAAAACAATTGTACAACATGTAATATATGTGCCAAGGAGTCGTATGTATAAATAAATAGATAAATAAAATTTAAAAAACATAATAATAATAATAAATAAAATAAAAGATTTTAATATAAAAGTTCATCCACAATCCAAAGTTGGGGGCAAACCTATATTGTTGTTTTTGCTTTTTTGATTAGTTGAGGGGTCTAATTGTAAGTAAATATTGTTTAAATTCAATTAAAAAAAAAAGAGAAATCTTTTTTTTTTTTCTTCAAAAATTTACATTTGTGTATGTGAAATTTAGCCTTAATGATTAACAGATTAATTAAAAAGATCTTCGGATTCATTTTGCCACAATGTTTAAACCCAAACAGGACATGTTCCAAATATAACTGAAAGCCTGCTTGTATCTTTAAGTCAACATAGATACAAAAACGTTGCCAAAACATTTTAGAATGAGGACACATCCATAATCTTTTAGCATCTGGTTACAGCCGCAGAAGCAAAATGACGTAATGACTAAAAGCGTATGCCATCTTGAATCACATCGAGTCCAAACGTTAAATCAGTTGTAGAAGTACATCTAAACATCACTTTTGTGAGTTTCATAGTGAATGAGATATTATGCTAACACAGATTATTCTGTTAGGATTTACAGTTTTCACTGAGTAACGTTTGAAGGTAATGAAGGTGATATGAAGACAAAAAGCATAAAAGGACCATGGACACATGGGGACATGATAAAAAAAGATGTTCACTTATGGGGAATCTGTTATAATTATTAATATCAGTATGGGTTTTACTCCCATTTATTACCTGACCAAACTGTAGCTCATTACCTTAGAATGACTGACACCATTTTCAAGTGGGAACAAGATGGAAATCAGTTGTATGAGTTTTAAAGTCATAATTATGACTTTTAATCTTGTAATGATGACTTTAAAACACAATTGTGACTTCCTATTGGGCTTTTATTTCACAGCAAAAAATGGGCGTCAGTACTAAAGCTATATAAAGTGGCGATAAAAAGATGTATACTTTACATGGCTTTATTTAAAAGGATTGATGTATAAAAGCAGAAGGACATACATTGAATGAATGAATCCATGTGCTATGCAGGAAAACTACCGGTGTCTGACAGGAAGTTGCATTCCTGTAGAGTCACGGTGTCCGACAAGGGACAAACTTCAAAATTAAATTAGAAAAGTCACAGTTATGACTTTAAAACTCGAAATTATGACTTTCATTCTCATAATCATGACTTTTATTCTCGTAATTATGAGTTTAAAACTCAAAATTCTGACTTTTATTCTCAGAACTATGACTAAAATTTGAAATCATGACTTTTATTCTCACAATTATGACTTTAAAACTTGAAATTATGACTTTTTTCTCATAATTATGACGTTAAAACTCAAAATTATGACTTCCCGTTGGGCTTTTAGTTTTTTTTCTTTCACGATGGAACTGCGCTTCCATAGCAGTCAGACTAATTCAAGAAAGAAGTGTACTGTCATCAAGCCAAGATGCTACAAAAGCACATATTCTTGTTTTAGGATTTCATTTGGAGCTCAATAAAATAATTTTCCTGCCTTCTTTTGCAGAGCTTTGGACTCGTGTTCATGGGCTGCCTCCCAACACAAACATCCAGAGGAGTTGACGGAATACAACTAAAGAAGGTAAGATTATTTTTAATTTGAATGTTTTTTTTTCTCCCCTTCATAGCTTGGGAACTCATTCAAAATTCAAATCAGCGCCTGTGTGGAAAAGTTTCCACGTCCTGTTTTGCCGTCTCAGTTCTAGATGCGGTGAAAGTCCTTCACCTGCTGTTCTACTGAAGCAGCATCCTGCGTAAAAGCAGTGAACTCGGGCTCAGGATGACGCTGTCAATCACATCAGTGTGTGTTTGTGTTAAGTTCTGGTTTGAAGCTACATGTACTCACGCCGACAGATTGGATCACTGATGGACAAGAACACACCGTCCTCCTGTAGATCCTGTGTTTCAGGAAGTAAATGTAGGTTCTCTGAGTTTCTATAGCTCTGAGCTAAAATTAACAAATTTGTGGTGTTTGCAGTTTAGCAGCCGCAGCTGAAGTCTAGTCGACTTTAGTCTCAGGGTAATTAGCGCGAGCCACCGAGGGTGAAAGCAATAACGTTTTTGGCCATGCGCTTGTCTGTTAGCTAAATGTGTCATAAATCACTCAATTAATTTTAATGAAACTTACATAAAGTAATTATTGGATGTACTTTTACAACTGAGAAACATTTGGAGTCAATCCAACTCAAGATGGCTGTTATGGCTAATCAACATTAGCAAACATAAAGATGGCTGATCTTTCTGCAGTTCCTTCTTCAGGGAGGACGACTCGCTGTCCTCTGCGTCCTCTGTCCTCATCCTCTGTCCTCACTTCAACTACGGTACCTCCATGTCCTCTCTACTACCCTCAGTCCTACACTCTTGGCGTTCCTCTTCCTCCCTCTGTCTCTCGGCACGTTTCCCTCCTTGTGGTCTTAATTTCCGTTTGAACCCTGTTTGTCAACAGCACCAGTAGCGGTCTTAGCTAACCCTGGTCTCAACTGATTCAGTTGCGTTTGGACAAACTCGCATGTTAGTTTTGGCAAGTGTTTTACTCCAGATGCCTTTACTGATACAACCCTCACCATTTATAGGTTTGGCATCAAGAGATGCACTGACTGGTTTCAGAAATGGAGCTAAAATTTGGTATACAATATCGCATGAGATTCAACATGTTATTGTCATAGTAGGACCTAAACAGCTATTATTCCACAACTTTTTATTTTATTTTATTTTTTAACTTAATATGATGTCTTAGTCTAAAACTCTGGCATTAAAGGCAACGAGGGATATGCATTCCTCCAAGAAATGCTAGATTTTAAAATATTATTCATTGCCTCTCAGCTAATGCCACATAAGGTGTTTTTTTTATTTTTTAAATTAATTAATTAATTTAATTATTATTATTATTTTGCAAAAACAGAACAGAAATTGCAAAAAAGTCTATTTTATTTCATAACCTTTGGGGCGTTTTATATTTTACTTTATTTACCCTATATTTATTGTTTATTTATTGTTTTATTGTTCTCGAATTGCGCCGCTCAGGGTGGCTGCATGTTGGAGTAGCTCGGTTAAATTCATTTGGATTTATTGCTTTTGACAACTTTGATTCCTCTTTTTTCTGGTTGTAAATCGCTTTTTTCGGATGAATACTTCCTCTGGTGTTGGATGCTGCGCAGCTGGAAGGATTTTTACTGAAACCTTATTACTTTTGGGCATTTGTTGTGATGCGTAACCATGGCAACAAGGTTTTTTTTTTTAATAACCAGGAGCAGCTGATCAACATCTCAAAAGCTCACATACCCAAACTACAGCCCCAGATCCCAAATGATTTGAAAAGGAGGTGCCGTGGACGAATTCCCATCAAGCTGGCGGCGATGCTCGAGTGTCTGACCGCCGAGATCCTGGAGCTGGTGAGAAACTTGGCTCGTGACAACTGGAGGATCATCACCCTGGCACCTTCAGCTGTCTGTCCGTGGTGATGAGGAGCTCAGCAGACTGCTGGGAGGAGTGACCATCACTCAGGGAGGAATTCTGCCCGGCATTCAGGTTGTCCTGCTGCCCAGGAGGAATGAGAGGTTCGCCGGATCTGACAGCAAGCTGGATCCGGGTGGACGGATCGGTATCTGTGGCCAGATTCTTCGGCTTCACTGCAGGAGATCCTTCCTGGTCACGGCTGTCAGCATTTAACAACTCTTGAATGAAATTAGGATGATGAGCAACGACGACACTTAATTTCCCTTTGTGATTAATAAAGTATTTTTGAATTGAATTGATTTATCCAGGTAGTCTCACTGAGTCACACAAACTTGTTTTCAAGAGAGCCCTGTTTGGGAGCAGATGATGGGGGTGAAGGGCCTTGCTCAAGGGCCCAGAGTGGGGGGAATGAGGGTAGAGGCAGATGTGGGTGTTTCACCTATCCCACCCACATTTTGACGTTGTCAGTACTCAGTCCGGGGAGTTGAACCTGCAACTTTCCGATCACAGCCTCTGCTCCACCACTCCCCAAATGCATGAGCTTTAGAATGTGAACAATGTGACAGTCACTAGTATTTTTTTTTATAAATTCATAAATGATGAACCCACTAAAGACAGAAATACAGATTATTCCTACTTTTGAGTACTTGAAATGACAAAGTGGTTCTTTTAATGATCCTGCTTTTAAAATCCTGCTCAGACGTTCAACATTAAGTCGATTTTTGCTTTAAAATCTCAACTTTTGGAACAGGGCTTAAAAAAAAAAAGAGCCAGATATAAAGCTATAGTTTTTATTTTTAGAGTGTCTTTGACTTTACCCCATGGGATTTCAAAACCCTGCGGCTCCACAGACTACAAAGCTTTTTATTTTTTAACGGCGGGGATGGGATTGTGGGAAGCTCTCTGCAGCTGAGAACAACACAATGTGGTTGGGTCGTGTGAACCTCAGATAGTGGACGAGTCTGGTAGCTGGATAGGACACACAAATGTCCTTGGGAACCAACAAAAGCAGCAGGCTTTTAGTCAATCAGCTCTGCTTCTTTATTTTGTTCTTTTTGGTGCTTCTAAAATCTCTTTTTTGGCAGGAAAACGGAGCAAATATTTCCCTTATTGTTTAGCTGTGGATCATTGGTGGTGTATGCTAGTACGACACTATACATGAAGATTATGTGCATAATTTAAGCAGAACATTCGGAGTAAATGCAATGCTTCCCTTTTTCCATCAGCTGTTATGCCTGACCTCAGACGCCTCATTTAAGATTTCAAAGTGTTATTACTAATTTCATGGTTGAAGGTACGTTTGACAGGACTTTTAATATACAAGCTTGTGTTTGATCACCTATCCTGTAAGACTTTATGTTCATTAAATACTGTAATGACACCTGGTGGGAGACAAAAAAATAGACTGGAATAAGAAATTAAAATTCACGACTTAAAATGTGAACAAATGTTTAATTTCTAGAGCAAAAGGAAAAACGAAGGGTGAAACTTATTTTTCTTTTATTTTAAGCTTTCAGCAAAGGGTCAACGGAACAAATTTATCAATAATACTTACAATGACTTAATTAATTCACTCCGTTTTTTTTTTAAACAGATATCAACACCTGAGGGCTGAATTCATTAATAAAAGGTAAAATTGTATTTATTAAAAGTAATTAATACAATAGACCAGATTATTTTAAAGATTTTATTACAAAAATCAATAAACACACACACACACAAAAAAAAACAGAAAATATTGGAATATTATTTGGTGTTTTAGCACTTTGAATCATCTGAACCAAATTTAAATTGTTATATTTATTAAACACTAATTTACAAATATAACATTCTTTTAGCAAAAATGTTTCCTTTTATGACACAAAGGACAACTTTGATTATAATTTAATCTAAAACACTACCTTTAGAACTGCATGTTTAAAAATAACTGCAGGTTACAAGCACAAAGATTTTGATAGTTCAGTCTCTTTTCATAAACTGTTCACTTTGGATTGTCTTTGTGCGTTGAGTGATTACGTTCTGAGCCGTTTCACCAAAATGGGTTCATGAGATATTTTGCAAATATAATAAATGGGCAAAGGAATCACTCTTTTGCCTTCAGCTGCTGGTAACATTTATTAATCTAAGTTGATCCGATCAGACGAATCGGCTTAAGTTCCTGGTCAGGATCTGTGTTCACCCCATGATTGTATTTAACATGTCACTTTTCACCTCTAAGGTCTCATGTAGGATCGTTTAATCTTATATGTAGATTACCGTAATGACTTGCAGGATAGATTTGGCTTTTTTTTTTACAAGTTTGAATAAAGCAACAACAAAAATAAAAAAAATTGACAAGCTGCATGGATGTGATGTTTGTACCAAAACCTTCCTCTAATGCTCTGATGAAATCCATTCCACAGTCTATTGATGTGGCCTGCAGTTTGATTGATGTTGTCTTTAAAAATTCATTAGTTTGATGCACAAGGAGCTGCGGGGCCGGTGCTCCTGCAGGGCACGTTTGTTCGTGTTTACAGAACCAGGAGCGTTTAGTCAACAGCTAGACAACAGGTCTGACATGGCCACCTAGGGCCAAATGAGTCATCCTGTCATCAGCCCCATCGTAACAAAGGAAGCAATGTTTTTTCACGTCCTCGTGCACGTCTGAGGTTCATGTTGATTACTTCACGTGAGGCAACACATTATTTTATGTCTTGCAGTTGTCCCTCCCTAACAGCAGGTTTAAACTACACTTCAATCACACT
The DNA here is from genome assembly GCA_031762355.1 of Hypsolebias martinsi. Lineage (NCBI taxonomy): Eukaryota > Metazoa > Chordata > Actinopteri > Cyprinodontiformes > Rivulidae > Hypsolebias > Hypsolebias martinsi. Next base: position 30,391,944 of record JARVGQ010000474.1, on the reverse strand, counting down.
GAGGCTGTCTGTCTTAAATTAACTTCAAGGCATGATTTGTGGCTTAAATATCTGTGTTTAAATGGTCATAATCACAAACTGTTGAAATGCAAATTACCCAACAACACTCATAATTAAAGACAAAAGCACATCTTAGACAGTGTTCACTCTGCAGGCCAATTCAGCCCAAGTCTGAATATAACAATGTTTTTATTTTTTTTATTTTTTATTTTTTCAAATCAGTCCCAAATGCGTTTCGTGTGTGGTGCTAAATCTCATGCATATCCATTGTTTTTCAAAGTGACCTCAGTCTGAACGGTGATGCTGCATTTTGTCTGACTTTTAAGGGGCTAACCAAACACTGTATTGATACGATTGATCAATATTACACAGTTTAAAACTAGGAACCGAGCACGTCAGCTACAGAACAGAAGTCAAGTTTTGACCTTTATTTTTACATTTTACATTTATGCTCTGGAGAGAGCGGCACAGTGGCTCAGCTGGTAGAGCTATTGCTTTTCAGGGAGAAGGTTGCCGGTTCAAATCCTGGCTTGGGACCTTTCTTAGTTCATATCTTACAGTGTTTCCCCTACCATTATACAAGCGGGGTG
>JARVGQ010000474.1:30049257-30062623 GCA_031762355.1 Hypsolebias martinsi | reverse complement strand
GCTTCCCCCCCCCCCCCCATATTTATAAACCAATTTTTGGCTGAGATCTGACTATTTCATTCATTATGACATGGAAAATATTGAACATTACCATTTTCAGCCACTAGAGGGCCCGCGAGTCATATGGCAAGCCAAATGTCTCATTAATAGGTAAAAGTGGCTATTAATGAGACACTTGGCTTGCCATAGTGGTCACCTTCGTTTTGTGCCAGAACTCCTGGAGCAAACGTCAAATCAGCTTCATTTTTGCTGCACCGCCCAGGCGAAATGCAGCTGATCTGATCGTTAAGGTGCATTTATTAAGGAAAAGTTAGACTGCGACGCACCTTTACTACAGTATAATTTCGGGCAAACAATTGTTTTTAGGTGGTTATTCTGTTAAATTTGGAAGAAAATGGCTTTGAAATGCAGCTGATTTCACTGTCAAAGTGCATTTATGAAGGAAAAATTCAATTGAGACACACCTTTGCTATAATTTTGAGCAAACAAATAATTGTTTTCAAGTGTTAATCTTGTTAAATTATTGTTAAAGTCTTCCCGTGCACACTTCCGTGGCAGCCATTTGGCAGTCAGTTTATTTTGGCACAACACCGGCTCACATTTCTGGGATGTTTATGTTTGTTTTTTTTCTCCACTTTATTAGACATATTTGGACTAATGTGACTTATACAGCAATGCGACATGTACAGTGGCAAGTACGGTATATTTAGTTTCTTAATTATAAAACTAAATCAAAACTAAATATGTGAGGAAAAGAAATCTGTGCATGTGATTTATTTATTTTTTTGTTATTTCACAAAACTTCTCACATCACAACAAATGCATTCTCTGTTCCTGCATATAAAACTAAAACTCAGATGGGACGAAACAAGTACTAATATCACCTTCTGCCATGTTTTGGGGGGTGATCATGTCATTGTCTATGTCTGTGACAGTGAGTGTGGATATTTGAGTGTTTGTTAACAAAATATCTCACAAAACTCTGGAGTAGTTTTTTATGAAACTTCCAGGAATCTACAACTGACTAACTTCAGGAGTTAAGATAATTCAAGATGGCCTCAGCAAAACACAAACAAGTCTTTACAAATATCAGGCCAAATATTGGTCTGGTAGTTACTGAGAGTCATGTCCATTAAATACTCTGTAATGGTTTGTTGAGTTTGGACTCAGGGATGCAGACAGAAGACAGCGAGCAAAAAAATTATAAAATAAAGGAATTATTAATGGAAGAAAACAAAACAAGCTGGAAACTAGAGCCTGACTGATATGGACATTTAGCGTATCATCAACGCCGATACTGAGAAGAGATGCTAATGCCAATAACTGATATACTGGCTGAATGAGTTTGTTTATTTAGCGCAGCTGTTAGCAACATGAAGCTGAGCAAATCAGGTCCACACATTAACTAGTCCCACAGTAGGTTTACAAGTGGTGCACTGGTCATAAAAACAGTTGTTCTAATGTGCATTCACATTTTCTATCCTCCATTATTCACCATAAAGTTATCAAGTGTGTTAGATAAATATACATTTAACAAGGAAACACCCTTTCCTATCCATTGTTTAAACAGCCAGTCACATATGGTGAAAGTCTATTGTCTTAGTCTAATAGTACGGTATTATGAAAGCAGCAGCATTTATTTATTTTTCTTTGCCGAGAAGTAAAGATTTCAGACAAACAACACATTTCATTGAGGACAATAAAGATAATGTTGCTAACATTGATATGTTTTTACCTTTTTGTTAGATTTATTGTTCTGGATACAGTTTTGCAAGGCAACAGCCTATGCTAGGTTATCTAAATGTTAGCGTGCTAACTGTATTGGCACATTGCTATAGACAAGCAGGTTGGAGGATTGAAGATAGTTTAGTATTGCTGTTTTTTTTTTTAATTTATGTTGAGATTAGTTAATAAACATTCCATGCTCTGTTCAGCAAAATATGCTACACATTATTGTTCCCTAGCTGTGCTGAAAGTGAAAGGGAAACTTAAAATGCATGGTCATGACATGAAAGTAGTCTTCATGCGCCACCTGCTGGATACACTATACAATTACACCATTTGCAAGTAAGAACACGGCTGGTTACCAGCATTTCAGGGATGAAAATGAAACTAAAAAGTGTTTATATTGGTGTAAAATGGGCCAATTATCACAGATACTGATATGTATCCAAACGCCTATATCAGCCTAAAACATTGGCCCTTCCAATATATTGGTAGGGCTCTAATGAAAACAACAACTTACGCAGTAACGGTGGGATCTCAGTGAGCTGTGACTGTTGAAGACTAGCTGGCAATTAAAACTTGTTAGAAAATACACACGTTTCCCCGTACAGTTTCAAAGGTGAACCATGTTTAATATGTTGATGACATGTCACTGGACTGAGCTGATAAAAGTTTTACAAACAAAGAAACATCCACTTATCTGTGCTTTCACGAAAACAAAGTTATATTTCCGAGTTGCGATAACTTCAAGTTGGTTCTTACTTGAAGAAGTGGGACAACTGATTTGATTTTGCATAAAAATGGTAAATTTTAATACAGGTGGTCCTCGGTTTACGACCGGCTCGGTTCCCATTTTTTCACGTTTACGACCGCCGCCCCAGTGACGTAATCACACCTTACGTGTTCTTTTTTATGCAGCATTTTATGTTTTTTTCTTTTTTTTTTTTAGGGTATTCTGTTAGCTAACTGCTTGGAATCACATTAAAACGGCATTCTAAGTATGCTGTTGTTGTTTTACATTAAAAAAAAAAACGTGTTTAAAAAGACGTTACGGCCGCCATGTGCTTTCAGTTTCGGTTTACGTTCAAAATCCGGACTTACGTTCGCCATGTGCTTTTAGTTTCGGTTTAGGTTCAAATCGGTATACGACCAGGTCGTTATAACGGAACTCGAACGTAAACCGAGGACCACCTGTATTTAACTGCAAATTAAAGCCATTTCATTTTCACAATGAATGCAAAGTTGTTGTTTTTTTAAGTAAGTAAAATCACTACGTTAAGTCAAAATGTACCGGTAAATTTTCTACAAATTATGATTTTCCCAAACCTGCATTTGCTTCAGCAGTGCATCAAAACATCCATGATTTGTGCTTTGAAGTTAACCAAAAAAAAAATGGTAGTGAAGAAGAAGTTCAAATAAATCAGATGTAAAACTAAAACAATAAACTAACCTGTGCAAATTAAGAGCTCACACTGCTCTTTTACATTTTCATGATAAATTAAATTCCTAATCCTAAAAAGGACCCTTGTAAAAGTAAAGCTTAAACAAATACATCTTGGAAGTGAACTAATCCCAAGAAAATGCTTGGATTAAAGCCAAACCACAGTGTGGAAGCAGCACAGGATCATAATTTATACGTATGAAAAATGGATCGAGTCAAATATAATTCCATTACCCATCTTTGCAGATGCGGCTCATGACTCATTTGTTCTCTTACCATGTGCAGCAGGAACATTTTTAAAAGCTGTATCATGACTAAATACCACATGGAGACCCCGGGTTTCCATTATTTAAAGGCCGGTGATATTTGACATGTTTTGTAAATTTGCTGGTGCCACATTTGTCATTGTTGCGAGGGAAAACTTCAACATATCTGCCCTCCGCTGAGCCTTTATCACCGTCAGCAGGTGTGCCGCCAGGTTCCCTCAGAGTAAAAATCATTTTGCTTCTGTAAAGCTCGAGCACAGCAAGAAAAATGGCTGCTGGCAGTGTTTAACTGGATCCATTTGTACATGAGGGAATATTACAAATAAATAAAAAGCAATCATAAAACTGGGTGGTATTGACACGTATATTGTTGCTCTATGCTTGTGAGAACAGCACAGGCTGAGTGTGAAGAATAATCATCTTTACTGGAGAAGGGAATGATTAATGAGCCTCCCACCACTGACACGACTGTAAGAGCACACATTTGGTTGCCTGCTCACATTAAGAGCAGGATTTAAGAGGCACAAGCAGCTGTGTGGGATGGTTGAAAGTTAAGTATTGTGTATTGTGTGCATATATGTGGAAACAACACGTCTCAATGGATTGTCATTTGTCTGAGACGTGAACTAAAAAAAAAGTGACACACCCGACATGAAAAATGAAAAGCTGCATTTAAAACAGGAGTCAGGCTCAGACGCGTCTCATTCATAATATAGACACTTCAATAATTTGATAACATCAGCGGGGAGAAGATGTTTTCTGTCTCGAGTCAATCGGGTATTCAGATTGTTAATTTGCCAAATCTGCAGCCGGTTTTACAGATAAGGGTAACTCATTTATTCTTCGTTCGCTCTCTTGTTTTGTTTTAGCTCTTTTTGGGTCAATTTTTCTGAGAATCTAACAGTCTTATCACCGCTCATTAAAATGCTCGTTATTTAAATAAAGAGCAAAAATCTGTTGATACACATGCACACACACCCGCTCAGCAGCATTCTTACATTAATCTTTTTTTTTATCTTTATGATGCTAGCTCATAGCTAACCCCAATTACTCGCCTGTCAGTGAAAAGAAACAAGTGTGTGCGTGTTGTCAGCTACGATGCGTTGACATAGTGAAACATTTACTTTTAGATGTCTTAAAAAAAAAAAATAAATAATAACATTGTGTATCTTTAATGCCCGTGGTTCAGTTGGTGTTTAAGTAGTGGATTACCTCACAAACCCACACAAGATAATTGTTTATGACCTACTGGGCACCACTTAAAAGCATTTTCTGACCGGTTGCCATTGTCGGCTTATTGCCACCATTGCATGAGGCAAAGTGTGTACACGGAATACAAAATACAACTTTGCTATGATTTATTACAGATATTCAATGCTCCACGCTGAAACGCAAGCACAGAGGATAACGTTTTAGCTTGTGTATGCGTGTGCATGTCTGTTACCGACATGTCTCATGAACCACTGGGTGAATTTTAACGTAACTTTTAGAAAACAGTGTTTCTCTTAGTTTACTTGCCTTGGCAGGGCACTCATATTTTCTGTGATATTTGTGTTGACACTGGGTGGTGGAGACAGAGACATGTCTGTTGCATGCTGTAGGTACTGTATCTTTCAAATGGGGGGGGGGGGTGTCAGTGTGAGTGGACATGGAGCGCTACCTCCATAATCATAGCTTTTCAGCTAGCATGTCTGTATTGTGCATCACTTGCTTAGTGCCATGTCAGTGCCGGCTACTGTCGACTTTCGGGGTGGGGTTTGATGGGCGGGGCGCTCAGTTCTCTTGACAGGGCGTGGCGCCTTACTTGTATAATGGCAGGGGAAACACTGAAAAATATTTATTGGATGACCCTAACACTGACATTAAAGATAGCGGGCAAAGATGGGCACAGCTAAACAAAAAGTTAGCTTCTCTAAGCCGTATTCTGCGAAATTAAAAAAAAAAATAGCTTGGCTAATGCTAAGCCGTTAACTGCTAAGGTAACCGTCAGTCTACATCATGTGCAGACCTGTCACGATAACCAATAAATCAATTAATCGCATGACAAATGAAAATTATCAGCCTCATTTTCAATTATCGGTTTTATCGTTTCTTTGTGTCTCTCTCTTTCTGAAGACACTGGATGAGAAAAAGCTCAACTCCGGTGCTCTTCACTGACGCCTTCCTTTCTCTTTTATCTTTAAAATAAATTTTAATTAGCCAAAATTGCATTTTTAGATCGTTAAAAGCAGCTAAGCTGAGAAGCTAAGCTACGAGCTAAGGTAACAGGTCGACCTCGGGGAAAAAGATATCTGTCTTGTCGAAGCTCTAAAATTCATGGCTGAAACCCGTGCCTTCGTGTAAAAAGTTGTTTTTCTCTGAAAAAAGAAGCTGAGAACTTGTTTACTGATTTTTTTTATTAAAAGCTTTGTGTGAAAAATGCTAAAGAGTTCAAACCACAACGAGCGTCCGCCACTGGGAAAACCAAAAAAAAAAGGAAAGAGATAGGGCCCATGTCACGTCAAGGGGCCTCCCTCCATTTTTTTCTTAAAGAGTCACACTGCTCGCTCCCTCACTATCCATCCGCCATTTTAAAGTCTTATACTACCATCCGGTGGTCAAAACAAGGTAGTAAACAAACAAAAATAATAATATTAATAATCACTCTTAAAATTGACAATGATTACTAATTGTCAAATTTCAAAAAATATTATTGTTTATCGCAATAATTTCTGAGACAATTAATCGCCCAGCAAAATTTGTTATCGTGGCAGGCCTAGTCATATGTCTTCATCTCCTTCCTGTTGACGCTGCATCGACCGATCAAATCCAGCCATGTATACACGTAGCGTGCCTTCAACTTACCACCGCTGACTCGACCAATCACGTCTTGTCACATGTACGCAGAATAAGCCAATAGCCTGCCTAAAAAAAACGATGGGAGACACTCCCACAATAAACAGGAACACAACTGTGAATTCTCTTAACGGACTTACAGTGGGCGCAACCAAATTTAGCAGAAAATAATTCTGCTAACAGTTTCCAAAGTAAGAAAAAATGCTAATCCGGTAAACAAAGTTAGTTCTGCTTTTAGCTATTAGTAGATTAGCGGAACTGTGCCCACCACTGGCGGTGGGTGATTTGCATTCCTTCAGAAGAGCTTGGGCTTTAGCAGCCTCTGTCATTCATTTTAAATTATTAAGTGCCTTACATTATGTAAATATGAAGAAAAGTGAAAAACTATTAATATTACAGCAATCGTTAATAATGCAGATACACTGTAAACCTCCATAGAAGCACCTTGTTCTTTTTCTGCACAACATTAAATCTCTTGGGTTCATTAATAAGGTAAAAGGCAGGTGGAGGCCAGCTGTGTCGTCTACTCCCAGACAATCACAAACTTAGCCGCAGACACCCAAAGGGAGTGCAGCGCTTGACGAGGCATTTTATGCAAAAGAGTGGGTAGCCGGAGTGTCCCATCGAGCTGAGCGGGGGGACTGAAAGCCTTTTCACAGCCATTTCAGTGACTCTCTTCTGACGATTTAAAGGAAGCACTCCGAGCAAAATGTTCACCCTATCCTTATGAAAACCCGTGGGAAGTTGAGCTGGAGTGAAATCCTGTCGTGATAAGTGCTGATGATCCACTTCTCACATGCTCTTCCTGCAACACGTTGGGGAGTGTCACTCGATTGGTCCGGGAATCACCACGGGGAGTTGCACTAACAGCCCGCTGTCGTCTTCTGAGAAAGGTAACAGGAAGCTGATTTCACCTGAACATGGACAAACAGGTTCTTCCTGCACTGTGACGCCACAAAACAGACTCTAGTCTAGTTCTAGAAATGTATATTTAATTTTTGAAGCTGTTGAAATCTACTCCAGTGATGCATTCAACCCTGTTGGACATCTTTTTTGTTTTGTTGTTTTACAACCTGGCTTTTTATAGAATTTTACATTTGACTTAAAGCAACATTTCTCCCAAATTACATTAGATTATTTAAGCTAAAAAGAGGGAAAAATGGGTTTCGAATTGTTTTAAAAAGTCAAAAACTGAGAAGTTTGCACATTGATTGAACCACTTTTCTTTGAAGCTCCATTACCTTCAGACGATACAATTGGTTATTCACCTGTAGATCATCTGTCAAATGATCTAAGTCTGACAATAATAATAATAATAATAATAATAATAATAATAATAATAATAATAATAATAATAATCCATGCCTGTTGCAAATATCCCAGAATCAGCAGCAGATCAACACCTTTATGTAGTAAGGACTATCACTTAACATACATCATGAAGGCCAGAAACTAAGTTTTGGAGAAGTACAGTTGGGTCATAAAAAATACCAAAACCTTGAGCATTTCACAAAGCGACAGTAAATCTATTATCTGGAAATGGGAAATAAATGATTCCACCACAATAAAAGTACTAAGATTGACTACAAATCTCATAGGCCGTGAATAGAAGGGCATTAATCAGAGAAACATCCAGGAGGCCAAAGATAACCCTGATGGAGCTGGACAGTGCTGAAGAATGGCACAGCTTAAAGAAAAAAAAAAGTTGGGCTGTTTGTAATTTCTACCCTAAACATGTGGAAGAAGGTGTTGTGGTCAGAGAAGACCTAACTCAAACTTTCTGACCAAAAGAAGGACAACACCATGACTCATCACACTGAGAACACCATCCCTACAGTGAAGCATGGCGGTGGCAGCATCATGCTGTGAGGATGTTTCTCCATCAGCAATGACTGAGAAGCTTGTCTGAGCTAAAGGGACAAAGGATGGATCAAAACACAGAGATCAACCAATTTAAAAAGACAAAGTTTTAGGTACTTTGAAGCAAAATATGATAAATTTGGAGACAACTGAAACAATTGCATGATATTATATAACGCTGGTCTGGAAACTCTCTTTAAAGCTGCCTTTATTCCCATCCTAAACATTAGTAAACAGCGTCTTGTTATAGAGTCTAAGAATGTTTTTCTGTTGAATTAGCAGGGAAAATATATTGCACTCCAACAAAACCCTCGTCACCATTTACAGCTAAAACTACCTAATGCTGTCGTTTACGCTTCAGTGTAATTATCGACTTCTGTAGTGAAAGTTGTCAGGAAAGTGTTTCTAAATCCCGTCGCTGAGCCTCAAGACCCACGGTGAGCTTGTTTGTCTCCTTAGAGCGTCTGGGACAAAAATGTTAGAGACGTTGCATTACCGCTGAGGCAGAATTATCGAGGCAGAGAAAGCCGAAGGCTATTTTTGTACCAGAGACAATCACAACATTTATGAATTGATGCAACTTAACAGTGCGGTTCAGATGAGCCAGGAAGCAGGTAAAAATAGGGAAATATAACATTAAACTGGCAAAACACCATTTTGATGCATCAAAATGGACAACAAAGCAGACGTCAGAATGATTCTGTTTAAATTAAACAATAGCTGAAGCTATTTTTAATGCAAGATTATTTTACGTGTTAGTGTTTGAGTAGTGACTAATATCCTGTAATAAACCGAAGTGTGAAACAGCCGACGCCAAAGAGAGAGGACACTCAGAACATAACTCCAGGTTTTATTGTCCCCTGGCAGACGGATTCAGGACTGGAAGCAGACTGCACAAAGTTTTAATCAAGATGATTTAAATTTCCCACCACTTTATCAGAATATGTTCAGACACATAAAACTCTTCACAGGCTTTTCATGGAAGGGGGGAAACTTCAGCGTCCTGCAGTAATGGCTGCTAAAAAAAAAAAAATTAATGTAGGGCTGCTGTGCATATTTCAAGAACAAAATAATAAGAAGAACATATTTCTTGCAGCAACATTCACTCAGGTTAATTAGACAGTTTAGGTACAAGGGTATAATATATTATATTCATATACTGTATAAGTAAAAACCATACAGCCATTTAAAAAACACAAACTAAACAGTAAATACAAAATGCTAATTACAAAAAAGAAGCTGAAGACAGAAAGAATCAACGATCTTGTCCTGCTCAGTAGAAATAAATAGTTCATGCCTTATTTTCTAACTGACAGTTTTTATTAGTAATCTGTTAACTTGGACTGCTTTTGTGAGTGTTACTTGTCCCTGTAAGCTGCAACAGAAATAGTTTTACTGGCTCATAAGTGCATCTGCTGCGGTTTATTGTGTCCCCACAGGGCCTGAATTTCTAAACATCCAAAAGAGACACACTAATAAAAGTCTTTGCAGTTAGCTCAGTCCTCGCCACCTCGTTCTTAATGTCCTGTTAATGTTGGTTAGCGGAAGTGACGCCTCTAAAGAGCAGGAAGGTTTTATTTGTCCATTAGTTTTGTAGCTGTAGGAAAGCTAACATTAATGTCAATAACAGTGACGCATGAATATTAAAAGCAAACATAGTATGGCCTAGCTTAAAGCAGCAGATTCTCATGAAAAGCCAAAGGTGTGGGTACATGGAGGGCATAAAGCCGTGCTATACAATTAATTAAGCTTTAAAGTTAACATGACAACATTTAAAAAGTTAATAAACTTCCTAGTTTAATATTAATATTAATATTTTAGGGTCTTTTGCATTTCTAATGTTTCTCGGTCAAGATCAAGTCATACTTTTCAGGATGTTTGTTGTGTGCAAAGATTTTTCGTTCTTTTTCGTAAAGATACAAGATAAATAGTAAAATGCACAACCCCAATTAAAAAAAAAGTAACATGTACATTAAAACAGAGAACAATCAACTGTAAATCTCCCAAACACATTATTCACAATAGTTTAGTAAACACATCAAATGTTTACTGTTTAATTAAATAAGAGGATTTTGAATTTCATAACGGAATGGTGTGCATGTAAACAATCTGATCATTTTATCCCGATCGTGGAAATCTGAGCTGACTGCGCATGTGTGACCTATGTCAACCTCATGTTTCCGCCTGGCTAGATGCTAATATGTCAGGGAAGCAAAACTGGTTGGTGAGCGACAACATTTCTACTAGAGACTTTGAAAGAGCTCAAATGATCTGCATCACCTGTAGCTCAGTCAGAGAGTGCAGCAACGTCTCCACCGTCATTAAAACCTGGTGCAGGTCCATTTTGAACACTCAGGTTTGTTTACGTTCATCCCAGAAGTAGAACTTCTTCTTCTGTGTTTTTTTTAAGGAGAGTTTACTTCTCTGCACATGTCAGTACTTCTGAATAAAAGCCTGATGTGTGTAAACAATCGCTGTGATCAGATTGTGCCCATGCAAACGGTTCATTTAAATAATTTAATCTGAATACATTTCAATCCGATCAAAGAATTTTGCGTATGCAAACATAGCTAATGTTGTCCTGTTCTTGTCTGTTCAACAGACCAGGGTCGTCTTGATCTGATTTTATTTTTTGTTTCATGATGCATCAAATGTTTTTATATGGTGAGAGGTCTGAAGCGATGCACTACTGAAAAATCAAACGCCTTCCTGGGAAAAAAAAAAGTCTGGATTGGAGCACATGTTGGTCTAAAACTGGAACACATGTTTCTGTACTGAAGAGGACTTGGAGAGTAAGCCGCCCATACTATGAGCATCAATGCACCCCCATACCATCAGAGAGGGGGGCCTTTTCAGTGGTTTGATAACCATCAAGATGATCCCTCTTTTCTTATTTTCAAAATTGCTCCACAATAATGAAGCACTTTTTATTTCTTGCAGTCTCTCTAAAATGCTTTAATACCCAGTCCACTGACTGATCTCTTACTAATTAACCTTTTATGTAGCAAAATGCTCCTCCAGCTGTTTTTTATGGGCATAGCATAGCATAGCATAGCATAGCATCACAGGAGCTCTTCACTAAAGGGCATAAAAACGGCTGTATACTTAAGTACGGACAAATAAAAGTGTAACTTGTTTACATGTAGTAATTCTACAAAAAATAAAACAGTGCATTGATAAAGTGAGGATGAAAAACTTGTTTTATACAAAAGGCTTAGCATTTCTTGAAGCCAGAGAGACACATGTAGGTGGGAATAAATTATGAATTTGCAGTAAACAGAGGGATAAGGACAGTGTCATGGTAAATAATGAGCTTGGGGAGAGTCTCATGTTCCCAAACCTCCTTACGTTTAGAGAGGCCAGTCACCAACTGGGCTGCGGGCTAATTGACTTTTAATTAGTGTCTGATCAAACACACAAGCAGCCGAGCGGATGCACACACCAGCCCTGCCAAGTCGATGCAGAGGTGAGCACAAAATGTCCTTCAGCATGAAATGCAAATATTCACTACGATCACCTGTGCTACGCAGAAAGGTGTTTATTTAGGGAAAAAGGTCCATTCTACATTTTACTAACAGACTATCCTCAGCCAAAAAAAAAAATAAATAAACAAAACAACAAAAAAAGTACTCAACCACAACCCAGTATAACCAGATGTCTTTACAGAGGAGCACCAACATGATCCTAACACAAGTTTAACCACCGAGTGATGCTGGCCATATGTACCGAACAGTTTAAGATTTTTGGACACATCATCAAAAGCAGTCCATAAAACACAGAGTTCCCTCTACCATTATACAAGCAGAGCGCCCCGCCCTGTCAACAGAACCGAGCGCCCTGCCTTAACATCCGCCAGCACTGACGCAGCGCTAAGCTAGTGGTGTGCAATACAAACGTGCTAGTTAAAAAGCTGCAGTAGTGGCGCTTTGTTTCCTTCATTACGCTGAGCGCACAACACAGACGGGTCTCCGTCTCCCCCTGCGCCCACCCCCTTCCACCCCCTCCGCCAAGAAAAACCATGGAACAGATGAGCACCCTGCCAAGGCAAGTAACGCAGGGGTAACACTGAAACACGTTTGTTTTTCAAGAATGCCAAGGTAACAATCAGAGCAACTTGTTCATGAGTGATGGTAGGACTGAGTGTAAGATGGAGCCACAAAGATCAAAGCCTTGTCGGTAGTAACTAGGGTGTTGCTTTGGTCCTCCATGGTGAAGAAACAATTGAGTGAAAAGGTAAATCTCTAAATCTACTGGTCTGCCTATGCTGCGACACCTACGGTCATACGAGATTCTGGACACAAGCAGCTGAAATGATGTTCTTCTGTAGGGCAGCCGGACTCAGCCTTGGACACGAGATGAGGAGCTCAGAGTTGAACTTCTGATCCTTTGCAGTTAAGGTGGTTCAGGCATCTCCTGGACCCCTTCATTTAGAGGATTTTTGGACTCGTCTCACAGGATAAAAGAGAATGCGATGCAGACCCAGAACTTGCTGGAAGGATTATTTACCTCCCTGGCCTGGGAGCATCTTGTAATCTCCCAGGAGGAGCAGGAGTGTAGCTGGGGAGAGGGACGTCTGGGTTTCTCTCCTGGGCCTGTTGTCTCCACAACCCAACCACTGACAAGCTGCAGCAGATGGATGAACGATGGGATGTGCAGTATTATTGACAATGTTTATGCTCTGCTTCTCTACCCGACTAAAATAACCAGTTTTAACCATGAACTTTGTTGCTGCTGTGAAGCACAGCTGTGAAGAGACAAGCGTCTGAGGGGAAAAATTGACTTCTATTATAAGGCATCACTGCACACTGAGCCACTCTGAAAATATATTATCGGTTTTATAAAACCAGTTCGTGCACTTGTCAAGATCACAGCCAAAGCTGCTGCTTTAATAAACACAAAACTCTTTTTACTTTTCAGGCGTATGTGTTGCGTCTAATGTTTTTGTATCATGTTAGTCTACAAAATCAAAAACTGCAGTTAAAGCCCAATATTCCTTAGAAGAATGTGTAAAATGTTAAACGTTTAAAATAATCTTAAAATGAAAAGGGACAGATTTAGCTACTATCACAGCTCAAGACCCATAACATTTACTTAAAGAGGAACTTACCCCAAAATTAACTTTTTTTAGCTGATAAACTCCCTAGAATGTGTGTAAAATGCTATACAGCACTATGTCTGTGTTAATGTTCATGTTTTTGTGGTATTTGTTAAAATCAGCAATATTTGGTTGAAAAACGGG
>JARVGQ010000474.1:30019133-30029444 GCA_031762355.1 Hypsolebias martinsi | reverse complement strand
CTGAAGTACTTTTTTGTTTTGTTTTTTGAATGTCCAGAGGACCAGACTGAGCTTTTTTTAGGTTAATTTTAAATTGTTTTCCCTCCAGAACGAGATTTACTTATGGAAGTTTGATTTGTTGGTATAACTTTTGACTTGAAGAACCAAAAACAATCATCACTTTATTACTGAATATGTGGGCTTTTTATTGTTTGTGCTAAAACAAATAACTTTACCAATAAAAACAATTGAAAATGTGGATGAAAACATTCAGCTTGTGTATTTTTAACTCAAACATTTCCTCTTCAATGAGGCGGTTGAGTTTAAATTTTCTAACTCCAATTTTAATTCATTTTTTTAAATAAGTGCTTCTGGTTAACTTGCCCTCTGTGTCTGAGCTGAAGCCTTAAGCATTTAAAATAAACAAAAAGTTTGACGTCAATTTGAGGAAATGTAGATTTCTTTGTCCGTACTTGTAAAATAGTCACAGCGGCTCAAACTTGTGAAAAATATACATATTTTTGGCGTGACATGAAAGTAATAACACTTAAGTAATGTGCATTTTAATTAAAAACACTCTTCATGTTCATCAGCAATTATCTCATTTTTCTTAAAATAATCCCCCCACTGGGAAAGCGTCATCAAGAAACAACTTGGTAATTCACAGGCGAAATAAAGATGGTTGTGACGACTGCATTTCCCCATTTTAATTAGACTCAAAACAGTTCATGGTTAAAAACATTTAACCTTTTTTTTTTTTTTCTGATGACTTAATAAAATCTAGAGAAGCAAATAATTCATAATGCAAAATCCCTACAATGTTGGATAAAAATGGGATGTAGTTCCTGCAGGTAAGGGGCGTTTCACTTCTGGACAAACTGAGATCGCTGAATAACCAGCTGTTCAAAAGCCTACTGCGTTGATTGACAGGTCGCGTCATGTCAATTACAGTATTGCTGCTGCTCTTCTTGAACCCACACATGATATTCTGCTGGACTGGTTGTACTGATGCTGTTGTGCCAGTAGGAATATAATGGTTACCTCTGAACACTTGGGCTCACAGCCCAGACCCTGCAGGAGAACAGTGCGAGCTGTGAAAACAGCTCTGCTGTAAACCGCTGCTCATTTGTTCAAACCTGGCTGCTGAGATATTTCTGTCCTTTGTGCTGCTGTTGGGAGAGAAAAGCCTTCATTCCTTCACTTCTGTTCTTTTAGCAGGACAACTCTGTCGTTCCACAACAGAGCAGCAGGTTTTGGACTGGATGAGGAAGCAATACTTCACATCTACACAGATTAGGGATGCACAGCATTGGATTTTTGGCCGATATCTGATATGCCAATATGTAAAAACTTATTTGGCCGATAACCAATACCAACATTTTTAATATAGTTTCCTTTGTCAGAACATAGCCTCTTATTTAGACTTATTCGCTACAAAAATTGTGTAACAGCTGCAAGAGCTGGTGACATATATTCAGTAACAGCCATATGATATGGATAACACTTTGACTAATATTAAAAGAAAAGTGTTTAAAGTTATTTATTAGCATTAGTCACCTGTGATGCTGTCTCACTTGTGGAAGCTTGTTCCAGGTTCCAGCTGCAGTGTGGGATCATCTGCACTCCTGTGCATGCAGCACAGACTTTTTAAGTTCAAAGTTTTTGTCCATCCATTGTGCTGTAAGACTAATCATGCTAACGGGGCTAACACAACGTCTAAATGTCTGTGATAAAACCCACCCAAGTGCTATCGGCTATTAGCTTCTTAATGAGGTTGGAAATGATGGCTTGTAACTCAGGTAAGGCTACGTAGGAAAAATATCTCCGAATGGGGACGATGAGGCTCAACATAGTCTGAAAATTGTCTGAATCAAACATCCTCAACGAAAAAAAACTTCCACACCGCCAACATTTTGGCTTCTTTCTCTCCGCCTTGATCAGATCAGGTAGGCGCGTGTGACGTCATCACGTTGCGCTGGCGTTGCAGGCATCCTTGTCACCGGGTTGTCATACAAAAAACAGAATCTTTGTATATCAGTGTTATTTTGATGGAATGCCCGATGTCTGATATTGAACTTTAATGCTAATATCAGCCGACACCATGCCGATAATACCATAAATCCCAAACATAGATGATTTGTTTCAGTCACAAGTTAGATCCTTGTTTGTTTTAGACGTGTGTTGGGGACAAGTAGAAGACTGTTGCTCAAATAATAAAAACACTGAAGACCCTGAAAGAATGCATTATCGCCCGCTGCCTTTGTTATCTATCACACCAAATCTTAGCTCCATGTCTGTAAAAAACAAAAAAAACAAAACAAAACAAAAAAACATTTTTATGTAGACTAAGACTGATTTGTTGTGTCAGCCATCTTGAATTGGGTTATGCCCAAGAAGTTAAACCTGTTATGAATTAGCAATCTAAAATGTTTACTTAAAGTGAAATTTCTTGCATGCCTATGTGATGTGTCGAACAATAAAACTGACAGGTAAATTTATTATTTATCCCGCTCAGTTTTGTTGCAGCTAAACCCACCCATTCTTCCATACAGTGAATATTTAAAGCAGTCCATTTATTTATGCATTCTTATTCTTTTTACAGCAGATTGAAGGAGGTTAAAAAGCTGTGACAAAACATCAGCAATGAACTTCAGAGGAATGGGAATAATCCACGGTCCTGGCTTGCAGACAGCAGGAAATAGAAGAACGGGAACACATGGAGGTTGAGTTCCTGCCTTGTTCTCAGAGCACAGAAGGAGGTCTGTTCACAGGTTTCACGCCATTCTGTGAAGATTATTTCTGAATAAATTTATGCTGGACCAACATGTGAGATTTAGGTGGTGGTGGTGGTATGGGGTCTTAGTTAAATCTCTACACATTGCTTCCTGCAACAGAGTCAGCAGAATATGTGGTGGATGGCTAATCTGACCAGTTTGACTCAAACCAACAAACGTTTTGCTACTTCGCGGTTCGACTTTCACGGACTCGCTGTCTCACGGTTTCTCAACGATTGTCAACTTTAATATTACTCAGGTGATTGAGACATTATGGGATGAAAAGTTAATTAAAAAAATACTCTAGACAAGCAGTGCAATTTTGTAGTTTTCTTTCAATAAGTCTACAGGGTAATGCCTGTCAAGAAGAACTACACTACCCAGAAGCCAACAGTGAGTGCTTCCAGCCACTGCTTTCTGCCGAAATGTAGGCAAAGTTTTGCAAGAATAATTTGCAACTTTTAGCTTCAGTCTACTAATTTGCTGTTCATTTTTAACTCATTTTTACCACTTTTAGCATTCTGCTTATTTTAGCTTTTAGCTAGTTTTCAGCTTGTTTTAGTTTTAACGACTCAGTTTTAGCGACTTCATTACATTTCAACAAATGAGCAGTGAGCAGTCAAGTTGCAATTTCAAAGAAAATGCTTATATTCTCTTGTTTGATTAGGTTTAAAAATGAGAAGACAACTACAGACACCAAACCTGAGGGAGAAGTTCTGCTCTGAAACAAGCTGAGTCCTGACAGCAGGGACTTAAAAACACTTCATCTGTCAGATTCTCCTTTTTTTTTTTTCCTCGTCAGCAGAGACATTTTTGTTTGTTCTGAAGCTCTCCTCCCAAATCATTTGTCAAAACCAGCCGTCAGTGACTCACAAACTCTGAGACTGATGCCAGCCCTCATTACTAAGGCTAAACAACCTAACTGATTTATCTACAGCCTTCAACATTCTTTGGAGATATATATATATATATATATATATATATATATATAGCCTTTTTTCCCCCTTTCTGTTACTCTAGACATGGTTAAGAATGTACACACCTGCATTCTTTAAAGTTACTTGTTAAAAAAAAGGGGGCTCATCAACGACCTTCACAGCACTTGTTAATCTTTGCTTTTTAGTTAGTCTGGTTTTACAGTAGTCCCTCGTTTATTGCGAGGGCTTGGCAGTCATGACTTTGCATTGCTAAAATCCTGTTTGGCAGAAAACAGCGGCTGGAGGCATGCAGCATTGACTTAAGGGCAATGTAGTCCTTATGAGTGGCGATTACAGTACAGTGGAGGCTGGATGAAAGGAAACTACAAAATGGTGGCGCCTCTCCGAATTATTATTATTTTTTTTGTCATTAATTTTTTTCACAACCACACGAGTACAGTGATATTATTGTAAAGTCAACAATTGTGTGTCTTGCACATTTTTGTGTCCAATATATAGACTGCACCTCTAAAAACGTGACAGAGCAAGTGCACGATAGTTGAACCGTGAAGAAGCGAGGGAGTACTGTATTTCCAAATGACCTCCTCTAATGAAACAAAGGCAATGGAAGAGTCAACATCTTGGTTGGGCGAGAATTACTCTCCAAGTTCTCAAAGTTTAAACCAATCCATGTTTTTCTCTGTAAACCTGAATTACAAAACGGTGTCAAAGCAAAACATTTGACAAATCACAGAAACTTTTCTGTGCAACTTCCGATAATAACCAAATGAAGAACAATCGGAACAACAAGTAAACTTGCAGTCTGGTTGAACATTTTACTGCAAGTATGATGACAATGAAAAAAGTTTTTAAAATAAGTGTTATAACCTAATATTCTTAATTAATTGCTTTCTGACAATGCACATCAATTTATAATTAAATTATGAAGGATGACTGGTGTTTTATTAACTAAAAAGATGACAGTCCAGATTTCAGAGTCATAAAATCAGAAGGCAGTTGGCATTTTAATGAAGTGCTGGCTCATTTACACTTCAATAAACACAATGACATTTTTCACAACTCTGGCCTCAGGTCAGTGTTTAACCACTGACAACTGATGAAACCTTTTAAGGTCTCTACGATGTGTGTAGTGTGACTCAGGGAACATGTCAGAGGTAATTAGAGTTGCACAAACTAAACATTGATCTGTGACATGTAGAGCTTTTTGGGGTTCTCTGTAAACGAGGAACCTTTCGGCGCTGTGCCACTGTCACAATCGTCATCGGTTCCACTCCACCCGCACCAGTTAAGGGCTGGACCCACTGCCGGCACACCCCCCCCCCCCCCCACTCAGCCCAGTTTATGGGAGCACCTTGTTTGTGGTTCCAAGTGAACTGCTCGGAGGTGATGATTTTGACGAAAGCAGCTTTTGATCGGCCAGCTGAGGTACGTAACTGAATGACCCACCCATCAAAACCATTAACAAGATCTGAACCTCCACTTCCTCTTTGTGTTACCAAAGGCACCACAAGAAATGAGCACATTTACCAAGATATAAGGGAGATGCTGCCACAGCACTGCTACACCTGAACTAATAAGCAGTGATGGGATGAGCTAAAGAAACTTAAGTCTGATTATAAGGCAATAAAATACCACAATGAATAGAGTGGCTCAAACACAATGACCTGTTTCGATATCACCCACTTTGCATTGACGATCCCACGAACAGTGCGGGGAAACAAGTCACAGTGGCAAACCACCTACAGTGGTGCTTAAATGTTTGTGAATCCTTTAGAGTTGTCTACACTTCTGAATAAATATGACCTAAAACATCATCAGATTCTCACACAAGTTCTAAAAGTAGATAAACATAACCCAGTTAAACAAATGACACAAATAAATATTATTTTTGGCCATTTAATTATTGAGGGAAATGGTCCAATATTACATATCTGTGAGTGGCACCCGAGTACACTTCAGAAGAACTGATAAAACAAGAAACGAGTGGAGTCACACTTATCAATGGCAAAATGGCATTTGTCTTTGCCTTGTACATTATAATATGACCATTTTTTATAATCTATTTTTAAACGTTTCAGTGGATTAATTTTAGAGTTTTGACCTTCTAATCAGCCATTAATGATCTTCTGGTCGTTCCGGAGTCGGGTCATGGAGCAGCAGCCTGCGCAGTAAGGCCTCTATTTCCAGCCCAGAGACCTTGTCTACAGGGTCTTTCCAGGGGTCTCCTACAAGTTGGACATGCATGGAAAACCTCCCCTGCGAGGATCCCAGGAACATCCTTACCAGATGCCTGAACCACCTCTACTGGCTCCTCTAGTCATGGAGGCGCAGCAGCTTTGCTCTGTCTCACAGGTAAATGGACTTCTCACCATGTCTCTAAGGGAGAATCTAGCTACACAGCGGAGGAAACTCATTTTGACCTCTTGTATTTGCGACAAGTGATGGAACCATCCGTTACAAATGAAAAAGAAAAAGCTAAAACTGTACCAATGTCAGAACAAAAGAGGTGCTAGCATGGTAGTTGTTGAGTGTTGCTCATAATAAATACTAAAAACTCGAAGTGATCTGTTATTAAAACTTTACCATTAACTATTAAATCAGTCTTGGCTGCCTGTTAGTAAAAATACTAGCCAATGGTTGGATTTTAAAGGGAATTTAAGAAAAACATATATTAACTATCTCCAATTGATTTGTTATTGGAGTGAGTTTAAAATGGCCACAACAGCTAATCAACATTAGTTAACACACAAATGGCTATATCTCAATTTTACAGACATTGAGCAACAATTTGATGTGGGAGTAGCTGAGAGTCATCTTCACCAACAAGTGCTAACACAGTTCACGAGACCTCACAATATCGCATGCGATTGTGCAGAACGTTCCTTAAAAAGTTTGACCAAAACAACTATAATTTTCAGAATAAGATGATTTTTAGTTTGACCCTCCTGCTGCCATTGGTTTAAAAAGGCCCCAAATAAGCTGGTTTTATCACTAGAATGGCAGGATCATTTAAAAAATTAACTTAAACCCTGTGATGAAAAGTGGCAGGTAAAACAAATTGCTTTAAGAAATATGGAGGCTTTAGTTCCTTTTTTCATTCTTTGAATGACATTTTGTAACATTTTGGTGCCGTTTTGAGCATCATTCCAACAATTATTATTACTTTTTATTTAAATGAGACATTGTTTTAAATGTCTCTTCCCGCGTGCAAAGATGTAACGAAGGACCAGATCTGTCTCCTTGAACAGAACTAGCCAACACCCCATGAAAAGGATCTCTGCTGTGAAACTGTGGAGGAGTCGAGGAGGAGCGAGGAGAATCTGCTGACATGGACGAGGCTGTGTGAAATCTGCAAATCCTTGATTAGGAGGGATTTTCTCTTTCTCTAAGCAGAGATTAAATTAGAACAGATTCTAAAAATGGTACAGAAAGTATGGTAATTTGAATAATAATAAAAAAATAGGACAGGAAGTTGATGAAAATGAATGTTTCTACATTTTGCAGGGCTAAGAGATGTTAAAGACTGAACTGCAGGACAATTAGAGCACGACCTTGACTGTTAGAAAAACGGGCCGAGATGTGTTGGACACCAAACAAGAAAAGACGACTTGACTCTGAGTTAATTCATATCACAGAGATTCAGCTGCGAGCCTTTGTAGCTGTTATGGAGCAGCAGTAAACATGAGCAGTAGCTGTGAGTAGAAGTTATGACCTGCAGCACTGAGAAGTAACATTTGTTGTCTGTTAGCAACATTTGCATTTACTCTGGAGAGACTTCTACAAATCATTAACATTTGGGGTCAATCCAAATAAAGATGATCGCAACACAAATCAACATTAGCCAACCCACAAAAAAAGGCTATAACCAAGTGAATTTTACAAATACAGTACTGAGCTACAATTTGGTGTGGTAGTAGCTGAGAGTCATCCTCCACACATTCTCATGCGTGGCATCATTTCCAAGGTTTAATCTGGGAAACATGTGCAGGTGCTTTGAGTTTAGTAGATGATTAGTGTGCCACACTCAGTTTAAAATGTTCATGCCCTGCAACATTTGGGCTGATTTCTCCACAGTACTGTGTTCTAAATTTTTAAATCCTGTTTTTGTGTGTTTCATGAGCTGGAAGTCCAAATTATGTAAAAAAAAAATAAACAAATACAAATAAATAAATACTTTGTTTAAATTGTGGGCCCTGAATCTATCATTTATCAATTATTAACTTTTTGAATGGAATTATGGAAGTTAAACAACTTTTCCATGATATTCTAATTGTTTTGGAAAAGATCTGTAAGTTGAACAACCTTCCACTGAACACAGGAGGATCTACGGAGGATCTATCGGGGCCAAAATGGGGTAGAGGTAGGGCAGCTGACTCTGGACGTAGAAGTCCCAGGCTCAATCCCCCAGCCACATGTCGTGTCTCTGAGCAAGACACTAATCCCCAATTGCTCCTTGGGCGCCTATATAACTGCCCACTGCTCCACCTGAGTGTGTCCCAGGTGCGATGGGTAAATGCAGAGAACCACTTTTGCCATTGTATGGGAAGATTCAATGACGACGGCACACAGCACTTTGACTTTAATCTACGATTTCCTCTGCGATCTCGTTTTTCCCATTAACTTGCTTTTCATTTCTTGTCGAGCTAAGTTCCACTTACGCTCACAAGGAAGTTACCAAAATAAAAGCATGTAACGTTGAACCGTATTTAACATAAGCAGAGGTAACAACTCGGCTGGCTTTACAATAATAATTAGTGTTGCTTATAAATTATTCTGATTTCATTTTTTTTTTTTTTTTTCATTTTATTTTTGGAGACGACTAAACTGCACTACTACTGCTAATTACAGCTGTGAGCAAAATTTTAAATAACAAGAGGCACTGTTCAAAGGAGAATTATTGATAGTGTTAAAATCAAACACATGTTCTTCTCTTTGGAGCGTAACGGTGGTAAAAAGTGAAGCTAGCTCACATTTACGACAGTTTGAGGTTTTCATGTGTGTAATCTGTTTCTGAAGAGCGAGGCTGATGAGCGTTCAGGTTTAGGTTGTTAGCTCTCAGCAGTCAAGTGGCCGGTCTCGGAGCCACACAGGTCATGTTTTGTGGGCAAACATAAAAGCCCAGACAGAACTAATAATGGCTGAACGGACCTGCTGGGGGACAGCCTCCGCATTCGCACACAGAGAAACACAAGATGGAAAAACAGAGGAACGTGTCTTATGAGATGAGAGAAAAGTCAGGATCACGCTGCAGCCGGGGCAACAGCCGGCGTATCAGCCCCGCTGCTTCCCCGGAGGTTCACCGACACAAACGACCATCTGAAGGGAAGAGAAAACTTTTACAGAGACAAGATCATGATGTGAAAACACCTCTAGCTGCTAGAATCAGACAGAATCTGAGAGAAGTTGTCTATCGCATATTTGTGGGTCTCTGGTGACGTTGTGTACTCAGGTCTGATAAAACCTAATGAGAACTGGAAGAAGCAGTTAAACCTCCAGATGACTTCAGGCAGCAGATCTTCCTCTGGATCGTACCCAGAGACGCAGCCCCAGCTCAGATTCTGCTGCGACCGGCCGACAGCACGAACGCTGACTCAGCATTTTAACAGCTCATGGTCCTCTTTAGTTTCTTCCAAATGTTGTTTTGGCAATAAAACCACTTAAAATGACTTTGTGTTATTTATTCAATCAAACAGCACAACATTACTTTGATTAAGATCTGTCTGAATTTCAGTATTTGTAACTTCTACATTTATGGAATAAATATTTGAAAAAAAAATATATAACATACTTCAAATGAACTGTTTTCTGAAATCTATATCAGCATAATATCTCTATTGTTGTCGCTTTACTGTACTTTTAGCATCTGTCCTGCAATGTTTAGCTTCTAGCAACTTTGTAGTCAAATTTAGCTGTTAGCTATGGTTTTGCGTTTAAAAACGTAGTTATTTTAGTGTTTAGTTATAGTTTTGTTAATTTTAGCTTTTAACAATATGTTAACTTGTTTTAGCTTTTGTCTTTAGTTTTGCTGATTTCAACTTTTTAGCTTTTGCATTGATAATTAAAGCTTCTTTGCTATGGTTTTGTTAATTTTAACGTTACAGCTTTGCTGATTTTATTATTTAGCTACAGTTTTGCTTATCAGAAATTCCAGGTAACATATTCTGATTTAGTTTTAAGCTATGGTTTTGTACATGTTTCAATTCAGCGACAATTTTGCTAAGTCAAGCTTTTATCTATGATCCTGTTAATTTAAGATTTTACCTTCTCTCAGTTATTTATTTTTTTTTTTTTGCTTTTGGCTACAGTTTTGCTTTAATAATTCAATGAAGTGCTGAAGGCTGGCGATGTGGCTCAGTTGGTAGAGCTGCTGCCCCTCAGTGAGAAGGTCACCGGATCGAATCCTGGCTGGGGACCTTTGTGGGTGGTGCATGCGTGGGTTTTCTACAGGTGCTCCCGTTCCACAGACTAAAAATATGTACCGTATTTTCCGGTGTATAAGTCGCAGTTTTTTTAACTAATTTTCATGTCCTGCGACTTATACAACGGTGCGACTTATTTATGGATTTTTCCCCCATGTTTTTAGACCCATTTTTGGCTGAGAAATGACCGTTTCCATTCAT
>JARVGQ010000474.1:29962926-29973599 GCA_031762355.1 Hypsolebias martinsi | reverse complement strand
TGTTCACTCAATGATCGCAATTCAGTTCAGTAGGCATGGTGCACGGTTCTGTTGACGGTGTGGGACATCCCACTTATAATGGTAAGGGAAACACTGGGATATAATAATTTAAGTAACATGCATTCTTATTTTTCATGATGATATATTTGATCAACTCTCACTGGCTTTGATACACCCAGCTGGCTTAGATGATAGTGATGAAAGTAGAGAAAGTGAGGAGAATGTGTGTTTATCATAATATATGTCATTATTGCTAGGGCTGCAACAACAAATCGACAAAATCGACTATTAAAAGTGTTGGCAATAAGTTTCTTTAATTACTGTGTTGTGCGATTAAGCATCTCGCACGGTGCTGCGGACCAGTTTTGTTCACCAGCAGAGCATTGTCAATGCTGGCTGACTGAATAAAGTTAAAATTAATTAATTAATTAAAAAACTGAATAGCAAGTTCAACGCAGAGGGGGGGAGGCGGAAGCAGAGCAGAGGCAGTGTTTTCAAAGGAAATTAGGTAACTTTTACAAATGACCGATGGAGAAAACAGTTCAAACCAAGTCCTTAAAAGTGTGGGAGCTCTTGACGCTTCACAAAGATACAAACTGCAACATGCAGCTTTGAAAAAGTGACGATATGACACAGGAGAACCACACGGATGAGACGTTAACATGTCGGAGTCAAGGGAGCCGAACAGCCGATACAACACGTCTCAGTCCCAACTCGTCATGTGTTGGCAGGCGAGTCTCTACATTAAACCACATCTGTTCTGTTTCCAAGTAAGAAAACTTAACGTCAGTGTCTCTGGCAGCTGAAGCTGCTGCTTGTTTATCTGATTCATGACAGTGACAGAGAACATGTGTGTTACTTTTTATTTAATGTAATTGGTACAAGCAGTGTTTAAGTGTGATTTATAAATAAATCTAATGCAAAGATGGTAATAATTTAATGGTTAAGCTTCACGTTTTAATGTGCCGGCAAAGTCTGAGTGAAAACACTGCACGGTATGGCAAGCTGATTTGCATTTAAACAGGAATTAAAGTAATACTCAAATGTGTGCAATTAAGTATTGTGTGTGTGTGTGTGTTACTTTTTATTTCACTTTAATTGGTATAAGCAATGTTTGAATGTGATTTATAAATACATCTAACACAAAGATGGTAACAATTTAATGATTAAGCTTCAACTTTTAATTTGCTGGCAAAGTTTGAGTGAAGACACTGCACTGTAGGGCAGGATGAGTTGCATTTAAACAGGAATTTAAATTAATTGACTACAGCTACTCAAATGTGTGCAATTAAGTATTTTGTGTGTGTGTGTGTGTGTGTGTGTTTAATTGCTCTTTGAGCTACTTTTGCCTCAACACTGTAAGTAAAACAAGGTATTTCTTGAATTGCTGTAAATTATGTTGTAATACATATAAACTCGCTCATTCCAGAAAACGGTCCAACTGTGCATTGGTCC
Organism: Hypsolebias martinsi; assembly: GCA_031762355.1. NCBI lineage: Eukaryota > Metazoa > Chordata > Actinopteri > Cyprinodontiformes > Rivulidae > Hypsolebias > Hypsolebias martinsi. The sequence goes on along the minus strand of JARVGQ010000474.1, from coordinate 29,972,144 downwards.
GTCCCTCTGCGTATAAATCCTTCTGACTGCGTATAGGCTGATCCGTTCGTATATACGTCCGTCCACATTTGTGTAGGTCTGTCCATCCGTCTGAGTGTAGGTCCATCACTATGAATGCAAGTCTGTTTGCTCATAGGTCCGTCCGTCTGCATACAAGTCCATCCCACTGCGCATATGTCCGTCCATCTTTGCGTAGGTTAGACCGTCTGAGCGTAGGTCCAGTCTGCATGTAGGTCTGTTTGTCTGTGTGTATGAATATGTGTGTGTAAGTCTGTTTTCATGCAAGTCATTTAGTCTGCGTATAGGTCCGTCCATCTGCTCTTAGGTCCATCTGTCTGCTCTTAGGTTTGTCTGGCTGCATGCAAGTCTGTTTGTCTGTGTGCAAATCCAGCTGTGTAAGTATGTCCGTCTGCGCTTAGGTCTGACTGTGTGTAGGTCTGTCTGTCTGCATGTAACTCCGTCCATATGCATGTAAGTCCATCTGTCTGCATGCAGGTCCATTTGTATGTGTCTACCACAGATGTGGTAAAGCGTGGAGAAGAAAAGAATCAACTGAAGTCACATCTGGCCACATTCTCTTCCTGTTTGGTCAGGGAGATGAACCAAGCCTCCTTTCCTCAGCTACTCCAGTTTGATAAAGTCTGAGATTTGACAGAAATGTGCAGACTGATGTCGATGTCCATCACTTCCCCTCCTGCTCTGCAGTATGAGTTTGTTCACATTGTTTTGTACAAAGAGCAGGAACAATGTAAATATGTAAATATGTCAAGTGAACGACTGCTGTAATGACCACGAGATGTTGTGATTGTAGAACAAGGATCTGCTTATTTCCACTCCAGCAAGCAACCTGGGTCTGCAGCACCCTTTATCAGCTTAGTGACACCAATAACAGTTTGCCACCTGCACAGGTTAAATAATCAGAACTCTCATAAATCAATTATTTTACACCTGTGAACCAGGACACTTTACAGCCTTTTAAATATGACAACGATACCTTTTAGTAAAATACTCCTGTGCATTTCAGTACATGTTTGCAGAGAGAGCAATATTTTGGTTCACGTGGACTAATCTGAACGGATTTTCCTTCTCTCTCCCCTACATATCCAGCACAACCATTTAAATCACTGTTGATGAAATGGAACACAATATATTGTATCTGATAAAAAATAAAAATAAAAAATGCATTTGTAACAACAAAACTATAAATATGAAGAAAACCTTCTCAAGCCAATCTGTCAGAGTGTTGTGCAGCGTTACTTTGTCGCTGCCGTTAGAAGATATTTCTGTAGATACAGTTGATAGATCACAGAAGTACGACGCTCCCTGCCCAGAGTGTGATTAGATGCTGGTCTAAAACTCAGAGCACCGTTTAATTTGTCATTGTGGGTGCAGTCATCTCGTCCTGGACGGAGCTCTGGGAAGCAGGGTGGAGATGTGTATCTGCTCCACATACGGGGGCTCGGCTTGCATTTGTGTCATTTACTTTTACTGAGGATGGGGTGAACAGTTTTCCTCGCCTTTGGCACGCTTCTTCTGCTCTGTCATCCTTTCACTGATGGGTCTCGCTGTGGGGAAGCTGGGAGTACATCACTATTGGAAATGTGGGAGTAAAATAGACCATCATAAACTACAGCTCGGACCTAATAGATTTATCGATTTGCCAGCCTGCTACTAGCTCTATATGACACCGTAGATTCAGCACATGAAACCCTACTGCTCAAGGGGCATGCCAGAGTTATGGGACCTATTTGTATTCCCACCAAGACACCATTGTCTCTGTGCCATCTCTCATTTCCAACCAATAGTCATCTGTTTTTCTTCGTCACCCCGAAGCAACTCACTGCTTGGCAGTTCAAAGCATTTTCTGGGCTCTAAAACCATCTCCTATCAAAACCAGATTTCACACTCTCTCTCCAAGCTAATAAAGCATCCCATCATGGGAATGTAGGCATGCTCATGTTTATTTAGCTCTTTGTACCTGTATTACCCACATCCCATTTAGTGTGCTTTGTTGCATGTGTTTTTGGTGTCAGCATGACGCGCACTAAATGCACGGAGCGGGCATTGGGGAGTCTTTGCTAACTTGCAGCAGGAAGCTAATGAGATTAGCAAAACCTCCGAGGTGCTGTTAACTTCATGAAACTCTCTATAAGGTAGAAGACAACGAGAAAGACAAACAGAGTAAAGCATCATGTAGCTCTAATCAGTGCAGTAAATCTGAAAACCTGTCCATGTAATGAAGAAACTAAAGAAAAAGTGCTGAGCGCTGAATGACGGGATGAAATGATGTGAAAACTGAGTTGGTAAAGCTAAAAAAAGACGCAGAACGCAAGCTTAAAGCTAAATGTAGCAAAAGGTTAGATAACAGCTAAAGTAAGTAGCCTATCTAAAAACTAAATGTAAAAAAGTGGTAGCTAAAAGAAAAAAAAAGTAGCACAATGGCAGCTAAAAGTTTGATCGTTGAAGATGAAAAATTATGCTACTAATTTCCAAGAACCTTTAATATATTTGTTCTAACTGAAAATAAATGTCATACTTACGACTCCAAAGGTGTTACAACTACGTGCAAATAAGAACGTTTCATTTGACTACTGGGTCATGAGCCATCTAGTTAGGGCTTCTGTTCTGGATAATTGTGCCTATAAATAAAGTGTATTATTAGTATAATCTGGCAAGTGTGGGTCATGGAGATGCATCAGTTGTATGGCTCTGGAGTTTGTGCACACTCTGTTCATAAGAACCTCTGAGAGGCTAATTGGCTTGCACAGCTCACTAAGGTTTTATAAACCCTGTGCCTCGTTAGATCTGGTTTGAAGGTCCTACAGACCCACTGAGTTCTGTAGAAGCCAAAAACCTGTTATGTGATTTCATTGCTTCGCATCTATTTTTCTTTTTCGATAAATCGCCACAAAAGGCAGTTGAACTTGTTTATTTATTGAGTCCACCCCCCACCGAAAATCCATACACAGTCTAAATTTCTAAATTAATAAACACAAGAAGCAAAAAGTAGAGTCAGTGTGTAGAAGCAGATGTGAAAGAGAATGCTTTTTCCAATGTATTTTTTTTTTAGGGGGGCATTTGTAGATTTTATTTATTTATTTATTTATTTTTGAGGAAAGCATTGCAGTTATTAAACCAAGTCATAACACAATTATTTGATATGGGGTGTTGGCTAAATAGCACAAGCATAAATTTACATGCAACGCTGAGACATTGAATGTTAAAAATACACTTGACACACACGCCTTTCATTCTCCACTTTCAAACCAACACACGTTTCACTCTGGAAATACATCTTCATCTGTGATACACTTGAATGAACACATTTTACTTGACAAAGTGACCCGAGATAAAGCAAACAACACAATCACACCTACTGCAAACGTGAGGCCTGTATCTAAACTCAACCAAGTAAGAAAATGTCTCCCTTCGTACTGCAATTATTGCTGTTATTCACTCTGCAGCAGAGCGATGAGCCTCATCTCGTTTCTGTCAGAGCTAAAAAAGACAAGACAGAGAGGACAGAAAGAGCAGCACTCCCCACTGAGCTGGAGAAACAAATGAAAATCATCCGACTGCACCAAATCAAGTGGGTACAACAGCAATCCCTGACCATAGACTGTGATTATGATTGTACAGTGAATTATTGATTTTAGAGGAAAGAAAGGGGTAATTTCATTTGGTTGAGTGATGTCAGGAACAAAATCCCTGACACCTTCAAATGCAAATCAGGATCTCGTAGACCAAAGTTTGTTTATGTCCACTGAGGCAGACACAAGAAAACCTGCCTTAACAAAGCTGAAAACACACCAGAACAGTACTGCTTGGCATTCAGAACATTATATTTGTGTACTGAAAATACTGCATTTTCCCTGTGGTTAGTGACGCGGTCTTGTAATTCTGAGGTTGCAGGTTTGAGTCCAGTTTGAATTAAGAAGGGCATCTGGCATAAAATAACTCACAAATGTTTCATGCGAGTTTGCTCACTGTGGCAACCCCTGAAGAAGGGAGCAGCCAAAAAATAAACTTACCTATATTTATTTGTTACAACACATGTGCAGGAAAATAACACACCAACATAAATAAATGAATGAATCAATGAAAGGTTTGAATTACTTATATAAGCAAGATGTATCAGGCTATATATTTTCATTTTAGTCAGCGTGTGTTGCTATTCCCATGTCTGCCAATTATCCCTCTACTGAAAACATTATGCATTTGATACATTTCTGCAAAGAATAATTTGCATCTCCGAAGCATAAAAACCTGTCTAGTTTGACTTCAACCAATTATCGTTGGAAACCAAACAAAATACAGGTTTAAACACAGAACTATAATGTAACTGGAAAACCATCCCATAGAAATGAAACTGTGCCCAGGGTCTTCAAGAAAACCTAGCTGCACAGCTTCACCACTCCTTTATGCCACTTTCTGTAGACGTTTGTGTTTAAATTACCTCACATACAAGAAAAGTGTGTGTCTAAACAAGGCTGCCAATTGATTTAGAGACTGATGAGCAGGTACGTAATGGTTGCATTCAAACACGATGGTCACTGTGCGTTTCTGTAGAATCAGGTGGACATTAGCACATTTTTCATCTCTTAACTCCCTTGTCATCCATCTCCAGGCCCAAGGAAGAGTGTTACAATAAAACAAAGGATTCATACTACTGCAGAGGAAACTGCTGTGATGGAACAAACACTTCAAAGAAAGATGAGTGGGCACACATTTCTACAAACTCAAAAACAACCACACAGTAGCCGTACATTGCAATATCCTGACACTGAGGTTGTCTTACTGAGTGTTTGACCAAAATAAAAAAAAAAAAAATAATATATATATATACACATGTATGTGAAGTAGCCAGAACTATATGCATTATGGTATATCCTCATTGATCAGTGACCACACATATTTATTTAACAGCATTCCAGGAGCTGCTCTGCAAGTGCTTTTTGTCTGTGGAACTCAACATTCCTAAAACCATGTGGTAATGCAATAATCTAAAGTGCGTTTGGGCATGGAGTAAATACAGCACCTGGATAACTTTATAATGATGTTCAGGCTGAGACCTTTGACAGGGAAGACTAAAAGAGGAAAAGAGGAGATGCTGGGCTGCTTCACTTTAATTGTTAACATTTTCATTAGCACAACAGAAGAAGTTGGACTTACAGAGGAGAAGTTGTGGGCTCCGCAGGGCTCTCCTTTGTATTTGCACGAGAGAAGCATTTCATCTAGCTGGTGGCTCAGTCGGTCCATAAACTCCAAGTTGGTTCCTTCAAAGTTTCTGGGTGGCAGGAATAGCTTGAAGTCTGACAGTTTTCTGAACCAGGCCAGATGGTCCTCTTGCAGCAGGTCCAAAACCATAGGCCTGACTGTCCGGTTAGCCAACAGCAGGCCAAGCCAGTGGCCAGCAAAATACAGGTCACTCTTTGTAAGTTTGTAGAGGCGGATGGGATTATTGTTGCAGATAGTGACAGCAGGGAAAGCCAGTTCTTTGGCCCATTCGGTGTGAACCCGTGTGTACGTGGGAAAGGAAAGCCAGTGAAGTAGACGGTTAGAGGACCAGGATAAAAGCAATCCCAGGGAGGTGCAGAGGGCCAGCAACCAGAAGGCCCTGCGGCCAACAGAGCCACCGGGGACACAAACATGCCGCAGGCCGTGAAGGCGTGTCCTTGACAGCAGGGTGGATGTGACCTGAGCCAGCGTTGGCTTTGTGTGACGTCGCTTACGGCCCTTTCTGATCATGGCCGGGGATCCCCTCTGGAGACAGTGCCCCTCCAGGGCCATGGCTGCCCACAGTGCTCCTACAAATGCAGGAGAGGCTTCATTTCCCAGCCAGGCCTCAGGGGCTGGGACCCACATGTAGCTCCAGGACAAATCCACTACTGTAATCTACCCGTGGAAATGCATTTGGCGACTATTATCCCATGCAGACACAACCACAGTGCCCCTGCACTTGGTGAAAGAACACTCACGTGTGTCTTGGAGTCCTCTCTGGTGCAGGAGCTGTGATGAACTCAGCAGATGCTACTCGTTGGCTTCATTTCCACGTTCTCCAAATCTGGGAATTTCTCCAATCATCCAGCTCAACAGGGGGAAGAAGAGAAAAAAGCTGAGTAAAATATGCAAAAAGCAAGGCATCTTCTACATGAATGAGTCCAGCGTCCATGGCAGTTAGTGAGACAGTGAACAAGAGATGATGAGACAGAGAGCAACGAGGACAGGGCAGGAGAGGAGGAGGAGAAAAGGGAAGAAATAAAAACACAAAACGTGGAAATAAATAGAAAAATATGACTGATGTGGGTTTGGTTGGGTGCTGTTGGTCAATGAGAGCTTGGCTTGTTCCAGATTTCTCTTTTTGTAGGCTGTAACTATGTGCTTTGAACTGTACTGACTCACAGAGGTGTTTGTCAGTACAACGCTGCAACCACGTCCATGTCGATGTTAAGCACAAACTTTATTTCACAAATGTCTCCAAAGCCCAGTTGTTTTCTGTCCCACTTTTCACTCAGACGGTGCTTTAGGCTCCTTTACGGACTTCATCGCGCCGTGAAGCTGCTTCTTACACACGATCACAGTTACAACACATTCCTACATGAAGTCAAATACACTCATGAACACGCACGTTGCTTTTCCTGCAGGACACCAGACCGAGGCTAACCTGTTCTGTGTAAATGTGATGCCGGTGTTCATCACTACCTTGTATCCATCTCCCGTCACTCACTCTTTCTCCTCTTCCTGTGTAGTTGTGCTCTCCGACTCAAAGGCATCGTCTCTGGTTTTGGTATTCCTCTTGTGTCGCCGCTCCTCCTTCTAAAAACACTCACTCCAAATCAAATCTATCAACTTGCCCTCACGCTCCTCCTCTTCTTGTGTTGTGTCAGTTAGGTCCTGTAGCCTGGGCTCCCCCTTCTCCTCCTCCTCTTCTTCTTCACCACTTTCTGTGTGCACTCTCGTGCGTCTCTCCTCGTCAGAAAAGGGCTCTCTGTGCGTTTTCCAAGCTCTGCGTCCTTGTCTTCCAGCTTTCTCCTTCCCCCTGCTCTGAATGACTTCTCCTCCTTCTGCGATCGCTCTGTTTATCCCGCCTCCCTCTCTCACGCATTTTCCTCCTGTTTTCAGGCGGCTCCCCCCTCGTCGCACCTCTTCGGCTCCTCCTGCACCTCAGCTCTGTCCGTGCAGCCAGCGAGCCCGTCACTGATGAGAGCGCCGTGCTGACTCGCGCTGTCCTTCACCCCCCTCCGTTTGTCTGCTGCTGCTGCCGAACAGCCACAGAACCACGAGAAACGGCTGTTTGCACACAGGGCAACAGCTACACCCACACTGTTATTTATTCTGCCAATTAGTTCATTAAAATTTGAAATTTATTTTTTGAATAAACAAGTTGTCGACTGATATGAATGTTAAAGTAAAACAATACTATAAAAGTTTAAGATGTGGTCACTGATTGCGCCTTACGTTTTGCTATTTGATTATTACTTTCTGACTAAATTGGCCCCGACTTTGGTTCTATTGTGCAATTGTTTAACTCCATTCTGTCGTTGTTCCAAACTGATTCACTTTTAAATTTATAAATACGCAGTAATTTCAAATCTTTGCTAAGGGAAGGGAAGTCTGAGATTGTCATCATTGTATGTTCTCATACAATAGCAAAATTAGTTCTCTGCATTTAACCCATCATACATGAGATGCATCCAGGAGCTATGTGAGTGCCCGGGGAGCAATTGGGGATTTGGTGTCTTGTTCAGACACCATGACATGTGGGAATGGCTGGGAGTCGAACCGTGACATTCTGGTCCCCAGCCGGCTGCCCTGCCTCTACCCCATAAGACACTGGGATCATATCAACAATAATATATTACAATGAGAGTTCAAAAAGATGGAAAATAATGCAGGAAGATCAGTGACAAAGTAAAAATCAGAGCAGGCACGACTGCAGCAGAAATCAGGAGGTAAAGAATGAGCAACAATCAGAGCGCCAGCGGCTGATAGTGATATTTTATCAGATTAAGCTACTTGTACAATCTAGCTCTGACAAGCAGAGGAGTAAATGCACAGAAAAAAAAAAAAAAGACCATAAGACACACCATAAAAATAAGCCAGCTGAATAATGGGAGCACATTGTTTCGTAAAATAAAATCAAGATAAAATTGTTCAGCTCAGATGTTTTACAACAAATCTGGACCCTAACCAGATCCACCACTGTCAATGTGTATTAGTACAAGTACTAAGATTTGATTACAGTACTTGCCAATAACGAGTACAGCAACAGTCTTTTCAAACAGCACCCACTGGTGATTGGTGAGTTTTTGGTGAAGCTTGCGTTCAGATCTGGATATTTTCAGGTTCTTCTTCTCCTCAATGACAGAACTAGCTGTTCCCACTGCTACTAGCAAACTTTTGAAATACTGTATACAATAGCTGGTGTTAAAAGTGCTAGATGTCATCTCTTCTCTTGAGAACTTTGATGAAGACGCAGTCAGCTTCACTTTTATAGCCACTGTTCACTTTGAAATATTCCATGTGGCTTCTCCTAGTGGCGGCGTTATTTGGAGTGTTACCGCCACCAACAGGTTTTGAAGGCAGACCAGTACAGCCAACTCAAAAAGGAAAGACAAACCTACCTTCAAAACTGAGAGGTGAACATCACACTGCCATAAAGTGGTGTTGTACAGACCAACACCCAATAATATTATTGCTTATGGTGCAGCCTCAAGAAATATGTGAAGATAAAGCACGGAGGGGGGAGTGTGGTGATTTAGAGTAACAAAAGAACAACAATTGTTGGAGAGCCAGATTTTACACAGACGTGGATATACTACATAAAAAAGCTGCACAATCTATGTTTATTTTCAGAAATATAACTTTTCTTTTTTACTTTTTTTTTTTAATTTTTATTTTATTTTATTTTTCTGGATCAAAGTAGGAAAAATGTCTGAAGATGTACATGACTGGCTTAATAATTTGCACATTGGTACAGGATTGTACTCCTTACATCAAAAATAAAGTTATTATAAGAACCTGACTCATACTGATATTATAATAAACATTTAGGCTTAAAAAAAAAAACAACAGTACAAATAATAAAAAAAATGACTTGAGTATTCTACCTTATCTGCAGGACAGATGATTTAAATTATTGAATATTTTGTTACAAGCACTTTTCATCTTTTTTAGACAAGTTGAAAACTTGTTAAAACATTGTGTGTTTATGTGTG
>JARVGQ010000474.1:29687661-29702786 GCA_031762355.1 Hypsolebias martinsi | reverse complement strand
TGGATATTGTTTTTATGCCGAATGCCCTTCCTGACGCAACCACAGACCATCGAGCTACCACAGCCCTCTGCGTGGAGCAGAGAGCTGCCAGCGAGGGCACCTGGGGGGAGCAGATGGTCGGAGTCAGGGCCTTGCTCAAAGGAGCAGACCGGGGAAATTTCTGGTAATAAAAATTAATCTGCATTGTTTAAAAAGATATCCTTCCATCCATGAATTTCACTTGTTTGTTCAAGTCATTGTTCACAAAATCAGGATATTAAATTAGCAAATTTTTGTTTGTATTATTAAAATAAAATAATAAACTAACATCCATGAAGAATGTTAATTTTTGTTAGGAGTTGTAAAAAAATAAAAAAAATTAAAAATGAAAACAAGTGGGAACAGTACAGTTGGACTAAATTCAGACTACACCCTGTTAACTACTGTTTTCACCATCTTTCCCAGGTCCCGACTGAATTCAGATGGGTCAAAAAAATTGTAGGTACAGACTGATTCCAGTACTTTCTGTGCACCAAACTCTAAAAGTGCTACACCAATATAACTAATGTACTGTATATATACGCTTCAGCGTGATGAATTACACTACTCACAAATCTAGCAACGGCAGAGTAAAAGCATATAAAAAGTCAGAAATTCTGCAGCATTCATTTTTACTGGTCTGCATAAATGTCAAGTGTACAAGATTTGTAACAACTTAAACTTTGCAAATACCGAAGATTTTTCTTGAGACTGAATGTTTTTCAACATCTTTAGACTCTGAAGGAAATACAGGATTTGTTTTTACAAACTTAGAAGAATCAACATTGAGCCATAAAAAGGTTCAATAGGTATAACAATTTTCTCTTGCAGAGCGGAAATACTGGTATGCAACAAGTAGTTGCCAACTCTGGATTTACTGTCCAAACTGTGTGCCATAATCTGCTCTAAACTGACTACAGCAAAAAATATCAAACGTATAAATGCAACAAATGATCAGTACTGCATTCAATTAGCTCAGCAAAATTATCATGCAATTCAACCTAACTAAACAGCTCAAAATCAGTGGAAAAAACCTTCACAACCATAAAAAAACATTGTACAAACAATTTTATTGTCCATCACACAATCAGGCAGGAGAAAAAATCCTTTGAATGTTTTGAAGAAGTAAAAATAAATGAAATACTTTGGAGGACTAAAAGGAAAGCGGCAAGAGGATTTGAGGGAATTCATGTTTATGGCCCAGAACAAAATTGTTACTTTTCTTTAGTGACTAAAATACTTCAGACTTGTCACAATCCTGCATTTGCCAGTTACACAAAACTATTACATGAAGGCTGAGAACAACAACAAGGCAAGAGCAACAGAACGTATTCGCAGAACAAAGCTTAAGAGGAAACACAAGCTGCAAAACATGAGTAGCAAGGAGAAAACCAGTTAGGAGATTCACAGGAGGGGAACAAAGCTCAACCATCAGCGCACATCAAGGTCTGTTTTTCAGCAAAAAAGGCCATTTATTCTAGAAACTCGCTTAATGTCTATTTGTACCTTGATCACCTCAAAACCCAAAAGACCAGAGATGACATTTAAAAGAAAACAAGAGCAAACTCACAGTTTTGAAGTCCTCGTGGGTGCAGTTCTGGCCTTGGTATTTGCAGGACAGCATCATCTCACTGAGGTCATGGCCGACCCTATCAATGAACTCCTTCATGCTGAACGCTTTGGGCTTGTAGGCTGTGAAGTTGGTCTTTTCTTCCAAGAAAGCGAGCACATCAGGCTCAGCCAGATGTGGCTGAGGGATGGCCAGGTGCACATCCAGCAGGGCTAGCAGCTCTCCAGCGTGGTACAGGTCATTGCTTGTGAGGCGGCTAAAGCGATAAGCATTGAGGTTACAAATGGTTACAGCAGGAAAAACCAGACTGCTCGATGCCACAGCGTCCACGCTGGTCACATGGGGGTAGGAGAAAAAATAAGCCAGTCGCTCTGCGCTCTCCAAGGATAACAGTCCCAGGCAGGCCAGCAGAGCTGCAGCCCAGAGCAAGCGCCGTGCACCGGCCCGACCGTATGGAAAGACAAAGCGTAGGCCGTGTAGCGTGCTGGTGCTGGCAAAAGCCTGCCAAGAGGTGGGATGAAGGCTGGAGCTCTCATAGCTCCCCTGACTGCCACAACTTTCCTTCAGATCCATGCTTAGCCCTCCACCTCAGCGAGGGAACCCCTCCTGTGCACTCACACCTGCACAAACACAGAGAGGAAGAGTCAGTAAACAGAAACGACTTACAATCCATGTTTTTATGGATCATCCTTTAGGGGACAATGGGAAAAAACAAGAGGAGAAAAGTCATAAAAGAAACATAAAACTGTAAAAAAAAATTTAAGGTAGAAGACTGAAACAAATATTAGGTATACAGTGACAAAATTTGTACAAAACGTAATTTAAAGTCAAGAAACTAACAAAGAGAGAGCAATAAAAAGAGGAAAGCTAAAATTTTCTAAAACTTCAATAACTACCACAGAAAACAAGTGGAAGAGGCAAAAGATGCTCTGTCAGGACATCCCTCTCCTCCCAGCGTCCACTCTTATTCACTTGAACTGAGTAACTGTGGCTTCAGCCTGCCTGTGGCTCCCACTACACCCCTAAACATCGACTCAACACACAAATCCCAACACAACCCCCCCACCCCATCTCCGTTTCATCCTCCATTACCCCCTGTGACTGCTCTATTTCACTGACAAAAACACCAGAGTTTAGTCCGCTGTGTCACCCTGAGCAAGAGGTGAGAGTCACTTCAGCCGCAAGCAAATGAAAGCTGCTCCTGAGTCTTAAAAGTAGTGGCTCTTCTCCATTCAACCACACGTCAAGACTTCTCATGATCCCCCGTGCCCTGAACTAATGACAAGCCAAAGCACCTCTCTTGTTCAGCCTAGCGAGGAGACATCCAGCTGGCGCGAGTGTGTCTGACAGCACACGTGTGAGTGTGTGTGTGTGTGTGTATGTGTGTGAGTAAGACAGAGGGAGAGCCGTTGATGATCAAAGCCGCTGATTAGTCTCGTATGTCGATCCACAGTCCTCCTGTTTTCCTCTGGCTGGATACAGCCGCCTTACCTCGTCTTCCCAGCTCATCTGTGGCGGCGGCGAACAACAGCAGCGCTGGGAGAGACGCGCACACACCGACACACATGCTCACACCGAGGCTGAGCTGAGAGCGGAGAGAGAGGAGGGGAGAAAGCAGGGAAGCCAACACTCTCCTCGCCTCATCTCCCCAAAGCAAAGTCTCTTACCGAGTACGTTTCCTCCTCCCCCCAGAAAACACCCCCACCTTCGCTCGTATTCGTCTCTCTGCCTTTCATTTCCACATCTCATCACCACAAACATGGTGATGGATGGATGGATGCAAAACGGGAGACTATTTGTCTAAGAGGCAGTAAAGAGGGAAAGCAGTGGCTGAATGGGCTCAGGATGGATAGTAGGGTGGGAGGGGTGCATGTCATGGGTGGTGAAGCAGAAGTGGAGATGGAGGGGTAAAGGCAGGGAGATCTAGGTTGAGGACAAAAATAAAATAGGAAACAAAAAAAAAAAAAGAGAGAAAGGAACGCAAGGGGAATGTGGTCACACAAAGAAACTCACGTAAAGGTGAGCGACACGGATGTGAAGGGAATAATAGGTGCACACAATGTCCTTGTCATGAGTCTGGATGTATACTGTATTTTGAGGAACAAGATTCTTCTGAGAAAAAGACTGTTTACACAAAAAAAAAAAAAAACTGACATGTTGGAAGTGATACAAGGCGACTGGAGAAGGAAAGCAGGAGTAAAAAAATAAAATTAAAAAAAGCAGTGTGACAGCGTTGAACGGTGATAAAAGAAAAAAAACAGATGCCATATGTGTAGCACGCAGTTATCAATACACATTAGATCATTAGAGCTAACCTTAATGTAACCTATACAAATAATTTATAAAGACGTGATTGAAGTATTGATGCTACTTTAAAGAAGTTGACAAAAATACTGCAATTATTATGACTTCTCCATTTTCACAGGCTCATAAGTGATTACACCAACTTCAGTAAATATGAAAATATGGAAATGGTCCATATCTGCCTGAATTCTGGAACCCATTGATATAAAGTTACAGAGTACTGTAGCGCAGTTTGTGAGTCTTCGTGATATAAAAGTGTTTGTTTTAAATCAAGCTCAGTTTGATGGAGCTGCTGATGAAGATCTCAGCTGACAATTTATTTTATGATGGAGTGGAACCAGATATTTAGGACAATTAGGATTTATCGGGTTATCAGTCGCTGCCATGAAAGTCAATAATTATTTCTGGATAATACCACTGCCTGTGTTTATATGTATTTGTTTTTCTTATTAGCAAAATGTCTTTCGAGCCAGTGGACATATTTTTATAAAACCTTTAAAGTAATCACTGGCTGTACATCCTCAACCACCAAAGCTCATCAACCACAGCAAGCAGAACATGGTTCCGTCAATTTTACAGATATTGAGCTAAATGTGGTGTGGTAGTAGCTTAGAGTAATCCCTATTACACACTCTGAGCATTAACAGATCATACGAGATCTTTGTTTAGAACGTTGGTCTGCAAGCTGGTGGGTAACATGCATTTTTTATTTTCTTTCATGCTACTTTTGGTAAATTTCACACTGGTCAGCTATTTTACAGTTATAGCAAACTTTTAACCATTTAGCATTGCACGTTAGCAGATTCTTATTTACTGCATGTAACTTAAACCCAGAGTGCAGGAATGGAGACATACAAACAAAATAACTAAGCTTTGATTTAAAAAAAAAAAAAAAGCTGATGTAGCAGAATAACCACAACAAAAACACTGGGTACAAATCAAACGGAGAATGTGAGAATGATGAGAGAACAAGTACAGGGAAAGAGGATTACTCCAATAAAAAAATAAAATAAAACCAGGACCATGACAGACTGACAGATCTATATACGCACAGAACCTTTCACACTCTGCACAATATTTGCTGATTCAAAAGTAATTACAATTTTTTTGTTTACACTACAACAAAAATTGTTTTCTAAATTACTGCCAAATACAATAGTTATTTTCCCAAAATAAATAAGTTAAAAATGGGAACACTCTCCTTTATACTGATTCAAAACGTGACTTGTAATTAGCTCACTCAAAACTCAAAGTTGATTTTTACTTTATAGCAAGTAATTAAAGAGAGTAAAAATTTAATGCAAACACTATAAATTCCAGGCTAAAGAATCATCTGACTGAAGCCAACAGCTCCAATGTGTTGGACAGCTCAGCCCTCGTCTGGTGTAACCCACCGGCTCCTAAACAAATAAAAAACTGAAAATAAGCATCAGGATCTGCACATAGTTCCACTGATGGACAGATAAGATCTAACTGGGATGTTTAGCCGTAACACAAAATGTTTACTATGGGTCCATTCCTCTGTTTTATTTTTGTTTTTAGAGGTTAACTATAAGAAAAGCTGCTGATGTGGATTATTTTTAACAATCACAACTGTTTGCTATTGCTGTCTTGGCCTCTGTTTATGATGCATTCAGTGACAAAACAGTAAATCTGAATTTTCTTTCATTGGTAAGGAAAAAAAAATTATGAATTAAAAAAAAATTAAACATTAAACAATCATTTAAAATGGTATTGGCTTATTTTTGTAGGCAAGTGAAAATAAACCAATAATTTTAGAGACAAAACCAAAGCAAAACATTAAAGCAAACAGAAGTTAAAATGTCAAACTTCTGAGGGGCTGCAAATGTTTTCAGTTCAAGTTAGACAGAAATTAGAACAAAAAGATAAAATTCTGATGAATTGTCATTTGCAAATATCAAGTTCAAGTTAATTTACTGTCATTCGCATCACGTGGTATATGAGGTGGAATGAAATTGTGTACTCGAGGTCCCAGTTACACCCAAAAATAGCAAAAATATAAAGCCTAAAAAAAGACAGTATATGAGGATCTAAGATGTACAAGAAGATAAATGCTGTGAACATTAAATACGCTAAAAGATCTGAGCTATCTGCTAAACACTAATAGCGTAAAATAATACAGTATATTAAACAGCAGCCTGAACATGAGTCGATGGTGAGTAGATGGGTATGAATGAATACAGCAGCAGAAGATAGTCAGCAGAGCAAACATTAACATCTCACCGAGTTAGATATTAAATAAATGGGGAGGCAAAAAAAAAAAAGGTAAAAGACTGTTATTTTTAAGAGAGTTTGAGAAAGTTGTTTCACACAACCAAATATTTGGTCTAAGTATTTTCCATAAAGTCCTCTTTAATGTGCAACATTTTCTTTTCAAAACAGAATATTTAAAGCAACACAAAGACAGAGTACTTCTTTTAAATTGTCACAAAATAGCCATATGAAAAGTGTTTGCACCGGTCTACAAAACTGCCACTTCCCACTTCATTTCAAATCTATTATGGTGATATACAGAGAGAAAAATGCAGAAATGTGTCTTTTTGAAGATGCAAATGTCCCTTCACATTAAACGTGAGGAGAACAAAATATAAGGAGCATTTCAAGAGATGTTACAGAAAATGAGGAGGTTCAGAGGAAAGCCAAATGTGCAACCATCAAAACCATCTCTGCTGGCTAGGCAACGTATCCAACCTACCCAGACCACGAATGAATGCCAAATCCCTCCTCTTCTGTGAGCTAAGGAAACTAGATCAAGAAGCTAAACAAAATAAATAAATAAAATAAAAAAGAGAGATGAAAAGATTATGTAGAAGAACAAAAGCTCTATGGCTTCGATCATAACTGATACAAGGACACTGCAGAGAAAGAAATTGTGCTGCAAATGTGTCAAGGCATCTTGAGGATCGGCTAACTCATAGGCACGTAGTTAAAATGCCTGAGAAAAGAGCTGGTCAGTTACTGACTCACCTGGGCTAAAGATATGAATCCTCACTCAAGAGGTATAAATTAGCCCAGATCCTCCATGCTCTGGCAGACAAAGTCCAAGAGTTGGTGAACTCACCAATCCTAAAGCAGCAGCAGACTCAGGTGGATCAGGTCCCTGTTCCGAGCTTACAACCTACTGAAAATGCTGTGGACTAAAGTGAACTGTACATAGATGTTAAAATATGTTTCAGTACTTCTCCTACCATTATCCAAGGAGGGCTCTTCGCCCTGTCAACAGAACCAAGTGCCCAAAAGACCATCACAACAACTTAGCATAAGTTCATTTTCAGCCAAGTTAGTCATCCCAAGTAGACAATGACAGAATATTGTGTATTTATATCACTTAAAATCCAGTCCTGAAAAGATACCTGAACTTCAAGACTAATTAGATCCAATAAACATTCATTTTCACTGAGAAGGTAAATCAGTTCTGGGTTTTTTTGTTTTTTTTTCCTTCTTTGAAATTGTATTAAAAATTCAAGTTCCCTTTTGGCAAAATCCCCAAATGCTTTCAGCTCATTTTCTAAAATTACTGGGCAACTTATGTACAACTCTAATTAAGTGATTAAAAAGTAATAAAGAGCCCAAATGAAAAAGCTCATTATAAAATTATGTCTAAACACCTCTAATATTAACCCACCTCACTGTTTCTAAAGTTTCAGCAAGTTAATTAAAGCTGTATAATAAAGTTTTATAAACCCTTACCTATAAAATGTTGCTATTAATAAAACATTTTGACTAAAACAATAAGGTTTTGAGTCATGTCTTTACACAGTGCTTCCAAGAAGCCAGACATTTTTTGTTAATTTTTAAAGTGGTCTTGATAAGGAGCACTTCAAGCTTTTTGAAGGGTTTTTCTTTAAACTGTAGCTGCATTTTGTGCTCATTTTTAGCTCAGTATCTGAGCATTTCAGTGAAATGTTTTGTTTGTCAGGCAACTCTGACCTATCATACAAGAATCAAATGGATCAACCAGTGATAAATGAACAACTTGGCAGAGAATACTTTTAAAGTGGATCTTTGGGCTCTTTGTTAACAGCAGCCTGTCACAAAAAAACATTTCTTTAGCTGAATCTATGAAAAATACCTAACACAGTTTTGACAGACAGAAAACAGCATAAAAGTTTAAATCAAAACCACTTTAAAAATTGCAGGAACATCGTTTATAGAAAACTGAGAAACCAGGTGTTTGTTAAAACTTTTACGCCGCCATTTTTTTTCATTAATCAACTAAAAATGATGGGATTAATAAATACAGAAGTTTTAGTTTTTATACAATTAACCTCCTATTTTGAATGCGAAACTGGTCATTTTAACTGTTAACTATTAAATTAGCTTACCTGCCGCGAAGCTGCAAACTTCATTAACATTAGCTTAAAAAAAAGGGGGAAAAAGCGTCATTAGCATTAGCTAATTCGTTAGCGTTAGCTAATTCATTAGCATTTTGCTCCAGTTGTTCTTGAAACTTGTTTCATGTCCTTCTGTAAAAAATATTAATTTGTCAAATACTGTGTCCGAAATCAAAAAGACACATCGAAACAGACATAAAGAAATTTAAAAAGTACAAGTAACTTCAAAGGACTTTTGTTTACTCATACCGTCAAGCGACTTTCCGGAAACCGTTACCAAGAAAACCGGAAATGAGCCGCTCTTAATTATGGGATACCAAAGTAAAAGCTTTAAAAAAAATTTAAAAAATAAAAATAAAAAACGAAAAACAAATCAAGTAAGCCAAAAAAAAAAAAAAAAAAAAAGGCTAAAAAAAAAAAAGGCTAAAAAAAAAAAAAAAAAACATAAAAAAAAAAGGTCATCTACCAAACTGACGTGACATCACACAAGCAACAGAAAGAATTTCTTGGAATTAGAAAATAGGTCAGCAACCATCAAATAGAAGATATTTAAACAGCCATCCTTGAGAATATGTTTATTAAAATTAAAATCCAGGTAATCAACATCCAACTGCCAAAGGTTTCTGGGTACAAAATTTACCACCAAATGAGAACAACCATGTCAAAATTGACTAGAGATGGGATACATTGTTCTCTGAAGGGCCCAGATCTTGATGATCTGTTTTCTTCATAGAGTCGCTCAATTTTGAAAAACAATGACGTCATCATGTTCGTCATCTAGGCCGTGTCAAGCTCTTTGTCTTGGTGGAAAAGTGAAAACATGAAGAAAATACACGTAGGAAAAACAAAATCTGTTGAAGTTTCTTTACTGTCTGCAACTTGATTCTTATCGTTCGTTGCATAGAGTCGTTCATACAATCTGGATCTTTTGCAAACGTTCCGTCTCTAGAATTGACCACTTGCAGTCAAATCACCCAAAACAGATTATTAATATAAAGAGTCATAATATTCATGTTTTGTTGGTCAGGATTTTATTCTGTGTGCGTATATTTCAGGGTTTGCAAATTTGCCATGTAACTTTCTGTTGTATGTCTGTCGAAGGCGGGACATATTATGTCTCCGTCTATCCATTTATAAACTTTATTTTGTCCCGCCCATTACATCAAGTTAAAGTTATGCAAGCTAGTTGCATTTCTGGAACAGAGATTGCTCTATTGATGCATAATAATTTGTTTATGTGCCTAATGTTGCCTAATAATCTATACTAATTCTTAAACTTGGAATTTAAGATAAACATTTTTCCTAAAAAATGTTTTGTTCTAAATTTATAAAAAAATAAATAATAATTAAAAAAAAGGTATAATCCCTGGGCCTCCTTACTTAGGCTGCTACCCCCGCGACCCGACCCTGGATAAGTGGAAGAAAATGGATGGATGGATGGATGGATGGATAATCCCAGTACTCTTTTGTTTTGTTACTTATAGATAATTGTTTGAATTGATTGTTTTTAAAAAAGGGGCAGATATAATAAGATATTTTTCTTCTTTCTGCCACCTTTCATTTTATATATTTCTTTTGTTTGTTTTCATGTGAATACTTGTTTATTGTTATATATTTATTTTATAAAATGAATAAAATAAATAAACTAAACTAAACTAAACTCTCACTGGTGTTACACCATCACCAAATTTTTGATAAAAAAAATGAGAGAATGTATTTTGCAGGGAGCCCTCCAGTGCTTGCATCCAGTCTGCTGTCTGTGCATACCGACTGGCAGACATCAGACAAGTGTTCAGAGGCACATTTCTGACCGAGAGCGACACTGGGAGCTGGAACACGTACACAGGAGCGGAGCCTTATCCATACCCCGGTTCGGTACGCATCACACCAAAGATAAATAAGTTTTAATATTCAAAACCGACAACATCGGTATAACCTGTTTTTGATTGTGATCTTAGTGCATTGATGATGAAATGCGGGCCAGTGGTGTGATGACATCTCTGAACCTGTCAGATACAACCTTACTGTTTGTAAAGAGCCATCCTCTGATGGAGGGGGTGGTCACACCCATCACTGGCAAACCCTTGCTGGTCCAGACTTCAGCACAGTTTACCAAAGTTGTTGTGGATCAAGTAACATCCCTAGATGGACAACACCACCATGTCATCTTTTTTGGCACAAGTATATAACCGCAATCCTCTACTTGAACAATACAAACTAAATGCATGGATGCGTTGGACTCACTCATATTTTCTTTAGACTCTGGTTGGCTGCAGAAGGCGGTGAGGTTTAGTGGTGAGGAAGGACGGATCATCGAGGAGCTCCAGCTGTTTCAGGATGCTCAGTTTATTGACTTTCTTCAGCTCTCTTCCAGAACAGTAAGATTTACATGTTGTCCAAATATTTAAATAATCATCCCTATTTAAAAAGAAAAAAAAAAACTTAATTTAGGGGCAGCTGTACAGTGGTACCAGAAATACTGTCGTACAAGTCAATGTGAGGGGTTGTGGCCGCTACATGTCGTGTGAAGACTGCCTTCTCGCCAGAGACCCGTACTGTGGTTGGGACATTAACAGAAGACAATGTGATACCGTTGCTGGAGCATCAAAATTATTCATGTAAGACCAAACTAAAACAAGTTTTGGATGTGCAATGCTTCAAAACAAACAAAAAAAGTATTGTTTTGTTTGTGCAGGATTCAAGATCTCGTGGAAGGAAACACCAGCATATGTCCAAATGCAGAGTGTAAGTAGAATGTAGAGTTTCAATTTCTGTTACAGTCAATTCATTCATATTGTGCCATTTTGCAAGAGAAAACTACTCTTATTTATTCTGTTGTCTAATCATAAAGGGAGAATAAATTAAAGCAGAAAACTTCAACGCCAAGTAAATGCTGAATACATTAGCTGAAATTTTCGGAAGAATAAATGAACGAATGAAACATATGATGACAAACAGACAAGAGTGCCAAATGAACCTGATGCGTGCTCAATAATCCAGGTAGAAACATCTAACAAGGGTATGTCAGGTCCTCTGGATGGATTTAAAAGTAAATGATGAAAAGTTCTGTCTTTTATCCAAAATACTTTGTCAGTCTGAGGAGCTGCAATAAACTCAGTCTATAAATAACACATAGCATAGTGGATCAACTGGTCTCACTTGTTGTTCTCTGTTGTACTTTCAATATCATAAACAAAGATTAGTGAAAAAAAAATAAAGTGACATTTACATTTAATATAAGGGGGCCAGATAAGATGTCAACGAGGGCCACATTTGGCCCCAGGACCTTGAGTTTGACACATATGGCCTAAGTGATCGTTGCATCATTTGTGCCCTGATGGCCACTTGCTATTCACAGAAGTCTGAGTGATATTTGCAATAACAGCATCGTAAGAAGGTGACAAATGGACCCAGAGGCCTCCACCTATGTTTAATGATGGACGGTTTATCTTCACAAAGATGGCTTCCTTCAGTCCTCTTTCAAACCATCTATCAGTGATGTGAAAATATTCATCACTGAGTGACCGCAGGCCTAGAGATGAGTGTAGACCACAGACCTGTCCTGATGATGATGCTGTTCTGGACCATCCTGTTGGCCAGTGACTGTTTAGTTTCCCCGATGTAAGACTGATCACTGAATAACTGTCACTGTGGATGAATTCAGTCGCTGTTTGACTGAATTCATCCAGAGGACCTGACTTATCTTTGTCAGATGTGCCAAATTAAGTTTCAGAGAATCATGTTTTTGAAGTAACTCAAGAGATCTCAATGTTTGTTTGAACATGCGTCATGTAAAAAAAAAAAAAAAAAAGGAGATTTCCAAAACGGACCAAAGTGTAGTTCATCAGATTTATTTACAAAGCTTTGGAGAACAGCCAGCATTTACAGAAGATCAATGCATGTACATGGTCACACTTATCACCGTCTTCTCCTGTCCGAACCGCTGACCCATTCTGACTTCCTGAACTGAAAAGGCTAGTTTTGTAGAATCACTCCAGCGCAGCCCTCAGCTCCCCCCTCCCTGTCTGGCTGTCATCTGTACTCAGCTGCTGTCAGGACAGGAGAGGTCTGAGACAAGTACTCCCTAATACATGTCACTGTGTCATATCCATATCATATCAATAAAACCTTGAGGATAATAAAAAGTTCTTGCTGTTCCCCACTGACTGGTCACAGACAGAGTGATTATTACATGGGACAGTTTATCATTTATTCACATTACTACAGTAAAGTATAAGAAAAGAAGGAACAGAAAAGTAGGGAGCATGATGAGTGCAAATAATACACATTACCTTGACACAAAAAAAAAAAAAAAAACAGGTAAGTGGACTGTACTTATATAGCACCTTTCTATCTTATCAAGGTAATACAATTTATTCTAAGTATTCTTATTATTATTTTTATTATATTTATGATTATAATTTTAATAAATTGTATTACATTTATAATACATTACATTATTATTATAGTTAATATTAGTATTATTATTAAAATTATTATGTATTATCTTAGTATTCTTAGTTTAGTGTATTTCTTAGTTCATATCTTAGATCTTATTACAGGTTTTCTTTACAATTTATACTTTTGTTGTATTCAATCATCCTTTATTTAGGCAGGTCAATCTCATTGAGCCTCGAGGACTCATTTACATGCAACTGGGACCCTGTGTACACAAATGCGTTCCATCACATGTACCACATGTGAATGGCAAAGAAACCTTGACCGTCTCAAAGCACTTTACACGACATGCTGTGCCCTCATTCACCCATTCATGCAGCACTCTCCTATATCTGTAAGAATAATCAGTGTTTTTTATCAGATTCATACACCCATTGGACACACATCAGAGGAAATGATAGGTTCAGTGTCTTGCTCAGGGACACTGCGGCATGCTGGTGGAATTGAAAAGGCAACTCTTGCATTGGAGGACGACTGCTCTAACCACTCAGCCACAGCCGCCCTTAAGAAAAGTTAAATGACTAATAAAGATATACGTTTATAAATACCAAAAATCACAACACACCATTTCTGATTGAGCTGATTGTTAAAATCAATCGTTAAAACAGCACACAGTACGCAAAAGAAGTTTGATTAAAAATAATACATAAGAAATTAAACATATCTGAATGTTGAATCTGCTAACTCTGAGAAACTAACTCTTGCTGTGTGAGGAAGGTTCTTTTTTATTTTTTTATTTTTTTTTACACAAACCAACTTGATTATATCAGATTAAAATAACTTAAACTCACTTAATACTGTTCCCATCATCTCTATAACATATCCAAGTATCTGGAACAAAGAACTGAAATTGATCACGTTAGATGTAGAGAGAACTCAGTCACAGTTTACAGCTGTCCAAAAATATTAGTATCTTTCATTTGTGCTCTTTCTGGTGTTGTATGAATAAATTATTAGCTAACATGTGCATCATTATAAGATCATTTTGTGTTTGTCTCCTTCTGCAGGGGAGAATAATGTCACCACAGTTCACCTTGCTCCTCGTATTGCACAGTTCCTCCCATGCACTCCTGACGCCAACCTTCCTGTCAGCTGGCGCCTCTCTGGTACCATCCTCCATCCTGGTCCCCGACACTGGCTGCTCAGCCAGGGTCTCATCATCTGGCCCTCCTCTTCAGATGCCGGCCTTTACACCTGCGAGACAGTAGAAACCGTGAAAGGCAGAGAGCACAGGAAGGCTGTGGTCCAGTATCTCGTCAAGGTTCAAAGTCTTTCTGCTCATGTCTTGAGCCTGCAGATAGCCGTCATCCTCCTGGCTTGTTTTGCTGCTTTTCTGATTTGCCTCGCAGGCAAATACCTCAGGGCAGCAAAACTGAAACGTGTTGGCAACCAAATCTGCAACAGCTGTCAAGAGAGAGCTTTTCATCAATGTGATCAGGTGAACCAGAGATGCAAAGAGGAAAGTCTGCATCACCATGTGAGGGATGCTGGCTCTGAGGGAGCTGGAGCAACACATGTGGAGGAGAGTCAGGCCAGACAGTGACATAACACTCTTTGTTTTGATGGTTTGTCTAGAAATATGGTAATCTATACTGAAGATAAATGCTGAAAAGAACATTAGTTCTTGAACATGTGCAATAAAAAAGTGGAATCAGAGTTTCACTGCAATTTTTTTTATTTACCAGGAGTGAAACATTCAAACTCCTTCACAGAAAGGCAGAGAGGTGACAGAGTTAACTTCAACAGCTCTGCGCCACTCAGCCGTCAGTGCATTCTGATGAAATGAGCGTGCACGCACAGAGGCAAATCAATGGCGGCGTAATTAGTGGAATTGATTGCACTTGTGTTTTATCAGCTGTGACAACGGGTCATCAATCAGGAGGCCCTCTCAAAATGGATGGGTGGCTTTTTTTTGTTTCAGTGATCATAATTAGTCATTAGGGGCATTTATATATATATATATTAAAAAAAAGTTTACAAGGCATAAAAATTGGAGTAATTAATTATCGCCTTCCTCCGAAGGCACAGTGTGTTTGTGTCTGTGTGTGTGTGTTTGCATATCTGCAGCATTAACGAACATCTGGAAATTTAATGAAACTTTTTTTTTTTAAGCAGTCATTTTATGTAAGCCTACAATTGATTCAAGACGGCTGCCTCTGCTAATGGACCTTAGCCGACACACTCAATTGGTTACAACTCGGCCAGTTTAACAAATATTGAGCTTAAATTTGTGGATAGTAGCTCAGAGTTATTCCCAACACATATTCCATGGACTAACTGGTCACACAAGATCTAAATTTGAAATACAGTATAGCCATAAATAGTAAGCTGTTTGCAAAATATCTCATGAACCACTGGATGTATTTTTATGAAACTCTCAGACTCTCAGAAAAAAAAAAAAAAATATATATATATATATA